>OX422218.1:543549652-544149652 GCA_949130495.1 Sambucus nigra
TATCATTTCTTTATGGAGAGGAGGTGGTTCAAGTAAGAAGTCTCAAATTCCTTTTGATATGTTTTGAGGTTGTTTCAGGGTCTCATATCAATGTGTAACACTACAACACAAATTGAAAATGGTCATGGAAATCTGGCCACGGTATAGGTCCGTGGCAAAGTGGACACGACCCAAAACCAAGGACAAGGTCAAAGAACTCATGACCAGGTCCATGGCCAATCAAAATCATGACATAAACTGGAGATGGTC
Organism: Sambucus nigra; assembly: GCA_949130495.1. Taxonomy (NCBI): domain Eukaryota; kingdom Viridiplantae; phylum Streptophyta; class Magnoliopsida; order Dipsacales; family Adoxaceae; genus Sambucus; species Sambucus nigra. The sequence goes on from OX422218.1 coordinate 543,549,902, forward strand.
ATGACCTAGGGTCATGACTAAGTTGGTCACGAATGTAATTCGTGATAAGGTCAAGTCCATTATGGCGCCAAAATTACATTAAAATTCCCTCCAATAGTGGTGATGGCCCATGACCGTGACCATATCCATGACCAATTTTAGGTTTTCAGTTGATAGGGATCACGACTTTGGGACATTACCATTTTGAATGGGTCAGAACAAACGGTCACGATCGAGGGTTATGACGGACGTATGTGACAATAATTTTTTACACGTCATGAGTATGGTCACGGTCTCGAGGGTCGTGACCACTGTCTTTAATTAGAAAATTCCAATGTAATTTCACTCGAACTCGAACTCTCACTATCTCTCCCTCGTTGCGGAAAATACTCTTTCTTCGATGTAAAACCCACTCTCTCTCTACAAACTAGTACGACAACCTCCCTCACTTTATATATAAACTTTGTATGTGTGTGTGTGTACACGTTTATATATGTGTGTGTACTGTGTATGTAAATATGTGTGTGTATTGTTTATGTATCTTTATGTATGTATGTGTGTGTGAATGTATGTGCATGTATGTGTATGTGTGTGTATATGTATGTGAATGTATGTGTAGGTAAGTGTGTATATTTCGATCACTTAAAATCTTGTTAATGGGAAATTTTCCCAAGTTTAAAATTAGTGAAAAATACCCCAAACCCTATTTACTAAACTCTAAAAATTAAGCCCAATTCAATATACCCTAATGACTAAATCCAAACATCTAAATCCTTCAACCTAATTCTAATAATTTCAACGTTGACCATAAATCCTAAACCATATACCCTAAATTTTAAATTAAAAACTATAAGACCTAATGCCTAAACACTAAAACCAAAAAACATGGAAAATTGATATTTAATATTTCTTCAGAAATAGATTTAGATTTAATAGTGTAAGATATGGACTTAAATTTAGAGTTAGGGGACTCAAAAAAACCCAATGCTTACTCTTCATAATAACGTGAATGCATTATTAATGACTTGGGACACTTGATACGCATATGTGCCCTTATTATGTAACACAATTATGGTAATTACATTTCTCTTGTATACAAGAACATATATGAGCCCTTATAATGTAGCACACTTAAGTTAATTACATGTCTCTTTTATGAAATAAAATATATAATACCTTGCTTGATATATTGTTATTATTTTTCACATAACTGATAGGATTAGTATGGGATAATTATTGGTTGTTGGTTTGGTTGTTAGATAGTGATGTTGGATTGGTTGGATTGATAGTACACATAGACTTTCAAACTCTTGCCACGCGTTCTCATAATAAACCCTAAAAAATGTGTCTGAACTATTAACGCATTTAAGTGTAAATGTATCTGGAGGGGGGGGGGGGGGGGGGGGCAGTGAGACATCCCATGCACGGGATTTAGAAAAGGATAATTGTGACAACTAAAAACCTTAATCAAACTAATATGGCCTTACTTAAATGCGTGGTTCACTTTTGCGTCCGTTTGCATATGAATCATATGTTAAAATAAGATACATATGATCGATTGAAAAATAAAAGTTAGTTAATGATTTTGTAGAGACATTACTTATAGGAGTCATATTCACACCCTCGTATATTTTTCTCAAGAAAATTAGGCACGGTAGTAATAACTGGCAAAAAGAGTATGAGATGTTTCAATTGGACCGCATTTATACCTATGTTATTAGTGCACACCATTTAGAGGGTATTTCTATTTACAAATATGGGAATACGAAGATCAAACGATCTAACTACCTTGCAAATCGTGAAGTCATCTCCAGCAAGAGTATGATCGTATATTATTTTCACTTACAGAAACCTGGGATGACGTTATAGAGATTATATTCCACGTACATAATCACGAAATAGCCCTGACCTTTATTACGCTGTTAGAGAAGGCAAAAAAAGTATTTACCCGTTGTGGATAAAACTACGTACAAAGAGTTTTGACCAAGATTATGATGTCTCTCGACATGTGCACGTTAAATTGAATCTTTCCAATTAGTTGAGGAATATGTGATTCTCAGTTAATGTCATGGACATATATACATTAATAATAGGTATACTTCCTTTTAATTAACCACATACAAAAATCCATAGTCTTTAAAAAACTAATACCGAATGGATGGAGATCAGCGACATTGGACATATTTGGAAGTCTTATTATGAGAAGGTAGGTACATATACATAGTCATTAACTTGATTAGCTAGTTATCATTTCATATACTTATAATGATTTCATCGCTTATTAATATTTTTATAGTTAATATCAGGCAAAAATGGACAGAATGTACCAAGTGATGACGTGACACCCTATATAGGATTCTTATATCCTCCAACCTAACAAGAATTCTCATCACCACATGGTGAGAAATTATCCATTCCACCATTGGTTCAATTCACTACTCTAACTACGAGTAAACAACAAACCCCTGTTACTCCAACACCTCCATCCATCATTCCCGACACGTCCCAATTAAATAAAAAGAAGCTAATTGAGTTCTCCGTTATCGAGAATAATCCCACTAGTGATAAAAATGACCTCCGGAGATTTAAATACCATTGTTTTGTGACACTCCACCTATTCTAATCACGGGTGAACAGTACTTTATTAAAATAATCCGGAATCCCAAATGGTTCATCACTTTCAAAAACTTATTAAATTACTAACCACTTATGTTAAATTAAGTCGGTGTCAATTTTATCTTTCATTAACATGAGAAAAAATATAGACATAACCAAACCATCCACACATATATAATAGTCGAAAACATCACACGATAAATAGATAAATAATTAATACTGAATAAACCATTGATTCCCAAAACAAAATCCAAACTATAAGTCTAAAGAAATAAGCTAAATCAAAAACATATTCTAATGAATAACTGAAAGACCGTATCAACTAGAGGTAAAACATGCCTAAATAAAATACTGAAATGTAAATCCTAATCTAGGAATGAATAACTGAAGCGTCTACACAAAGTCCTACAAGCCTCCACAAATGTTGCATCTACATATCCTAGGAATGAGTCCTCAAGCTTGGCGTCCATGTGGCTGGACACCAAAAATATTTTGAAAACTAATTTGACACGGGTCAGAGCCCAAAACCATTTGAAAAATATTTAGGAAGTAATTAAGATGCAAAAGTTAAATATGCATTAACACTTCTCATATTTAAGCGAGCGTTGCACTCTCTTTAGATATTACTCACCCCTCAACTATTGTGTACACCTAACGTTTACCTGCTAACCCAACTAGTTATGATACCTCACCTAACTAGTCCTATTACAAATCACTTTATCATCCTACTCTATCCCGAGTACTTCATTCCTATAGTTCCTAAGTTATTTTTCTCATTAACGTAGTTAATCATTTCTATTTTATTTAATCATTTAACTTACACACTGGTTATATATAAAGTACATTCACACTTCATGTAATTAACCCACAGATATTTACTTATTCTATTATATACGTATAGATATACTACAACAGTCACACACATGTAACGTATAATAACAATCCTCCCAAGTAATAACTCACTGGATGTTTGTCTCTACAATGCTATCATATTCCAGGTATACTCACTTTAAGTCGGTTACCATAAGTCGGTTAATTCATACCAAAGTAGTTAAATAAAATCGTAGTGAGATCGAATCATACCCAAAATGTATCACATTGAAAATAAAACACACAATAAGATACCGTACGATATGACATGGGGGCTATACTCTTCCTCATTCACTAGCCAGGAGATTCACCCACATCGTGCAACCTCCGATGATAGCACTACAAGGGTATGTTTTCACATAATATCATGTACACTAATATTTATAAACACACACACGCGCGCGCGGATATATATATATACCACTACACCAAATCCTGTGAATGGTCAGGCCCAGTTGGTCACAGCCCAAGTTCGTGACAAGCTGGTCGCGGCCTTGGGCCGTAACCAACTCAATTTTTGGTGTGACCATATTTATTACCATAATAAATCTTGGATGATCTGGAAGTGGTCACGGACCAAATTCGTGACCACTATGGGTCGCGGACTTGGGGCGTGACCATCTTCGCGCCAAATTCATGCCAAAATTCCCTCCAATTTGGTCCCGAATGGGTCACGGTCTTGGGTTGTGACCAAAGGAAAGACAAAGAACAAAACATACACAAATGGAGGCACGGTTGAGGGACGTGAACATATCTTGGTGTGGGTCACGGCTATGGGCCGTGGCCAAACCTCATTCAGGCAGCAGGGTTGATGAGAAAAGGGTCGCGCATGGTGGGTCACGGCTCTAGGCCGTGACCTGGTGAAAGCCAACAACACCCTCCTTTCTTGGTGTGGGTCACGGCTATTGGCCATGACCAAACTTCATTCAGGCAGTAGGGTTGATGGGAAAAGGGTCGCGAATGGTGAGTGATCGAGTGGAAAAATTGAGCGTCCGTGTAATATGCTAGTCGTTGTTATCGGCTTCCAACCTCAATACAAAAAACCTAAACTTGTAGCTGCACTCTTAAGGAGTATAGTGGCGAGTCTGGGTATCGAATCCACAGGGAATGTTTGATAGAATTTAACTGATTTATTACTTCTAAAATAAAAGTGGAAAAGATGATGATGGTTGAAGAGGGAAAAAATAAAAAAGTTAACTATGCCTGCATGAGCAAACTAATTAAGATAAATGAGAAAGTAGGTCGGAATAAAATCCCCTAACCCTAGTAATTTACCGTGTAGAATACTAGAATTGTAAATTATAAATTTGAATGAATCCAGTCTTTATAGATCCTAAGCATTACATATATGAGGTTCAAGCCCGCATCATACGAAATCAAAAGTAAATATAAAGCGGTGTTAAATAATTATACGCACATCGTATTCTTAAACATCCCAAGTACCTAGGGCAAGAGAGATTAAAAGATCTACAATGGTTGTAAAATTGTCTCGCACGACTCTTTCAAATTTTTAATTTAAATTCTATTTTCTACATAAGTAATTTACATTGGGATGGGTTCATGCATCCCAACCTTTAAAAACTTAGCTAGGCATGATTTATTAAATGAAAATAAATTCATAACAATGCATGTAATTGTGGATCTAAGAAACATTGTAAAAACAAAAATTACAAAACAAGTGATAATTGAATTGAAAATAGAATTGAGATAAAATAAGAGAATGGAAATTTTATACTTGTATTCAGCAACAGGAAAAGCAAATGAACTTGAATCCAGAGAACTTATTCTTAATAAACGTTACAAACTAGGATTTATGAAAATTTCTATGTAAAGAAAAACTAAGAAAACTCTCTAAAATCTGACTTTCTCTCTCTAAAAATCTATTCTACTCTCTAGAATTCGACTCCCTTGTAATGATGTAGGTTTATACACCTAAAAATGACTCTTCCCATGCCTCTCCACGTTTTTCCCTTTTAATATACCTAAATGAGACTCTTCCCATGTCTCTACACGTTTTGCAACTAATAAAAATGAATTAAACAAGAAATTTCAAGAGTTGTCTCTTCAGCTTCCAGAATTAATTTCAACTTTTGACTTTTTGTCTCCAACTTTAAATGGGCATAACTTCTTCACCGTAGCTCGGATTGGGGTGAAGTTTTTTCCAATGTTCTTGTAATTTAGAGCTCTTAAACTTTCTAGTTGTCCCCACCTCCGGACTAAGGCTCAAAAATTATGAAAATGCCCTTCAACTCTCCATTTCTTGGTTTCTTTCACTGTTTTGAGTTCTCCTTCACACTAATTTGCATGAAATACCTGTAAAACACATGAGAAATACACAAAACACGAAATACTTGCCAAAAGAGGTTAGTAGCATAAATAAGAGACAAATCCAAGCTATTTACACTGCACAGGATCATAAAAATACCGAAATTAAAGGGATAAATGTGGAGAATATGTGCCTAATCAGTGGGTCACACCTCTAGGCCGTGACCAGGTGAAAGCCAGCGATACCCTCATTTTCATTTATTGGTCACGCGCTTTTTGGGACACGGCTCTATGCCGTGACCAGATTCATGACTTAAAAAAAACATTGGTTAGTCATTTGCGATTTGTAAGGGATGTGTCTAAGGGCTGAGGGATTTCGTGCGATTTGGTGTGATTTCTAAGCGCTAAGCGATTTCAGTTGGATTTCATTGTGATTAACCCCTTGTATGAATAGATTTGTTTTCATTTCATTTGGATTTAGTGATTTCTATTCAAAGCCCAAATTTCTATGTGTGTATGTGTAGATTTATGTTTGTATGTATTGATTTATGTTATGTGTGTGTATGCATAGATTTATGTGTATATGTATGTTTATATGTGTAACTATGAACAAATAAATTATTTTTTTGTCAATAAACCCTATATTGTATGTATAGATTGTATGTGTATGTATAGATTTATGTAAAAAAAAAATATTAAGGTTTAGTAAACCCTAAATTATATGTGTGTGTATGTATAGATTATTCCAATAAACCCTAGATTGTATGTGTGTGTACTTTTTTTTACAAAATATAATTAAATGGATTTTTAATGAGTAAAAAAATTTACATCCACCTTGTCGTGATTTTATTGGGGGTTATATGCGTGTCATCATATTATATTGGGGGTTATATGCATGTCGTGATTTTTTGCACTATAGTGAGATATTGTTGGCTTGGTTGTTGGATACTATGTTGAATTTATTGAATTGATACTAGTGTCGATAAATGTACATGTTATTAGATTTGTTGGGTGTGCTCTTGATTTGCCTATGAAAAAGTATATCACATATCTAGCGATTAAAGTGCATTTTTTGACGTTTACGTCAAGATATTACGAGGCTACAAATTGACATGGAACAAATACAACTTGATTCTGTTCATTCATATTTTAACTTAACATGTATGCCATAGTTCTATTGATTTCATACAGTTCTGTTTTAGTTTGAGATTTGTTGTGATCAACTTGATTGGATATGTATTTTAAAACCTTAAAATGGGGGCGTAATAATCATAACTACATTGATATTATAGGCACCGGGTTGATATTATAGATTTTTATTCTCCTTTGCCTTTGTGTACTTTTCTTTACATATTATAGGAAACAGGTTGCTCACGTTCATTCGGATTACGGTGTTGAAATGGGGGAATAAATCTGCGTCATATGTAAATCTACGACATATTATATGCAACAGATCTAATTCTTCAGTGGTTTTATGAGGTACTTTCTTTAATTTTACAAATCCGTTCTTCATAACACATTGTTTACTTATTGCAGATCTAACCAATTAGATACCAGTTCTTCATTACATACCAGTTCTTCATTACACACCAGTTACTCTTTACTTTAACTAAAGTAGTTATATAATTGATACATATTATCTATTAAATCTTTTAAATGATAGAAGGAGTACGAGATAATTATTGGTTTGGTTTGGTTTGGTTGTTGGATAATTATTGGTTGTTGGCTTGTTGTTGGATAGTATATTAGAAGGAGTATGGGATAATTAGAAGGAATATGGGATAATTATGAGGACTTAAGCTTAAAAATAAGTCGTGAGAGGGTGAAAACTCAAAATACCCCCCGTACGGTCCAGTGAGAGGAACCAACACCTCGCACGGGACCAATGTAACACGTAGGAATTGACCGCTCGATAACAAGAACTATAGGTTTGAGAATACGACGATAATTTGAAAACGGACTTAAGCTAGAAAACAAGGCGTTAGAGGGTAAAACTCGAAACAGGCCCCGTACGGTCCCGTGAGAGGCACCAACACCTCTCATGGGACCAATATAACACGTAGGAACTGACCGCGCAATCACGGGACTCCCGGTTTGAGAATACAATGATAATTTGTTATAGGGGGAAAACTCGAAACAGCCCCCGTATGGTCCCGTGAGAGAAACTAACCCCTCACACGAGACCAATGTAACACATAGGAACTGACCGTGCGATAACGGGACTCCCGGTTTGAGAATACAACGATAATTTGAAAATATGAGGACTTAAGCTTAAAAATAAGACCTTAGAGGGTAAAACACAAAACACCCCTCGTACGGTCCCGTGAGAGGAACCAACACCTCTCACGAAACCAATGTAACACGTAGGAACTTATCGCGCGATAACAGGACTCCCGGTTTGAGAATACGATGATAATTTGAAAATATGAGGAATTAAGCTAGAAAATAAGGCATTAGAGGGTAAAACTCAAAACAACCCCCGTACGGTCCCGTGAGAGGCACCAACACCTCTCGTGGGACCAATGTAACACGTAGGAACTGACCGCACAATCACGGGACTCTCGGTTTGAGAATACAATGATAATTTGAAAATATGAGGACTTAAGCTTGAAAACAAGGCGTTAGAGGGTAAAAACTCGAAACAACCCTCGTACAGTCCCATGAGAGACACTAGCACTTCTCACGGGACCAATGTAACTCGTAGGAACTGACCGTGCGATCACGGGACTCCCGATTTGAGAATACGACGATAATTTGAAAATATGAGGATTTAAGCTTAAAAATAAGGCATTAGAGGGGAAAAACACAAAACAGCCCCCGTACGGTCCCGTGAGAGGCACCAACACCTCTCATGGGACCAATATAACATGTAGTAAGTGATCGTGCGATCACAGGACTCCCGGTTTGAGAATACGGCGATAATTTGAAAATACGAGGACTTAAGCTTGAAAATAAGGCATTAGAGGGTGAAAAACTGTTGATCCTTTCTTTACTTCCCATTTTCGCTAAAAAGTCCACCACCTGGTTGCCTTGTCTATTTATATGGAAGATAGAGTACTTGAATTTCTGAAGCATTTGTTGAATTAATTTAAAAGTCCAGCTGATTTTCCAAGGAATAGAGGAGTTACCTTTAATGATGTCCACTAGAACTTTTGAATCACATTCAATAATAAGCTCATAGTCCTTTAAATCCCTATAAAGATCAAGACCATATTTTAAATCACTTGCCTCTTCCTCCATGATAGTAGCATTCTGATAAGATCATGTATAGGCCCATATCATATCTCCTTCCTGATTTCTGAGAATTCCTCCACCTCCTCCATGACATGTTGACTCTATCGCACTTCCATCTGTATTTAGCTTTAATACTCCAGATGGAGGATTCATCCATTTAATTTGTCGCCATTAGATTTTAGTGTGATTACATTGATTGAAAGTCCAAATTTTCTTCAATTGGTGAACTTGATACGAAACTGAACAAACGTTAGCTGAATAATCCTCATACTTGCTCTTATTTCTGTGCATCCACAAACTCTAACACACTATAGCTGGGATAAGCTTGTTTGTAACTGGATCTGTCTTGGGGCCATGTATCCACCATTGGAAAAGTTGACTTTTAATACTTCCAGTAGCCCTCATAATTCCATACTCTTGATTCATTTTATCCCACACTTTAGAAGCAATGTCCCCATTCTCAAATATGTGATCAAGAGTTTCCTCTTTAGGCTTGAGACAACATTGGCATTTTAAAGGGCCCCTTACCCCTATTGATTTTATCTTCTCATCAGTAGGAAGCAAGTTGTTTAGAATCTTCCACATCAACACGGATATCTTGACCGGAATTACACTGTGCCAGATGAATTTTGAGCTGATCTGAGATGGTTTCTTATTTCTACACAATTCCCATGCTAAAGAGATAGAGAATGTTCCACTGTTATTTGGCTTCCATATAACTTTATCAATTCGTTGTCCCATATTTCCTTAAACTGTAAAATATTTTCTGATATCTGAACAGAAAATTTGTTCTTGATTTTTTAATTATCCCATTTCAGCCTCTCCATCCAAAATGATTTAACTGGTAGATCAAATAATACCTCCATATTTTTTGCCTCTTCAATTCCCTAATGTGACACCCCACATAAAATAATAATGAGTGGCCAGCCCTATACTACAATAATCAGGAATCTTAAGTGGATCATTCTCAGCATCTAGTGACGATACTAAAATAAACATAGCTAACTACTCATTACTACAAAAAGAGGGTGTCAAAAAATTTAAAACATACAAAACAATTAAACTAACCAACAACATAACCACTACTGAATATGATGAAGAACATACACATGCTAATATAAAAGAGACTAATACAAGAGTACAATAAAATGTACAAAATAAAATACCCGAATATGCTACAACTATAACTGTTGGGTGTAAACCCGATGTAAAACTGAATCCAAATTTAGATATACAAAAGAATCGCTATATCAAAATTCTGCAACAGTCCGCTACTGCCACAGGTTCCTCGAAGGCACTGGGTAGACAACATCAATGGCAACCTTGCGGAGGAACACCTAAAATAATACAATATATATATAGCAAGGAGAACATATAAACAGTTCAGACCCCGAGGTGTGAAAACAGTTTTAGCAAGTGCATTAAAATGCATAATAATTATACATGCATTATAACATGATTAAAGTGGAGTCGCACTCACCAGAAAAATCCAACTCACCTCTCAACTAAAGCGCGTACCTAAACGTATGCACATGATCCTCAAATATATGCCCAACACTATCTATGGGCAAAATAATCTATCCTACACCCAAAATTTATGCTCATATAAACTTCCCTCTAAAACCTAATCATCAACTCCCAATTCTACCATAATCCCCAAAAGTGCGTCACTTACTTCGAATGTAATTATACATATACGTATTCTCTTACTACAATTTCTCATATTCTAGATATTGACCTGAATGAGTTAGTAGCATCGAATGCTAAGGACTAAACTTCTCCCAAGTCTTAACACTGCACTGCGTTTCGTGCGTGGGAAATCTCGCAAGCGAAATCCAAACAAGGAACCCCCCGATACACTACTCCTTGACAGTATTGATCTTCGAGATTCATTATGCTCTCAATGCATGACACATATAACCCCAAATAATAAATTAATATATATCTAATTAATTTATTCCCAACTCTCAACAGTGTACGGCGTTTCGTGCGTGGGACGTCTCGCAAAGTGAAATCCAAACAAGGAACCCTCCCGATACACTACTCCTTGACACTGTCGATTGCCAAGACAATACTAATATAGATATGAGTACTAAGGACTAAAATTCTCCCCACTCCCAACATTGTATTGCATTTCGTGCGTGGGACGTCTCGCAAGCAAAATCCAAACAAGGAACCCCCCGATAGACTACTCGTTGCCAATGTTGGTCGTTAGGATCCATTATGCCCTCGGTGCCCAACGTAATATATATACCCATCGTAGTGTATACTCATCATATTCCCTTTCATCTTCACTTTAATATATTTATTACAATTTAGTCCGAATAAAATCTCCCGGAATGATATTCAAGCATTATTCTTATGTCTCTTTACATTAGAGACAGATATATGATAACTCATAATCACGTACAAATAATATATTATTCACACAAGTATAATAATAAACATCCCAGCGAGCTATAACTTGAGGGCGTAGGTTCTCAATGCTATCATCTACCAGGGAATCGTTCACATATCATCCTGGGTAACAACGGTCAAAATCTCACACCGCCTTGGTAAAAAAAAATCACAACGTATGGGAAGCGATCATAGGTCCTCCCCGAAAATGAGACGAAACATACCCACCACGTCTCACCCCTAATAAAAATCACATAATAATAATGGATGATATGACCTGGAGACTATACACACCCTGATCTTCAAGACATGGGCCTCACCCACATCGCGCAACTTCCCATGATAACATAGAGGGGGTATGCTTCACATAAATATATATATCATGCACACTAGACATACATATACAATCACATCATATAAATGTATACCATCATACAAGGTATATAATTCACGCCATATAAGTATACATACTCTTATTACGCTCGTAAGCGTAAATGCAATAATTTCATTTATATAAGTATATTTATTTCTCTCGATATACTAATCGTGGCTAACTCGCACTTTTTCTCACTTAATACACACGATACGATCTCTCACTTGAAATCACCCCTCAATTCCATCATTATGATTAATCTCCCAATTCAACAAACATTAAGGATACTCTCTACATCCGTAGGACATCGATCAACATTTATTATCCCTCAAATATTAACCTCAACACTAAGAGGATTTTCCACTAAATTGATGCGATAACTTAAATTCGCACTCTCTCGAAATCAATCACTAAAAATCTCAACATTTTCATCCAATCATCTATTAATTTTTCTCTCGTTTCCTTAATGAGAGAGATATCACACAACCAATTTCATTTATTAAATAGCCCTAAATTTTATCTCACATTTCGAAAGTCATTTGTCCCCTTATGTAATCACATAATCCTCTATGATACAATAATTTGGTAGGTCCATAAACATAAACCCAAAAGAAAGGGGATAAACTTAATTTCCCAAACATGATCCAAAAACAGAGACCCGATCGATCGGTCCCCTAACCACGGTCGACCACGATTTTCAATTATGCCTAAAAACAAAGACAGTGGGATTTTCTCTTAAGGCGTGGTCGACCGCCCCCCTGGTCGCGGTCGATCGGCCCTACCAGTAACCTCGGCCAAACTCCATTTTCACTCTCTTACAACTTCTCAAAAACTCCAATATACTTACTTTCAACCACAAATCTTCAAACCAAACATATTCATATCATTAATTCATGTCAAGTAACTCTAACCAACAAATTTACAACCTCAAATTCATCCTATACACAACAATATTAAGATTTAACACAAAATCTAGGTTTTAACAATTTTAGTCCAAAATCCATAAATTTATCCACAAATCATTAAATAAAAGATGCACAAGAATTATTTAGCAAGTTTAATCACTTTCCTCAAAGTTGTAGAGTCTTATTCTTCCTCGAATATCGCGAATTTGGAGGAATATCCAAGTTTTTCTCCTCTTTTCTCTTTTCTCTTCTTCCTTCTTCTTCTCTCTCTTTTTCTCTTCCTATCTAGGGCTTTCTCTTTCTCTTAAGTGAGAATAACTTCTCACGTAGGCTTTTAAGCCTTATCTCGCAAGATACACAACTTTAAATGATAATACACACTTTAAATGACTCGGTTACTCTAATTCGAGCCAAACGAACTTAAAATATTTCGAAACCCAAATAAGCCCCAAGTATAGTCATTTCGACTATCACGACCCTTCAAGAATCAACCGCACACTCAGAAACATCATTCGAATTATTTTCTAACATCTTCAAATTTTGACCTCAAATGCCGATTTAATTATTCTCCAATTAAAATAATATTTATTTCTCCCAAAAATAATTAATTTATTATCCCAAAAATCTCGGGGTATTATAGACTTACCCACTTACAAGAATTTCTCCCTAGAAATTAAGCTAAGCTTAATACTCCAAATCTCATATAAATCCTAAGATACCTACCCTCATGATCACTATACCTATTCCTCCCACTTCTCACGACTAATCATTTTAATTTATAAAACCAAATCTACCAACTAGGGCGCCCATACACCCTTTATTCGAGCTTTACTCGTAAAAATATGATTAGGCTTCACTTAGCCTCAAATAGTATAATAACTCGAAATAAGTTTAAATCATACTAACATACTAATAATATAAATTTTTTGAAATGTCCAAAGATGTAACTCCTCTCAATTCCTGACATTCGCTACTTTCATGCGGGGGAGGTCTCGCTAGCGAAATTCAAACAAGGAACCCTCCCAATACACTACTATGTAGTTATGTTAGGGATTGAGATTAGTTAGATCGGGACTAGAGTTTTAAATATTTTTATGTAAATCATTTTTGATATTACCCGTAGGCCTATATAAAATTTTATTTTGAAAACAGTTTATGTCATTCGTCATTAAAATAAAATACCTTATGCCCAAAACATAAGGTGTGAACAATTAGCACACTCTTAATAACATATAGTTCTCAAAACTAGCATAACTATGAGCTAAATCCCTCGCTCAACAATAATCCACTAAATTATGAATCATTTTAGTAACGATAATATCTTATATTAGAATAAGACATTACCACACACTAGGCTCTTCCATAGCTGGAATATGGCAAATATATAAGTCTAGCACGACTATAAAAACAAATAGCTTTATCATTACTACTCAACACGTCTCGACAATTCCTACGTTCCAAAACAAAGTCATAGCTCTCTACTAGCACAATATATAACAATCTATTCTCCCAAAGATAATCATATAAGAGCCTTACTTTCTCAATATTCCCTTTCGGGTTATTCCATACACAATAGGGTTATAACACTAACCACTCATTTCAATCTCACATATGATACTCCCAAAGCCTAATATAGCATAATCCTAATGACAAAGGAAATTAATTTACATCATACCTCTCTAGTCCGACTGTATCTCTTCATCAATGGGTTCCCACTCAAAGTCCCCCTGCCTAAAATGGCCTCGAACCTTCAATAGGTGTTTCACATCCAACACTTCCTCAAAACATGATCCTCTACCCTATATACCCGCAAATCCTCTCTGCTCATCCTGAGGAACAAAACGATGTTGCGACCCTCTATAATCCTGCTCATGCCATCTTTTCTCACTAGCTTTCTCTCCAAACTTATTATACGAACTCGAGTCTCCAATGTTCTTACCCCCTTACGAACGAAGGCGATATTCGTGACATTGTAATAGTGCCACATTTACTACCTCAACGAAAGTCACTAACGTTGGGTTCCCTAACAAATGTTACCGAATTCACCAATCTAAACCTCTCATGAACTTCTCTATACGCTTCGCCTTTGTATTTACATCATCAGGTACCAAATTCGCCAATCGAGTAAATTCTTCTTCGTACTCGGCCATCGTTCGATCACCTTGAAACGCATCGAATAATTTCCTCCTCATTTCCTTTTTAAGCGAGGACGGAATATACTTGCGATCAAAAAGTTCCTAAAAATCTGATTTGGGCAATGTATCTCTCTGCTCCAATGTGGTGATCGACTCCCACCAATGGAGAGCGGCTCCCGTTAACTTAAAGGTGGCGAGAAATTGCTTCTGCACCTCACTACATTTAACCATACGAAGGTGCCTCTGCATACTATTCCTCCATCGACTTGCAGCCATCGGATCTGTTCCCCCTAAAAATTTGGGAGGATGCCCCTTCCTAAAGTCTTCCCATACTCTTTCCCACGTAGATAACCATGAGTGTGATTGTGCTGCTTGAACTGCAGGTTGTTGTGCCATCACGGAATTGGCAGTAGTTACTGATTGGGCCACAATATTGGCAACTTTGGCTGTTGTCATAGTCCCTTGAGGCGTTTGGGGTTCCATACTCTCAGCCCCTTTATTGACCCTGCCTGGATGACCTCTCTTCGGTGGCATCTGAAACAAAAGCAATTGTATTGAAATGCCTTTCAAATGTTTTCTCATCAAAGAAGAAAATATAGAAGGGTGAACACAACAGTCCTAATAATAGGGTTGTATATCAAGAACGCTTATGGAAGATCGCAGAAAACCCACACAGATCCTAAGGACACTAGAACCTGATGCTCTGATACCACCTATGACACCCCGTATAAAATAATAATGGGTGGCCATCCCTATACAATAATAATCAGGAATCTCAAGTGGATCATTCTCAGCATCTACTGACGATACTAAAATAAATGTAGCTAACGACCCATTACTACAAAAGAGGGTGTCGAAATTTTTAAAACATATAAAAAAAATTAAACTAACCAACAACATAACCACTACAGAATAGGATGAAGAACATACACATGCTAATATAAAAGAGACTAATACAAGAGTATAATAAAATGTACAAAATAAAATACCTGAATATGTTTTCGGGTCACAGACAATACAACAGTCTGAGAAAAGAAATATAAACAAAATTCTCCAACTACAACTTTTGGGTGTAAATCCAATGTACAATTGAATCCTAATTTAGATATACAAAATATAGGAATCGGCTAAATCAAAATGCTGCAACAGTCCGCTACTGCCACAACTTGCTCGAAGGCACTGGGTAGACAGCATCAATGGCGGTTTTGGGGAGGAACACCTAAAATAATATAATATATATATATATATATAGCAAGGAGAAAATATAAAGGGTTTAGAGCCCGAGGTATGAAAACAGTTTTAGCAAGTGCATTAAAATGCATAATAATTTTAAATGCAATATAACATGATTAAAGTGGAGTCTCACTCACCAGAAAAATCCAACTCACCTCTCAACTAAAGTGCGTACCTAAACGTATGCACATGATCCTCAAATATATGCCCAACACTATCTATGGGAAAATAATTTATCCTACACCCAAAATTTATGCTCATATATATTTCCCTCTAAAACCTAATCATCAAATCCCAATTCTACCATAATCCCCAAAAGTACGTCACTTACTCAGAATGTAATTATACATATACGTAGTCTCTTGCTAGAATTTATCATATTCTAGATATTGACATTAATGAGTTAGTAGCATCGAATTCTAAGGACTAAACTTCTCCCAAGTCTCAATACTGCACTGCATTTCATGCATGGGACATCTCACAAGCGAAATCCAAACAAGGAACCCCCCCGAAACACTACTCCTTGACAGTATTGATCTTCGCGATTCATTATGCCCTCAATGCATGATGCATATAACCCTAAATACTAAATTAAGTTATATCTAATTAAGTTATTCCCAACTCTCAACAGTGTGCGGAATTTGGTGCGTGGGACGTCTCGCAAAGCGAAATCCAAAAAAGGAACCCCCCGATACACTACTCCTTGACACTGTCGATTGCCAAGGCAATACTAATATAGATATGAGTACTAAGGACAAAACTTCTCCCCACTCCTAACATTGTACTGCCTTGTGTGCGTGGGATGTCTCGCAAGCGAAATCCAAATAAGAAACCCCCTTGATACATTACTCCTTGCCAATGTTGGTCGTTGGGGTCCATTATGCCCTCGGTGCCCAACGTAATATATATACCCATCATATTGTATACTCATCATATTCCCTTTCATCTTCACTTTAATATATTTATCAAAATTTAGTCCAGATAAAATCTCCCTAAATGAGATTTAAGCCTTATTCTTATGTCTCTTTACATTAGAGACAAATATATGATAACTCATAATCATATACAAATAATATACTATTCACACAAGTATAATAATAACCATCCCGGCGAGATATAACTCGAGGACGCAGGTTCTCCATCCTATCATCTACTAGGGAATTGCTCACATTTCATCCTGGGTACCAACGGTCGGAATCTCACACCGCCTTGGTAAAAAGAAAATCACAACGTATGGGAAGCGATCATAGTTCCTCCCCAAAAATGAGACGAAACATACCCACCACGTCTCACCCCTAATAAAAATCACACAATAATAATGGACGCAATGACCTGGGGAACCCTGCTCCTCAAGACAGGGGCTTCACCCACATCGTAAAACTTCCCATGATAGCATAGAGGGGTATGCTTCACATAAATATATATATCATGCACACTAGACATACATATACCATCACATCATATAAATGTATACCATCACACAAGGTATATAATTCACGCCATATAAGTATACATACTCTTATTACGCTCGTAAGCGTAAATTCAATAATTTCATTTATATAAGTATATTTATTTCGCTCGATATACTAACCGCTGCTAACTCGCACACTTTCTCACTTTATACACACAATACGATCTCTCACTTGAACTTACCCCTCAATTCCATCATTATGATTAATCTCCCAATTCAACAAACATTAAGGATACTCTCTACATCCATATGCACATAGATCAACATTCATTATTCCTCAAATATTAACCTCGACACTGAGAGGATTTTCCACTAAATTGATGTGATAATTTAAATTCGCACTCTCTCGAAATCAATCACTAAAACCCCCAACATTTTCATCCAATCATCTATTAATTTTTCTGTCATTTCGTTAATGAGAGAGATATCATACAACCAATTTCATTTATTAAATAGCCCCAAATTTTATCTCACATTTCGAAAGTCATTTGTCCCCTTATGTAATCACATAATCCTCTATGATAAGGGGATAAACTTAAATTCCCAAACTTGAGCCAAAAAAAGAGTCCCGATCGATCGGTCCCCTAACTGCGGTCGACCGTGATTTTCATTTATGCCTAAAAATGAAGACTGTGGGCTTTTCTCTTGAGGCGCGGTCGACCAGCCCCCTAGTCGCGGTCGACCGGCCTTATCAGTAACCTCGACCAAACTCCATTTTTACACTCTTCCAATTTCTCAAAAACTCCAAAATGCTTACTTTCAACCAAAAATATTCAACCCAAACATATTCATATCATTAATTCACGTCAAATAACTCTACCCAACAAAATTACAACCTCAAATTCATCATATACACAACAATATTAAGATTTAACCCAAAATCTAGGTTTTAACAATTTTAACCCAAAATCCATTAATTTATCCACAAATCATGAAATAAAATATGGCTAAGAATTATTTAGCAAGTTTAATCACTTGCCTCATAGTTGTAGAGTCTAATTCTTCCTCGAATATCGCAAATTTAGTAGAATCTCCAAGCTTTTCTCTTCTTCCTTCTGCTTCTCTCTCTTTCTGTCTTTCTTTCTAGGGCTTTCTCTTTCTCTTAATTGAGAATGACTTCTCACATTGGCTTTTAAGCCTTATCTCCTAAGATACACAACTTTAAGTGATAATCCACACTCTAAATGACTCGGTTACTCTAATTCGAGCGAAACGAACTTAAAATATTTTGGAACCCAAATAAGCCCCAAGTACAGTCATTTTGACTATCTCGACCCTTCTAGAATCAACCGCACACTCAGAATCATTATTTGAATTACTTTCTAACATCTTCAAATTTTGACCTCAAATGCCAATTTAATTATTCTCCAATTAAAATAATATTTATTTCTCCCAAAAATAATTAATCTGTCATACCAAAAATCTCGGGGTATTACACCCAATTATCCAAGAATATACTTATGTCACCACTACCAATCTGCCATATCATGTGTTCTTCAATGAAAGCTCTACTTGATACCATTTTATTCCATATATGAGCTCCTGCTCTAGTTGGAGTTATAAAAGGATGGAACTTCCTATAATACGCGACCTTCATAAATTGAGCCCACATAGAATCCTTTTGTCTAAAATTCCACCACATCTTCATACTAAGAGAATTTGCAATATCATATAAGTTCCTGACTCTCAGACCACCTCCATTTATAGGCCTTGTAATGTCCTCCTATTTACACCATCGATGCCTATTCTCCCTATAATTTAAAATCCAAAAAAACTTTGCCAATAGATTATGCAGCCTTTTTATGACAACTTTTGGAGGGAACATAGAAGATATTAGATACATATATACATAGATCCTAGCACAGATTTTAAGAGCATAATTTTACCTCCTGTAGAAAGGCATGTAGATTTCCATCCAGTAATCTTCCTTTTCACTTTTTCCATAATGTCTTCATAGTAAACTATTCTCTTTCTTCCACTATACAAAGGACAACCAAGATAAGTCATAGGAGCATTCTTTATGAGCATACCAGTACACTGTTTTAAAAAGGAAATACCATTCTTCATGCATTGTCCACATGTTATATGGGTATATAGCAGCTATATATGCCCACATATAGTAGCTATATATGGCTATATAGCATCTATATATGTCCATGTGTAGCCGTTATATAACAGCAATATCGAGCAGCTATATATGGCCATATATAGCAGCTATTTATGAGCCTATATACCTGCTATACATGACCATATATAGCTGCTATATAGCTGCTATATAGATTAAAAATAAGGCGAAAAAGGTGAAAACACAAAATAGCCCCCGTACGATTTCGTTAGAGGCACCGACACCTCTCACAAGACCAATGTAACACGTAGGAACTGGCCACATGATAATGGGACTCCCGATTTGAGATTAGAACGATAATTTGAAAATATGAGGACTTAAGCATGAAAATAAGGCGTTAGAGGGTGAAAAGATGAAACAGCCCCCCTACGATCCCGTGAGAGGCACCAACACCTCTCACGGGATTAATGTAACACGTAGGAACTGGCCGCACGATAATGGGACTCTCGGTTTGAGATGACAACGATAATTTGAAAATATGAGGACATAAGCATGAAAATAAGGCGTTAGAGTGTGAAAAGATAAAACAGCCCCCCTACGGTCCCGTGAGAGGCACCAACACCTCTCACAGGACCAATGTAACATGTAGGAACTAACCGCATGATAATGGGACTCCTGGTTTGATAATAAGATGATAATTTTAAAATATGAGGACTTAAGCTTAAAAATAAGGCGTTAGAGGGTAAAACTTGAAACATCCCCCGTACGCTCCCATGAGAGGCACCAACACCTCTCACGGGACCAATGTAACACGTAGGAACTGATCGCGAGATAACGGGACTCCCGATTTGAGAATACAATGATAATTTGAAACTATGAGGACTTAAGCTTGAAAATAAGGCGTTAGAGGGTAAAGCTTAAAATAGCCCCGTATGGTCCCGTGAGAGGCACCAACACCTCTCGCGGGACCAATGTAACCCGTAGGAACTCACCGCGAGACCATAGGACTCCTGGTTTGAAAATATGAGGATAATTTGAAAATATGAGGATAAAAGTTTGAAAACAAGGCATTTGTGGGTGAAAACCTGAAACAGCCCCCGAACGGCCCCCTGAGCGGCACCAATACCTCGCACGAGACTAATGTAACTCGTAGGTACTAACCGCGCGATCACGAGACTCCCGATTTGAGAATACGACGAAAATTTGTATATTTCTAGACTTATGCATAAAAACATGGTGTTAGTTGGTGAAAACTCGAAACAACCCCCGAACGGCCCCGTGAGTGGCACTAACACCTCGCACAGGATGAATGTAACTCATAGGAACTGATCGCACGATCATGGGACTCCCGATTTGATAATATGACTATAATTTGCATATTTCTATACCTGGACTTAAAAACATAGCGTTAGTGGGTAAAAATCTGATACATCCCTCGAACGGCACCGCGAGTGGCACCAACACCTCGCACGAGACAAATGTAACACGTAGGAATTGACCGTACGATCATAGGACTCCCGATTTGAGAATACGACGATAATTTGCATATTTTTTGGGCATGCTCTTAAAAACATAGCATTACTGGATGAAAACCCAAAACAACCCTCGAACGGCCCTGTGAGTGGCACCAACACCTCGCACGGGACCAATGTAACACGTAAGAACTGATCGCGCGATCACGGGACTCCTCGTTTGAGAATACGATGATAATTTGCATATTTTAAGACTTGGACTTAAAAATAAGGCGTTAGTGGGTGAAAACCTGAAACAGCCCCCGAACGGATCCATGAATGGAATTAACACCTCGCACGGGACCAATGTAATATGTATGAACTGACTGTATAATCACGAGACTCTCGGTCTGAGAACACGATGATAATTTGCATATTTTTAGACTTAGGCTTAAAAACACGGCGTTAGTGGGTGAACACCTGAAACAGCTCCCGAAACACGGCGTTGTGAGTGGCACCAACACCTCGCATGGGACCAATGAAACTAGTAAGAACTGATCGCGCGATCATGGGACTCCCAGTTTGAGAATATGACTTTAATTTGAATATTTCTAGACTTGGGCTTAAAATCATAGCATTATCCGAAACATCACTCGAACGGCCCCATGAATGGCATAAACACCTCGCACGGGACAAATGTAACACGTAGGAACTAATCGCGCGATCATAGGACTCCCGATTTGAGAATACGATGATAATTTGCATATTTCTAGACATGGGCTTAACAACATAGTATTAGTGGGTGAAAACCCGAAATATCCCTCGAACGGCCCCGTGAGTGGCACTAACACCTCGCACAGGACCAATGTAACACATAGGAACTGACCGCACGATCACGGGACTCTCATTTTGAGAATATGATAATAATTTGCAAATTTCAAGACTTGGACTTAAAAACAAGGCGTTTGTGGGTGAAAACCCGAAATAGCCCCCGAACGGCCCCGTGAATGGCACCAACACCTCGCATGAGACCAATGTAACTCGTACTAACTAACTGCACGATTACGGGACTCTCGATCCGAGAACACAATGATAATTTGTATATTTCTAGACTTAGGCTTAAAAACATGGCGTTAGTGGGTGAAAACTCAAAATATCTCCCAAACAGCCCCGTGAGTGGCACCAACACCTCGGACGGGACCAATGTAATACATAGGAACTGACTGCATGATCATGAGACTCTCGATTTGAGAATACGATGATAATTTGCATATTTCTAGGCTTGGGCTTAAAAACATAGCGTTAGTGGGTGAAAACCCGGAACATCCCTCGAACGGTCCCATGAGTGGCACCAGCACCTCGCACGGGATCAATGTAAGATGTAACAACTGACCACGCGATCACGGGACTCTCGGTTTGAGAATACGATGATAATTTGCATATTTTTAGACTTAGGCTTAAAAACACGGCGTTAGTGGGTGAAAACCCGAAACAGCCCCGAATGGCCCCCTAAGTGGAACCAACACCTCGCACGGGATCAATGTAGCTCGTAGGAACTGATCGCGCAATCACGGGACTCTTGATTTTAGAATACAATGATAATTTTCATCTTTCAAGACTTAGGCATAAAAATATGGCCTTGGTGGGTGAAAACTCGAAACAACCCCCGAATGGCCCCAGAAGTGGCACCAACACCTCGCACGGGACTAATGTAACTCGTAGAAATTGATCGCGCGATCATGGGACCCCCAGTTTGCGAATACGACGATAATTTACATATTTCTAGACTTAGGCTTAAAAACATGGCGTTAATGGGTGAAAACCCAAAACAGCTCCCGAACGGCCCCGTGAGTGGCACCAACACCTCGCATGGGACTAATGTAACTCGTAGGAATTGACCGCGCGATCACGGGTCTCCCGATTTGATAATATGACAATAATTTGCATATTTATAGACTAAGGCTTAAAAACAAGGCGTTTAAAGGTAAAAACCCAAAACAACCCCCATACGGACCCATGGGTGGCACCAACACGTCCCACGGGACCAATGTAACTCGTACGAACTAATTGTGCAGTCACGGGACTCCCAATTTTAGAATACGATGATAATTTGAATATTTCTAGACTTAGGATAAAAAACATGGCGTTAGTGGGTGAAAACCTGAAACATCCCCCCGAACAACCTCGTGAGTGGTAACAACACCTCGCACGGGGCCAATGTAACTCGTAGGAACTTACTGCGCGAACACAGAACTCTCGATTTGAGAATACGACGATAATTTAAAAATATCGGGACTTAGGCAAAACATGGCATTAGTGGGCAAAAACCTGAAACAGCCCCCAAATGGCCTCGTGAGTGGCACAAACACCATGCACAGGACCAATGTAACTCATAGGAACTCATCGCACGATCACGTTACTCCCCATTTGAGAATACAACAAAAATTTGAATCTATGAGGACTTAGGCATAAAAATATAGCATTAGAGGGTGAAAACCCAAAATAGCCCCCGAACGGCCCCATGGGTGCACCAACACCTCCCACGGGACCAATGCAACTCCTAGGAACTAATCGCGCAGCCACGGGATTCCCAATTTGAGAATATGATGGTAATTTGAATATTTCTAACTTTAGGCTTTAAAACATGGCATTTAAAGGTAAAAACTCGAAATAGCCACCGTACGGCCCCATGGGAGGCACCAACACCTCCCACGGGACCAATGTAACTCGTTGGAACTGACCGCACAAACACAGGACCCCCGATTTGAGAACACGACAATAATTTGCATATTTCTAGACTTGGGCATAAAAACATGACATTAGAGGGTGAAAACCCGAAATAGCCCCCGAACGGCCCCGTGAGTGGCACCAACACCTCGCACGGGACCAATGTAACTCGTAGGAACTTACCGCGTGACCACGGGACTCCCGTTTTGAAAATACAATGATAATTTAAAAATATCAGGACTTAGGCAAAATATGGCGTTAGTGGGTGAAAACCCAAAACAGTCCCCAAATGGCCGCGTGAGTGGCACCAACAGCACGCACGGGACCAATGTAATTTGTAGGAACTGATAGCAAGATCACGGGACTCCCAATTTGAGAATACAGCGAGAATTTTAAAATGTGAGGACTTAGGCTTAAAAACATAGCGTTAGAGGGTGAAAACCCAAAACAACCCCCGAACGGCCCCGTGGGTGCACCAACACCTCCCATGGAACTAATGCAACTCATAGGATGGGACTCCCAGTTTGAGAATAAGACGATAATTTGGATATTTCTAGCTTTAGGCTTAAAAACATGGCGTTTAAAGGCAAAACCCAAAATAGCCCCTGTACGGCCCCGTGAGAGGCACCAACACCTCCCACGGGACCAATGTAACTCGTTGAAACTGATCGCGCAACCATGGGACGGTCGGTTTGAGAACATGACGATAATTTCCATATTTCCAGACTTGGGCATAAAAACATGATGTTAGAGGGTGAAAACCCAAAATAGCACCCGAATGGCCCCGTGAGTGGCACCAACACCTCGCACGGGACCAATGTAACTCGTAGGAACTTATCGCGCGACCACGGTACTCCCGGTTTGAGAATACGATGATAATTTAAAAATATCAGGACTTAGGCAAAACATGGCGTTAGTGGGTGTAAACCCAAAACAACCCCTGAACAGCCCCGTAAGTGGCACCAACACCATGCACGGGACCAATGTAACTCGTAGGAACTGACTGTGGGATCACGAGACTCTTGGGTTGGGAATACGATGATAATTTAAAAACATCAGGACTTAGGCTTTAAAACTTAGAATTAGAGGGTGAAAACCCAAAATAGCCCCTGAACGGCCTTATGGGAGGCACCAACACCTCCCACGGGACCAATGTAACTCGTAGGAACTGACCGTGCAACCACAAGACTTCCGATTTAAGAATATGACGACAATTTGAAAATATA
Organism: Sambucus nigra; assembly: GCA_949130495.1. Classification (NCBI taxonomy): domain Eukaryota; kingdom Viridiplantae; phylum Streptophyta; class Magnoliopsida; order Dipsacales; family Adoxaceae; genus Sambucus; species Sambucus nigra. The sequence goes on from OX422218.1 coordinate 543,574,849, forward strand.
AGGACTAGGCTTAAAAACATGGTGTTAGAGGGTGAAAACCCAAAACAGCCCCCGAATGTCCTTGTGGTAGGCTCCAACACCTCCCACGGGACAAATGTAACTCGTAAGAACTCACCGTGCAGCCACGTGACTCCCTGTTTGAGAATACTATGGTAATTTGAATATTTCTAGACTTAGGCTTAAAAACATGGCGTTTAAAGCAAAAAACTCGAAACATCCCCCCAACGACCTCGTGGGTGGCACCATTACCTCCCACGGGACCAATGTAACTCGTAGGAACTGACCGCGTAGGACCGGGACTCCCAATTTGAGAATACCATGATAATTTGCATATTTCTAGACTTAGAATTAAAAATATAGCGTTAGTGGGTGGAAACCCGAAATAGCCCACCAACGGCCCCGTGAGTGTCACTAACACCTCGCACGGGCCCAACGTAACTCGTAGGAACTGACTGCACGATCACGGGACCCCCAGTTTTAGAATACGATGATAATTTTCATATTTCTAGACTTAGGCTTAAAAGCATGGCGTTAGAAGGTGAAAACCCAAAACAACCCCCGAACAGCCACGTGGAAGGCACCAACACCTCCCACAGGACCAATGTAACTCGTAGGAACTGACATTCAGCCATGGGAACCAATGCAACTCGTAGGAAATGACCACATATCCATGGGACTCCTGTTTGAGAATACAACGACAAGTGAAAATATGAGGACTAAGCTTAAAAACTTGTCGTTAGAGGGTGTAAACCCAAAACAGCACCCAAATGGCCCCGTGGGAGCCACCAACACCTCCCACAGGACCAATGTAACTCGTAGGAACTAACCGTGTAGCCACAAGACTCCCGGTTTGAGAATATGATGGTAATTTGAATATTCCTAGACTTAGGCTTAAAAACATGACATTTAAAGGTAAAATCCCGAAACAGCCCCCCAACGACCCTGTGGGTGGCACTAACACCTCCCAAGGGACCAATGTAATTGGTAGGATATGACTGCGCAGCCACGAGACTCCCGATTTGAGAATACAATGATAATTTGCATATTTTTAAACTTAGTCTTAAAAACATGACGTTAGTGATGAAAAGGCAAAACAGCCCCCGAACGGCCCCGTGAGTGGCACCAACACCTCGTACGGGACCAATGTAACTCGTAGTAACTGATCGCGCAATCACGGGACCCTCGGTTTGAGAATATGATGATAATTTGCATATTTCTAGATTTAGGCTTTAAAATATGGCGTTAGTGGGTGAAAACCTGAAAAGCCCCCGAACGGCCCCGTGAGTGGCACCAACACCTCGTACGAAACCAATGTAACTCGTAGTAACGGACCACGCTATCACGGGACCCTCGGTTTAAGAATACATCAAAAATTTGCATTTTTCTAGACTTAGGCTTAAAAATATGGCGTTAGTGGGTAAAAATCCAAAACAGCCCCCTCACGGGACCGTGAGTGGTACAAACACCTCGCACGGGACCAATGTAACTCATAGAAACTGACCGCACGATCACGGGACCCCCAGTTTGAGAATAGAACAATAATTTGCATATTTCTAGAATTATGGTTAAAAATATGGCGATAGTGGGTGAAAACTCGAAACAGCTCCCGAACGGACCTATGAGTGGCACCAACACCTCACACGGGACTAATGTCACACGTAGGAACTGACCGCGCGATCATGGGACTCCCAATTTGAGAATACAAAGATAATCTGTATATTTCTAGACTTACGCTTAAAAACATGGCATTAGTGGGTGAAAACTCGAAACATCCCCCGAACGGCCTCCGGAGTGGCACTAACACCTCGCACGGGACAACTGTAACTCGTAGAAACAGATCGCGCGATCACGGGACTCCCGATTTGAGAATATGATGATAATTTGCATCTCTCTATACTTAGGCACAAAAACATGGCCTTAGTGAGTGAAAACCTGAAACAGCCCCCGAACGGCCCCGTGAGTGGCACCAACACCTCGCACGGAACCAATGTAACTCGTAGGAACTAATAGCGCAATCACGGGACCCCTAGTTTAAGAATACGATGATAATTTGCATATTTCTAGACTTGGGCTTAAAAACATGGCGTTAGTGGGTGAAAACCTATAATAACCCTCGAATGGCCCCGTGAGTGGCACCAAAACCTCGCGCGGGACCAATGTGACTCGTAGGAATTGATCGCGCGATCACGGGTCTCCCAATGTGAGAATATGACGATAATTTGCATATTTCTAGGCTAAAGGTTAAAAATATGGCATTTAAAGGTAAAAACTCGAAACAGCCCCCGTACGGACCCATGGGTGGTACCAACATATCCCACGGGATCAATGTAACTTATATAAATTGACCGCGCAGTCACGGGACTCCTGGTTTAAGAATACAATGATAATTTGAATATTTTTAGATTTAGGGTTAAATACATGGTGTTAGTCAGTGAAAACCCAAAACATACCCCGAACTGCCCCGTGAGTGGCACCAACACCTCGCATGAGAGAAATGTAACTCGTAGGAACTTACTGCGTGACCATGGGACTCCCGGTTTGAGAATATGACGATAATTTAAAAATATCAGGACTTAGGAAAAACTTGGCGTTAGTGGGTGTAAACCCGAAACATCCGTCGAACGGCCTCGTAAGTGGCACCAACACTATGCACGGGTCCAATGTAACTAGTAGGAACTGATCGCAGGATCACGGGACTCCCGATTTGAGAATACAATGATTATTTAAAAATATAATGACTTAGGCTTAAAAACACGGCGTTAGAGGGTGAAAACCCAAAACAGCCCCTGAACGGCCCCATGGGAGGCACCAACACCTCCCACGGGACCAATGTAACTCATAGGAACTGATCGTGCAGCCACGGGACTCCCAGTGTGAGAATACGATGGTAATTTGAAAATATGAGGAGTAGGCTTAAAAGCATGGCGTTAGAGGGTGAAAACCAACAATAACCCCCGAACGGCCCCGTGGGAGGCTCCAACACCTCCCATGGGACCACTGTAACTCGTAGGAACTCAATGTGCAGCCACGGGACTCCCGTTTTGAGAATACGATGATAATTTGTATATTTCTAGACTTAGGCTTAAAAATATAGCGTTAGTGGGTGAAAATTCGAAACAACCCCGAACGACCCCGTGAGTGTCACCAACACGTCGCACGGGCCCAATGTAACTCGTAGGAACTGACCGCGCGATCACAGGACCCTCAGTTTTAGAATACGATGATAATTTGCATATTTCTATACTTAGGCTTAAAAGCATGGCGTTAGAGGGTGAAAACCCAAAATAACCCCCGAACGGCCCCGTGGGAGGCACCAACACCTCCCACGGGACCAATGTAACTCGTAGGAACTGACCACACAGCCACGGGACTCCCGTTTGAGAATACAATAATAAATGAAAATATGAGGATGTAGGCTTAAAAACATGGTATTAGAGGGTGAAAACCCAAAGCAGCACCCGAAGGGCCCCGTGGGAGGCACCAACACCTCCCACGGGACAAATGTAACTTATAGGAACTGATAGCCCAACCACGGGACTCCCAATTTCAGAATATGATGGTAATTTGAATATTCCTAGACTTAGACTTACAAACATGGAATTTAAAGGTAAAAACCCCAAACAGGCCCCCAACGGCCCCATGGGTGGCACTAACACCTCCCAAGGGACCAATGTAACTCGTAGGAAGGGACCACGTAGCCATGGGACTCCCGGTTTGAGAATACGATGATAATTTGCATATTTTTCGACTTAGGCTTAAAAACATGGCGTTAATGGGTGAAAAGCCTAAACAGCCCCCGAACTTCCCCGTGAGTGGCACCAACACCTCGCACGGGATGAATGTAACTCGTAGTAACTGACCGTGCGATCACAGGACTCCCAGTTTGAGCATACGACGATAATTTTCATAATTCTAGACTTAGGCTTAAAAACATGGCGTTAGTGGGTGAAAACCCGAAAGAGACCCCGAACGGCCCCGTGAGTGGCACCAATACCTCGCACAGGACTAATGCAACTCGTAGGAACTGACCGCACGATCATGGAACCCTCGGTTTGAGAATACATTGAAAATTTACATATTTCTAGACTTAGGTTTAAAAACACGGCGTTAGTGGGTGAAAAGTGGAAATAGCCCCCACACGGGACCGTGAGTGGCACCAACACCTCGCACGGGACCAATGTAACTCGTAGGAACTGACCGCATGATCACAAGACCTCCGATTTGAGAATACAATATTGATTTTCATATTTCTAGACGTAGGATTAAAAACATGGCGTTAGTAGGTGAAAACCTGAAATAGCCCTCGAACGGTCCCATGAGTGGCACCAACACCTCGCACGGGACCAATGTAACTCATAGGAACTTACCCTCACGATCACGGGTCACCCAATGTGAGAATATGATGATAATTTGCATATTTATAAACTTAAACTTAAAAACATGACGTTTAAAGGTAAAAACCCCCAATATCCCCCGTACGGACCCATGGGTGGTACCAACACTTCCCACGGGACCAATGTAACTCGTAGAAACTGACCGCATAGTCACGGGACTCTCAGTTTGAGAATACAACGATAATTTGAATATTGGTAGATCTAGGGTTAAAAACATGGTGTTAGTCGGTGAAAATCCGAAACATACTCCGAACATCCCCGTGAGTGGCACCAACACCTCGCATGGGACCAATGTAACACGTAGGAACTTACCGCGCGACCACGGGACCCCCGATTTGAGAATACAATGATAATTTAAAAATATCAGAACTTAGGCAAAACATGGCGCTAGTGGGAGTAAACCCAAAACAGCCGTCGAATGGCCCCGTAAGTGGCACAAACACCATTCACGGGTCCAATGTAACTCATAGGAACTGACTGCGGGATCACGAGACTTTCGGTTTATAAATACGATGATAATTTAAAAATATCAGAACTTAGGCTTAAAAATATGGTGTTAGAGGGTGAAAACCCAAAACAGCCCCTGAACGGCCCCGTGGGAGGCACCAACACCTCCCACAGGACCAATGTAACTCGTAGGAACTGACCGCGGAACCACTGGACTCCCGGTTTGCGAATACGACGGTAATTTGAAAATATGAGGAGTAGGCTTAAAAACATGGCGTTAGAGGGTGAAAACCCAAAACAGCCCCCGAATGTCCCTGTAGGAGGCTCCAATACCTCCCACGGGACCAATGTAACTTGTAGGAACTCACCGTGCAACCACGAGACTCCCGTTTTGAGAATACGAAGATAATTTTCATATTTTTAGACTTAGGCTTAAAAATATTGCGTTAGTGGGTGAAAACTCAAAACAGCCCCCGAACGACTCGCACAGGCCCAATGTAACTCTTAGGAACTGACCGCGTGATCACGGGACCCCCAGTCTGAGTATACGACAATAATTTGAATATTTCTAGACTTAAGCTTAAAAGCATGGCGTTAGAGGGTGAAAATCCAAAACAACCCCCGAACGACCCCGTGGGAGGCACCAACACCTCCCACGGAACCAATGTAACTCGTAGGAACTTACCACGTAGCCATGGGACTCCCATTTTTGAATACAATGGTAAATGAAAATATAAGGACTTATGCTTAAAAACATGGTGTTAGAGGCTGAAAACCCAAAGCAGCACCCGAACGGCCCCGTGGGAGGCACCAACACCTCCCACGGGACTAATGTAACTTGTAGGAACTGACAGCGCAGCCACGGGACTCCCGATTTAAGAATATGATGGTAATTTGAATATTTCTAGACTTAGGCTTATAAACATAGCATTTAAAGGTAAAATCTCAAAACGGCCCCCCAACGGCTCCGTGGGTGGCACTAACACCTCCCAAGGAACCAATGTAACTCGTAGGAATGGACCGCGTAGCCACGGGTCTCTCAGTTTGAGAATACGATAATAATTTGCGTATCTTTAGACTTGGGCTTAAAAACATGGTGTTAGTGGGTGAAAATCCGAAACAACCCTCGAACGGCCCCGAGAGTGGCACCAACACCTCGCATGGGACCAATGTAACTCGTAATAACTGATCGCGTGATCACGGGACCCCCGATTTGAGAATACGAAGATAATTTTCCTATTTCTAGACTTAGGCTTAAAAAATGGCGTTAGTGGGTGAAAACCCAAAACAGCCCCCGAATGGCCCCGTGAGTGGCACCAATACCTCGCACGGGACTAAATCAACTCGTAGAAACTGACCGCACAATCATGGGACCCTGGGTTTGAGAATACATTAAAAATTTACATAATTCTAGAATAAGGTTTAAAAACATGGCGTTAGTGGGTGAAAAGCAGAAATATCCCCCTCACGGGATCGTGAATGGCACCAACACCTCGCACGAGACCAATCTAACTTGTAGGAACTGACCACACGATGACGGGACCCTCGGTTTGAGAATATAACAATAATTTGCATATTTCTAGACCTAGGCTTAAAAACATGGTGTTAGTGGGTGAAAACCCAAAACAGCTCCCGAACGGCCCCGTGAGTGGAACCAACACCTCCCATGGGACCAATGTAACACGTAGGAACTAATCGTGCGATCACGGGACTCCCGGTTAGAGAATACGATGATAATTTGCATATTTCAAGACATAGGCTTAAAAACATGGCGTTAGTGGGTGAAAAATTGAAATGGCCCCCGAACGGCCCCGTGAGTGGCACCAACACCTCGCACGGGACTAATGTAACTCGTAGGAACTGACCGCGGGATCACGGGTCTCCCAGTGTGAGAATACGATGATAATTTGCATATTTCTAGACTTAAGCTTAAAAACATGACATTTATAGGTAAAAACCCGAAACAGACCCTGTACGGACCCACGGGTGGTACCAACACGTCCCACGAGACCAATGTAACTCGTAAAAACTCACTGCACAGTCACGAGACTCTCGGTTTGAGAATTCGATGATAATTTAAATATTTTTAGATTTAGGGTTAAAATATGGCGTTTGTCGATGAAGACCCAAAACATCCCCCGAACGGCCCCGTGAGTGGCACCAACACCTCGCATGGGACCAATGTAACTCGTAGTAACTTACTGCACGACCATGGGACTCGCAGTTTGAGAATACAATGATAATTTAAAAATATCAGGACTTAAGCAAAACATGGCGTTTGTGGGTGTAAACCCAAAACAACCACCAAACAACCCCATAAGTGGCACCAACACCATGCACGGGTCCAATGAAACTCGTAGGAACTAACTGCGGGATCACGGGACTCTCGATTTGGAAATATGATGATAATTTAAAAATATCAGGACTTAGGCTTAAAAACATGGCATTAGAGGATGAAAACCCAAAATAGCCCCCGAACGACCCCGTGGGAGGCTCCAACACATCCCACGGGACCAATGTAACTCGTAGGAACCCACCGTGCAGCCACAGGACTCCCGTTTTGAGAATACGATGATAATTTGCATATTTCTAGAATTAGACTTAAAAATATAGCATTAGTGGGTGAAAACTCGAAACAGCCCCCTAGTGACCCCGTGAGTGTCACCAACACCTCGCACGGGCCTAATGTAAATCGTAGGAACTGACCGCGGGATCACGGAACCCCCAGTTTGAGAAAACGATGATAATTTTCATATTTATAGACTTAGGCTTAAAAGCATGCCGTTGGAGGGTGAAAACCCAAAGCAACCCCCGAATGGCCCCTTGGGAGGCACCAACACCTCCCACGGGACCAATGTAACTCTTAGGAACTGACCACGCAGCCATGGGACTCCCATTTGAGAATACAACGATAAACAAAAATATGAGGACTTAGGTTAAAAAACATGGCGTTAGAGGGTGAAAACCCAAAATAGCACCTGAACGGACCCATGGGAGGCACCAACACCTCCCACGAGACCAATGTAACTCGTAAGAACTTACTGCGCAGCCACAGGACTCCCAGTTTCAGAATATGATGGTAGTTCAAATATTTCTAGACTTAGGCTTAAAAACATGGCATTTAAAGGTAAAAACCCGTAACAACCCCTCAATGGCCCTGTGGGTGGCACAAACACCTCCCAAGGGACCACTGTAACTCGTAGGAACTGATCGCGCAGTCACGGGACTCCCGATTTGAGAATACGATGTTAATTTTCATATTTTTAGACTTATGCTTCAAAACATGGCGTTAGTGGTTGAAAACTCGAAACAGCCCCCGAACGGCCCCGTGAGTGGCACCAACACCTTGCAAGGGACAATTGTAACTCGTAGTTACTGACATCGTGATCATGGGACCGCCAATTTTAGAATACAATGATAATTTTTATATTTATATACTTAGGCTTAAAAATATGGCGTTAGTGGGTGAAAACACGATACAACTCCCAAACGACCCCATGAGTGGCACCAACACCTCGCATGGGACTAATGCAACTCGTAGGAACTGACTGCACGATCATGGGACCCCCAGTTTGAGAATAAGACAATAATTTGCAAATTTCTAGGCTTAGGCTTAAAAATGCGGTGTTATTGGGTGAAAACCCGAAACATCTCCCGAACGGCTTCGTGAGTGGCACCAACACCTCACACGGGACCAATGTAACACGTAGGAACTGACCATACGATCACGGGACTCTCGATTTGAGAATACGATCATAATTTGCATATTTCTAGACTTAGGCTTAAAAACATGGCGTTAGTGGGTGAAAACTCGAAACAACCCTTGAATGGCCGGCTTAGTGGAACTAACACTTCACACGGGACCAATGTAACTCGTAGGAATTGATAGTGCGATCACGAGACTCCTAATTTGAGAATACGGCGATAATTTTCATCTTTCTAGACTAGGCATAAAAACATGGCCTTAGTGGGTGAAAACCTGAAACAGACCCCGAACGGCCCCGTGAGTGGCACCAACACCTCGCACGGGACTGATGTAACTCGTAGGAACTGACCGTGCGATCAAGGGACCCCCGGTTTGAGAATACATCGATAATTTGCATAATTTTAGAGTTAGGCCTAAAAACATGGAGTTAGTGGGTGAAACCCCGAAACAGCCCGCGAACGGCCCCGTGAGGGGCCCAACACCTCGTACAGGACCAATGTAACTCGTAGGAAGTGACCGCCCGATCATAGGTCTCCCGGTGTGAGAATACGATGACAATTTGCATATTTCTCTATTAAGCTTAAAAACATGGCGTTTAAAGGTAAAAACTCAAAATAGCCCCCGTACGGACCCATGGGTGGTACCAACATATCCCACGGGACCAATATAACTCGTAGGAACTGACTATGCAGTCACGGGACTCCCGATTTGAAAATATGATGATGATTTAAATATTTCTAGATTTAGGGTTAAAATGTGGCGTTAGTCGGTGAAAACTCTAAACATCCCCCGAACGGCCCCGTGAGTGGTAACAACACCTCGCACGGCACAAATGCAACTCTAGGAAGTTAATGCACAGTCACGAGACTCTCGATTTGAGAATACGATGATAATTAAAAAAATATTGAAACGTAAGCAAAACATGGCGATAGGGGGTAAAAACTCGAAACTGCCCCCGAACGGCCCCGTGAGTCGCCCTAACACTATTCACGAGACCAATGTAACTCGTTGGAACTGACCGCGGGATCACGGGACTCCCGATTTCAGAATACGATGATAATTTAAAAATATCAGGACTTAGGCTTAAAAACATGGTGTTAGAGGGTGAAAACCCAAAATAGCCCCCGAACGGCCACGTGGGAGGCTCTAACACCTCCCACGGGACCAATGTAACTCGTAGGAACTCACCGCGTATCCACGGGACTCCCGATTTGAGAATATGATGATAATTTGAATATTTCTAGACTTATGCTAAAAAATCTGGCATTTAAAAACCCGAAACAACCCCCCTACGGCCCCGGAGGTGGCACCATTACCTCCCATGGGACCAATGTAACTCGTAGGAACTGACAGCTCAGCCACGGGACTCCCGTTTTGAGAATACGATGATAATTTGCATATTTCTAGACTTAAGCTTAAAAATGTAGCGTTAGTGGGTGAAAACCCAAAATATCCCACGAACGGCCCTGTGAGTGTCACCAACACCTCGCATGGGACCAATGTAACTCGTAGGAACTCATCGCACGATCATGGGACTCCTGCTTTGAGAATACGACGATAATTTGCATCTTTTTATACTTAGGCATAAAAACATGGTCTTGGTGTGTGAAAACCAGAAATAGTCCCCAAACGGCCCCCATAGTGGCACCAACACCTCGCACGGGACCAATGTAACTCGTAGTAACTGATCGTGCGATCACGAGACTCTCGGTTTTAGAATATGATGATAATTTGTATCTTTCTATACTTAGGCATAAAAACATGGCCTTAGTGGGTGAAAACTCGAAACAGCCCCCAAACGGCCCCGTGAGTGGCACCAACACCTCGCACGGAACCAATATAAATCGTATGAACTGACCGCGCGATCACGGGTCTCTCGGTATGAGAATAAGACGATAATTTGCATATTTCTAGACTTAGGCTTAAGAACATGGCTTTTAAAGGTAAAAACCTGAAATAATCCCCGTACGGACCCATGGGTGGCACCAACACATCCCACGGGACCAATATAACTCATAGGAACTGACCACACAGTCACGGGACTCCCGATTTGAGAATACGATGATAATTTGAATATTTCTAGACTTAGGGTTAAAAACATGGCGTTAGTGGGTGAAAACCCGAAACATCCCCCGAACGGCCCCGTGAGTGGTAACAACACCTCGCACGGGACCAATGTAACTCATAGGAACTTACTACGCAATCACGAGACTTCCGGTTTGAGAATACGACGATAATTAAAAAATATCGAGACTTTGGCAAAACATGCCATTAGTGGGTGAAAACTCGAAATAGCCCCTAAATGGCCCCGTGGGTGGCACCAACACCACGCACGGGACCAATGTAACTCATCCGAACTGACCACACGATCACGGGACTCCCGGTTTGAGAATACGCCGATAATTTGAAAATATGAGGACTTAGGCAATAAAATATGGCTTTAGAGGGTGAAAACCCACAACATCCCCCAAACGGCCCCATGGAAGCAGCAACACCTCCCACGGCACCAATGCAACTCGTAGAAACTGACCACACAGCTATGGGATTCCCGGTTTGAGAATACGATGGTAATTTGAATATTTCTACACTTAGGCTTAAAACATGGCGTTTAAAGGTAAAACCCCGAAATAGCCCCCGTACGGCCCCGTTTGAGGCACTAACCCCTCCCACGGGACCAATGTGACTCGTTGGAACTGACAGCTCAACCACGGTACTCTCAGTTTGAGAACACGATGATAATTTTTATATATCTAGACTTGGGAATAAAACATGACGTTTGTGGGTGAAAACCCAAAACAGCCCCCGAAAGGCCCCGTGAGTGGCACCAATACCTCGCACGGGACCAATGTAACTCGTAGGAACATATCGCGTGACCACGAAACTCTCAGTTTGAGAATACGATGATAATTTAAAAATATCAGGACTTAGGCAAAAAATTGCGTTAGTGGGTGAAAACTCGAAATAGCCCCCGAACAACCCCTTGAGTGGCACCAACACCATGCACAGGACCAATGTAACTCGTAGGAACTGATCGCGGGATCACGGGACTCTCGATTTGAGAATACGATGATAATTTAAAAATATCAGGACTTAGGCTTAAAAATATGGCGTTAGAGGGTGAAAACCCAAAACAGCCCCTGAACGGCCCCGTGGGAGCCACCAACACCTCCCACGGGACATTTGTAACTCGTAGGAACTGACCGCGCAGCCACAAGACTCCCGGTTTGAGAATACAATGTTAATATGAATATTTCTAGACTTAGGCTTAAACACATGGCGTTTAAAGCTAAAAACTCGAAACAACCCCCTACGGCCCCGTGGGTGGCACTAACATCTCCCACGGGACCAATGTAACTCGCAGGAACTGACCGTGCAGTCACGGGACTCCCATTTCGAGAAGACGATGATAATTTGCATATTTCTAGACTTAGGCTTAAAAATATAGCGTTAGTGGGTGAAAAGCCGAAACAGCCTCCGAACGGCCCCGTTAATGTCACCAACACCTCGCACGGGCCCAATTTAACTCGTAGGAACTGACCACGCAGCCTTGGGACTCCCATTAAAGAATATAATGGTAAATGAAAATATGAGGACTTAGGCTTTAAAACATGACGTTAGAGGGTGAAAACCCAAAATAGCACCCGAAAGGCCCCGTGCAAGACACCAACACCTCCCACTGGACCAATGTAACTCGTAAGAACTGACCGCGCAGCCACGGGACTCCCAGTTTGAGAATATAATCGTAATTTTAATATTTCTAGACTAAGGCTTAAAAATATGGCATTTAAAGGTAAAAACCCGAAACAGCCCCCAATGGCCCCATGGGTGGCACTAACACCTCCCAAGGGACCAATGTAACTCGTAGGAACCGACCGCGCAGCCACGGGACTCCCAGTTTGAGAATATGACGATAATTTGCATATATTTAGACTTAGGATTAAAAACATGGCGTTAGTGGATGAAAAGCCGAAACAGCCCCCGTACAGCCCCGTGAGTAGCACCATCAACTCGTAGGAACTGACCGCGCACACACGGGCCCCCCAATTTGAGAATACGATGGTAATTTGAATATTTCTAGACCTAGGTTTAAAAACATGGCGTTTAAAGATAAAAACTTGAAACAGGCCCCCGACGGCCCCGTGGGTGGCACCAACGCCTCCCACGGGACCAATATAACTCATAGGAACTAACTGCGCGATCACGGGACCCCCGTTTTGGGAATACGATGATAATTTGTATATTTCTAGACTTAGGCTTAAAAACTTGGCGTTAGTGGGTGAAAACCCAAAACAGCCCCCGAACGCCCCGGTGAGTGGCACTAACACCTCACACCGGACCAATGTAACTCATAGGAACTGATCGCGTGATCACGAGACCACCGGTTTCAGAATACGACAATAATTTGCAAATTTCTAGACTTAGGCTTAAAAACATGGCATTAGAGGGTGAAAACCTAAAACAGCCCCCGAACGGCCCCGTGGGAGGCACCAACTCCTCCCACGGGACCAATGTAACTCGAAGGAAGTGACCACACATCCACGGGACTCCCGGTTTGAAAATACGACGATAATTTGAAAACATGAGGACAAGGCTTAAAAGCATGGCATTAGAGAGGAAAAACCCAAAATAGCCCCCAAACAGTCCCGAGGGAGGCACCAACACCTCCCACGGGACCAATGTAACTCTTAGGAACTGACCGCATAGTCACGGGACTCCCAATTTGAGAAAACGATAGTAATTTGAATATTTTTATACTTAAGCTTAAAAACATGGCGTTTAAAGGTAAAAACCCAAAAAAAAAACTACGGCCCCATGGGTGGCACCATTATCTCCCACGGGACCAATGTAACTCATAGGAACTGACCACGGAGCCACGAGACTCCCGATTTGAGAATACGACGATAATTTTCATATTTCTAGATTTAAGCTTAAAAACATGGCGTTAGGGGGTGGAAACTCGAAACAGCCCCCGAATGGCCCCGTCAGTGGCACCAACACCTCGCACGGGACCAATGTAACTAGTAGTAACTGACCGCGCGATCACGGGACCCCCAGTTTAAGAATACGATGATAATTCGCATATTTTTAGACTTAGGTTTAAAAACATGGCGTTAGTGGGTGAAAATCCAAAACAGCCCCCAAACGGCCCCATGAGTGGAACTAACACCTCGCACCGGACTAATGTAACTCGTACGAATTGACCGTACGAACACGGGACCCTCGGTTTGAGAATACATCAAAAATTTGCATATTTCTAGACTTAGGCTTAAAAACATGGCGTTTGTGGGTGAAAAGCTGAAACATCCCCCTCACGGGATCGTGAATGGTACCAAAACCTCGCACGGGACAATATAACTCGTAGGAATTGACCGCGCGAGCACGGGACCCTCGGTTTTAGAATACGACAATAATTGGCATATTTGTAGACTTAGGTTTAAAAACATGGTGTTTAAAGGTAAAAATTTAAAACAGCCCCCGTACGGCCCAATGGGTGGCACCAACACGTCCCACGGGAAAAATATAACTCGTAGGAACTGATCGCGTAGCTACAGGCATCTCGGTATGAGAATACCACGATAATTTGAATATTTCAAGACTTGGGGTTAAAAACATGGCATTAGTGGGTGAAAACCCTAAACACGCCCTGAACGTCCCCATGAGTGGCACCAACACCTCGCAGGGAACAATGTAACTTATAGGAACTTACGACGTGATCATGGAACACCCGATTTGAGAATACGATGATAATTTAAAAATATCGGGACTTAGGCAAAACATGGTGTTGGTGCGTGAAAACTTGAAACAACCCCCAAATGGCCCTGTGAGTGGCACCAACACCACGCACGGGACCAATGTAACTCGTAGGAACTGATCGCACGATCACGAGACTCTCGATTTGAGAATACGATGAGAATTTGGAAATACGAGGACTTAGGTTTAAAAACATGGTGTTAGAGGGTGAAAACCCAAAATAGCCCCCGAACAGCTCTATGGGAGGCACCAACACCTCCCATGGGACCAATGTAACTCATAGGAACTGACCGCGCAGACATGAGACTCCTAGTTTGAGAATATGACGGTAATTTGAATATTTCTAGACTTAGGCCTAAAAACAAGGCATTTAAAGGTAAAAACCCAAAACAGCCACCTACGGCCCCGTGGGTGGCACTAACAACTCCCAAGGGACCAATGTAACTCGAAGGAACTGACCGCGCAACCGATGGACTCCCGGTTTGAGAATACAACGATAATTTTCATATTTTTAGACTTAGGCTTAAAAACATGGCGTTAGTGGGTGAAAACTTGAAACAGCCCCCGAACGGCCCTGTGAGTGGCACCAACACCTCGCACGGACCATTGTAACTCATTGGAACTGAACATCCGATCACGGGCCCTCGATTTGAGAATACGATAATAATTTGCATATTTCTAGACTTAGGCTTAAAAATATGGCGTTAGTGGGTGAAAAGCCGAAACAGCCCCGAACGGCCCCGTTAGTGGCACAACCACCATGCACGGGACCAATGTAACTCGTAGTAACTAACCGCGTGAACATGGGACCCCCGATTTGAGAATACGATGATAATTTTCATATTTCTTGACTTAGGCTTAAAAACATGGCGTTAGTGGGTGAAAACCCAAAATAGCCCTTGAACAGCCCTGTGAGTGGCACCAACACCTCGCACGGGACTAATTTAACTCATAGGAATTGACCGTGTGATCACGGGACCCTCGGTTTGAAAATAAGACAATAATTTGCATATATCTAGACCAAGGCTTAAAAACATGGCGTTAGTGGGTTAAAAGTCGAAACAGCCCCAGAATGGGACCGTGAGTGGCACCAACACCTCGCACAAGGCTAATATAACTCGTAGGAATTGACCGCGTGATCATGGGACCCACGGCTTGAGAATATGACAATAATTTGTATATTTCTAGACATAGGCTTAAAAATATGGCATTAGTGAGTGAAAACCCGAAACAGCCCTAGAATATTTCTAGACTTAGGCTTAAAAACATGACGTTTAAAGGTAAAAATTCGAAACATCCCCCGTACGGCCCAATGGGTGGTGCCAAAATATCCCACGGGACCAGTGTAACTCGTAGAAACTTATCGCGCAGCCACGGGACTCTCGGTATAAGAATATGATGATAATTTGAATATTTATAGACTTTGGGTTAAAAATATGGTGTTAGTGGGGGAAAAGCTGAAACATCCCCCAAACGACCCCATGAGTGGCACCAACACCTTTCACGACACCAACGTAACTAGTAGGAACTTTTCGCACCATCCCGGGACTCCCAGTTTGAGAATATGATGATCATTTAAAAATATCAGGACTTAGGCAAAACATGGCGTTAGTGGGTGAAAACCCGAAAAAGTCCTCAAATGACCCCCGTGACTGGCACCAACACCACGCACGGGACAAGTGTAACTCGTAGGAACTGATCGCTCGATCCTGGGACTCCCGATTTGAGAATACGACGAGAATTTGAAAATATGAGGAATTAGGCTTAAAAACATGACGTTAGAGTGTGAAAACCCAAAACAACCAACGAACGATCCCGTGGAAGGCACCAATACCTCCCACGGGACCAATGCAAGTCCTAGGAACTGACTGCGCAGCCACAGGACTCCCGGTTTAAGAATATGACGATAATTTGAATATTTCTAGACTCAGGTTTAAAAACATGGCGTTTAAAGGTAAAAACTCGAAACAGACCACTTGCGGCCCCGTGGGTGGCACCAATGCCTCCTACGGGGCCAATATAACTCGTAAGAACTAACCGAGCGATCACAGGACCCCGCTTTAAGAATATGATGATAATTTGTATATTTCTAGACTTTGGCTTAAAAACATGGCGTTAGTGGGTGAAAACCCAAAACAGGCCTCGAACGGCCCCATGAGTGGCACCAACACCTCGTACCAGACCAATGTAACTCGTAGGAATTGACCGCGTGATCATGGGACCCCCAGTTTGACAATACGATGATAATTTGCATATTTCTAGACTTAGGCTTACAAACATGGCGTTAGAGGGTGAAAACCTAAAACAGCCCCCAAACGGCCCCATGGGAGGCACTAACTCCTCCCATGGGACCAATATAACTCGTAGGAACTGAGCCCACAACCACGGGACTCCTAGTTTGAGAATACGATGGTAATTTGAAAACATGAGGACTAGGCTTTAAAACATGGCGTTAGAGGGTAAAAACCAAAAACATCCCCCGAACGGTCCCAAATGATTTACCAACACCTCCCACGGGACCAATGTAACTCGTAGGGATTGACCATGCAACCACGGGACTCCCGGTATCAGAATACATTGGTAATTTGAATATTTTTAGACTTAATCTTAAAAACATGGCATTTAAAGGTAAAAACCCAAAACAGCCCCCTACGGCCCCGTGGGTAGTACCATTACCTCCCACGGGACCAATGTAACTCAGAGGAACTGACCGCGGAGCCACGAGACTCCCGGTTTGAGAATACAACGATAATTTGCATATTTTTAGACTTAGGCTTAAAAACATGGCATTAGAGGGTGAAAACTCGAAACAACCCCCGAATGGCCCCTTGAGTGGCAACAACACCTAGCAAGGGACCAATGTAACTCGTGGGAACTGACCGCGCGATCACGGGACCCCCGATTTGAGAATACGATAATAATTTGCATATTTCTATACTTAGGCGTAAAACATGGCGTTAGAGGGTGAAAACCCAAAACATCGCCCGAATGGCCTCGTGGGAGGCACCAACACCTCCCACGGAACCAATATAACTCGTAGGAACTGACCGCGCAGCCACAAGACTCACGATTTGAGAATATGATGGTAATTTGAATATTTTTAAACTTATGCTTAAAAAACATGGTGTTTAAAGGTAAAAACCCGAACAGCCCTCCTACGGCCCCGTCGATGGCACAAACACCTCCCAAGGGACCAATGTAACTCATAGGAAATGACCGCAAAACTACGACACTCCCAGTTTGAGAATACAATGACAATTTTGCATATTTCTCGACTTAGGCTTAAAAACATGGTGTTCGTGGGTGAAAAACCGAAACAGCCCTCGAACGGACCCGTGAGTGGCACCAACACCTCGCACGGGACCAATGTAACTTGTAGTAACAGACCGCGCAATCGCGGTACCCTCCAGTTTGAGAATATGAAGATAATTTGCATATTTTTTTTACTTTGGCTTAAAAATATGGCGTTAGTGGGTGAAAACCCAAAACAGCCCCCGAACGGCCCAGTGAGTGGCACCAATACCTCGCACGGGGACTAATGTAACTCGTCAGAACTGACCGCTTGATCATGGAACCCTCGGTTTGAGAATACAACGATAATTTGCATATTTCTAGACTTAGGCTTAATCACATGGCATTAGTGGGTGAAAAGTCGAAACAACCCCCGAACAGGATCGTAGGAGGCACCAACAACTTGCACGAGACTAACGTTACTCGTAGGAACTGATCGCGTGATCATTGGACCCCCGGTTTGAGAATACGATAATAATTTGCATATTTCTAGACTTAGTCTTAAAAAGATGGCATTAGTGGGTGAAAATCCAAAACAGCCCTCGAACGGCCCTGTGAGTAGCACCAACACCATGCACGGGAACAATGTAACTTATAGCAACTGATCGTGCAATCATGGGACACCCAGTTCGAGAATATGACAATAATTTGCATATTTCTAGACTTAGGCTTAAAAACATGGCATTAGTGGGTGAAAATCCGAAACATCCCCCGAACGGCCCCGTGAGTGGTACCAACACCACGCACAGGACCAATGTAACTCGACGGAAATGATCGTGTGATCATGGAACCCCTTGTTTAAGAATACGGCCATAATTTGCATATTTCTAGACTTAGGCATAAAAACATGGCGTTAGTGGGTGAAAACCTGAAACATCCCCCGAACGTCCCCGTGAGTGGTACCAACACCATGCACGGGACTAATGAAACTCGTTGGAGCTGAACACGAGATCACGGGACCCTCAGTCTGAGAATATGACGATAATTTGCAGATTTCTAGACTTGGGCAAAAAATGACGTTAGCGGGTGAAAATCCGAAACAATCCTCGAACGGTCCTGTGAGTGGCACTAACACCTTGCACGGGACCAATGTATGTCATAGAAACTGATCGCGCGACCATGGGACCCCCGGTTTGTGAGTACGATGATAATTTGCATATTTCTAGACTTAGGGTAAAAAACATGGCGTCAGTGGGTGAAAACCAGAAACATCCCCCGAACGGCGCCGTGAGTGGCACCCACACCTCGCACAGGACCAATCTAACTAGTAGGAACTTACTGCGCGATGACGGGACTCCCAGTTTGAGAATACGACGATAATTTAAAAATATCAGGACTTAGGCAAAACATGGCGTTAGCGATTGAAAACTCGAAACAACCCCAAACGGCCTCGTGAGTGGCACCAACACTACGTACGGGACCAATGTAACTCGTAGGAACTGACCGCTCGATCACGAGACTCCCGATTTGAGAATACGACAAGAATTTGAAAATTTGAGGACTTAGGCTTAAAAACATGGCGTTGGACAGTGAAAACCCAAAACAGCCCCCGAACGGCCCCGTGGGAGGCACCAACACCTCCCACGGGACTAATGTAACTCGTAGGAACTGATCGCACATCCATGGGACTTTCAGTTTGAGAATACGATGGTAATTTTAATATTTCTCGACTTAGGCTTACAAATATGGCATTTAAAGGTAAAAATTCGAAACAACCACCTATAGCCCCGTGGGTGGCACCAACACCTCCCACGGGACCAATGTAACTCGTAAAAAGTTATCGCGCATCCACGGGACCCCCAATTTGAGAATACGATGATAATTTTCATATTTTTAGACTTAAGAAAATATGGCGTTAATGGGTGAAAACCTGAAACAGCCCCCGAACAGCCCCGTGAGTGGCACAAACACCTCTCACGGGACCAATGTAATGCATAGGAACTAACAGCGCGATCACAAGAACCCCAACTTGAGTATACGATGATAATTTTCATATTTCTATACTTAGGCTTAAAAACATGGTGTTAGAGGGTGAAAAATCCAAAACAGCCCCTGAATGACCCTGTGGGAGGTACCAACACCTCCCACGGGACCAATGTAACTCGTAGGAACTGACCGCGTAGCCACGGGACTCCTGGTTTTATAATACGACGATAATTTCCATATATCTAGACTTAGGCTTAAAAACATGGCGTTAGTGGGTGAAAAGCCAAAACAGCCCCTGAACAGCCCCATGGGTGGCACCAACACCTCGCACGGGACCAATATAACTCGTAGGAACTGACCGCGCGATCGCAGCACCCTCAGTTTGAGAATATGATGATAATTTGTATATTTCTAGACTTAGGATTGAAAACATGGCGTTAGTGGGTGAAAACCCAAAACAACCCTCGAACGGCCCCATGAGTGCCACCAACACCTCGCACGGATTAATGTAACTCGTAGGAATAGACCGCGCAACCACGGGACCTCCGATTTGAGAATACGATGATAATTTGCATATTTCTAGACTGCGGCTTAAAACCATGGCTTTAGTGGGTTAAACGCCAAAACAGCCCCCAAACGGCCCCGTGAGTGGCACCAACACCACGCACGGGACCAATGTAACTCGTAGGAACTAACCGTGCGATCATGGGACCCCCAGTTTGAGAATACGAAGATAATTTCCATATTTGTAGACTTAGGCTTAATAACATGGCGTTAGCAGGTGAAAACCCAAAATAGCCCCCGAACGGCCCCGTAGGAGGCACCAACACCTCCAAGGGGACTAATGCAACTCGTAGGAACTGACCGCGCAACCATGGGACTCACGGTTTGAGAATACGACGTTAATTGGAATATTTCTAGACAGGTTTAAAAACATGGCGTTAGTGGGAGAAAACCCAAAACATCCCCTGAACGACCCTGTGAGTGGCACCAACACCTCATACGGGACCAATGTAACTCGTAGGAACTTACTGCGTGATCATGTGACTCCTGGTTTGAGAATAGGATGATAATTTAAAACTATCGTGACTTAAGCAAAACATGGCGTTAGCGGGTGAAAACCCGAAACAACCCCCAAATGTTCTCGTGAGTGGCACCAACACCACGCACGGGACCAATGTTACTCGTAGCAATAGACCTCGCGATCACGGGACTCCCGATTTGATAATACGATGAGAATTTGAAAATATGGGAACTTAGGCTTTAACATATGGCGTTAGAGGGTGAAAACCCAAAATACTCCCGAACGGCCCCGTGGGAGGAACCAACACCTCCCACGGGACCAATTCAACTCGTAAGAACTGACCGTGTAGCCACGGGACTCCCGGTTTGAGAATACAATGGTAATTCAAATATTTTTAGACTTAGGCTTAAAAACATGGTGTTTAAAGGTAAAAACCTGAAACATCCCCAACAGCCCCATGGTTGGCACCAACACGTCTCACGGGACCAATGTAACTCGTAGGAATTGACCGTGCGATCACGGGACCCCCAGTTTGAGAATACGGAGATAATTTATGTATTTCTAGAGTTGGGCTTAAAAACATGGCGTTAGTGGGTGAAAATCCAAAATAGCCCCCGAACGGCCCCGTGAGTGGCAGTAACACCTTGCATGGGACCAATGTAATGCGTAGGAACAGACCGCACGATCATTAGACCCCTGATTTGAGAATATGACCATAATTTGAATATTTCTAGACTTAGGCTTAAAAACTTGACGTTAGAGGGTAAAAACCCAAAATAGCCCCTGAACGGCCCCATGGGAGGCACCAACACCTCCCATGGGAAAAATGTAACTTGTAGGAACTGACCACAGGACTCCCGATTTGAGAATATGATGGTAATTTGAAAACATAAGGACTAGGCTAAGTGAAAACTCGAAACATCCCACGAACGTCCCCGTGGGAGGCACCAACACCTCCCACTGGACCAATATAACTCGTTGGAAATGACCGCGCAACCATGGGACTCCCGGTTTGAGAAAAACAATAATTTGAATATTTCTAGACTTAGGCTTAAAAACATGGTGTTAGTGGGTGAAAAGGCGAAACAGCCCCCGAACGGCCCCGTTAGTGGCACCAACACCTCGCACGGACCAATGTAATACGTAGGAACTGACCACATGATCACGGTACCCCTAGTTTGAGAATATGATTATAATTTACATATGTCTTGACTTAGGCTTAAAAACATGACATTAGTGGGTGAAAAGCTAAAACAGCTCCCGAACGGCCCCGTGAGTGCCACCAACACCTCGCATGGACCAATATAACTCGTAAGAACTGACCGCGCGATCACGGGACCCACAGTTTGTGAATACAATGATGATTTGCATATTTTTAGACTTCGGCTTAAAAACATGGCATTAGTGGGTCAAAAGCTGAAATAGCCCTCCAACGGACCCGTGAGTGGCACCATCACTTCGCACGGGACCAATGTAACTCGGAGGAACTGACCGCGTGATCACGGGACCCCCAGTTTGAGAATACGATGATAATTTGCGTATTTCTAGACCTAGGCTTAAAAACATGGCGTTAGTGGGCGAAACCCAAAACATCCCCCGAATGGCCCTGTGAGTGGCACTAACACCACGCCCGGGACCAATGTTACACGTATAAACTGATAGCGCGATCACGGGACCCACGATTTGAGAATACGACGATAATTCTCATATTTTTAGACTTCGCTTAAAAACATATCATTTAAAGGTAAAAACCCGAAACAGCCCACGTACGACCCCATGGGTGGCACTATACATCCCACGGGACAATATAACTCGCAAGAACTGACCACGTAGCCACGGGACACCCGGTATGAGAATACATTGATAATTTGAATTTTTCTAGACTTAGGGTAAAAAACATGGCGTTAGTGGATGAAAACCCGAAACATCCCCCGAATGGCCCCGTTAGTGGCACCAACACCTCGCACATGACCAATGTAACTCGTAGGAACTTACCGCCCGATCATGGGACTCCCATTAGGAGAAGATAATTTAAAAATATCAGGACCTAGGCAAAACATGGCATTAGCGGGTGAAAACCCAAAACAGCCCCCAAACGGCCCCATGAGTGGTACCAACACCACGCATGGGACCAATGTAACTCGTAGGAACTGAACGCACGATCACGGGACTCCTGATGTGAGAATATAATGAGAATTTGAAATTATGAGGACGTACGCCTAAAAACATGGTGTTGGAGGGTGAAAACCCAAAATAACCCCCGAACGGCCCCGTGGGAGGCACCAACACCTCCCACAGGACCAATGCAACTTAGTGGAACTGACTGCGCAGCCACGTGACTCCCGATTTGAGAATACGACCATAATTTGAATATTTCTAGACTTAGGCTTAAAAACATTGTGTTTAAAGGTAAAAACCCGAAATAGCCCCCTTACGGCCCCGTGGGTGGCTCCAACGCCTCGTACGGGACTAATGTAACTCATAGGAACTGACCACACGATCACGGGACCCTCGGTTTGAGAATACGATGATAATTTGAATATTTCATGACTTAGGCTTAAAAACATGACGTTAGTGGGTGAAAAGTCGAAACAGCCCCGAACATCCCTATGAGTGGCTCCAATAATTCCCACGGGACTAATGTAACTCGTAGGAACTGGCAGCGGGATCACGAGACCCCCAGTTTGATAATACGATGATAATTTGCAAATTTCAAGACTGAGGCTTAAAAACATAGTGTTACAGGGTGAAAACCACAAAAAAAAAATTGAACGGCCCCGTGGGAGGCACCAACACCTCCCAAGGGACCAATATAACTCATAGAAACTGACCGCGCAACCACAGGACTCTCGATTTGAGAATATGATTATAATTTGCATATTTCTAAACTTGGTCTTAAAAATATGGCGTTAGTGGGTGAAAAGTCGAAATAACCCCGAAACGGCTCCGTGAGTGGCACCAACACCTCGCACGGGACCAATGTAACTCATAGGAACTGATCGCCCGATCACGAGACCCCCAATTTGAGAATACGATGATAATTTGCATATTTCTAGATTTAGGCTTAAAAAATGGCGTTAGTGGGTGAAAACCCAAAACAGCCCCCAAACGGCCCCGTGAGAGGCACCAACACCTCGTACGAACCAATGTAACGTGTAGGAACTGACTGTGCAATCACGAGACCCTAGTTTGAGAATACGATGATAATTTACATATTTCTTGACTTAGGATTAAAACATGGCATTAGTGGGTGAAATGCCGAAATAGCCCCCAAACGGCTCCGTGAGTGCCACCAACACCTCGCACGGACCAATGTAACTCGCAGGAACTGACCGAGCCATCACGGGACCCTCGATTTGTGGGTACGATGATAATTTTCATATTTTTATACTTTGGATTAAAAACATGGTGTTAGTGGGTCAAAAGTTGAAATAGCCCTCGAACGGCCCCGTGAGTGGCACCAACATTTTGCACGGGACCAATGTAACTCGGAGGAACTGACTGCGAGATAACGAGACCCCCATTTTAAGAATACGACAATAACTGCGTATTTCTAGACCTAGGCTTAAAACATGGTGTTAGTGGGTGAAAACCCGAAATAGCCCCCGAACGGCGCCGTGAGTGGCACCAACCCCACGCAGAGGACCAATGTTACTCGTAGGCACTAACCGTGCGATCACGGGATCCACGGTTTGAGAATACGAAGATAATTTGCATATTTCTAGACTTGGCTTAAAAACATGTCATTTAAAGGTAAAAACCCGAAACAGCCTCCGTACGGCCCCATGGGTGGCACTATACTTCCCACGGGACAATGTAACTCGCATGAACTGACCGCGCAGCCACGAGACTCCCGGTATGAGAATACGATGATAATTTGAATTTTTTTAGACTTAGGGTTAAAAACATGGCATTAGTGGATGAAAACCCAAAACATCCCCCAAACGGCCCCGTGAGTGGCACCAACACCTCGCATTGGACCAATGTAACCCGTAGGAACTTATCTCGCAATCACGAGACTCTTGATTTGAGAAGTTATTTAAAAATATCAGGACTTAGGAAAAACATGGCGTTAGCGGGTGAAAACCCAAAACAGCCCCCAAACAACCCCATGAGTGGCACCAACACCATGCACTAGACCAATATAACTCGTAGGAACTGACCGCGCGATCACGGGACTCCCGATGTGAGAACACAACAAAAATTTAAAATTATGAGGACTTAGGCCTAAAAACATGGCGTTGGAGGTTCAAAACCAAAAACAGCCCCCGAACGGCCCTGTGGGAGGCACCAACACCTCCAACGGGATCAATGCAACTCATAGGAACTGACAGCGCGGCCAAGGGACTCCCAATTTGAGAATACAATGGTAATTTGAATATATCTAGATTTAGGCTTAAAAACATGGAAATTAAAGATAAAAACTCGAAATATCCCTCCTACGGCCCCGTGGGTCGCTCCAACACCTCGTATGGGACTAATGTAACTCGTAGGAACTGACCACGCGATCATGGGGCCCCCGATTTGAGAATAGGATGAAAATTTGCATATTTCTAGACTTAGGCTTAAAAACATGGCGTTAGTGGGTGAAAAGTCGAAACAGCTCCGAACGGCCCCATAAGCGGCTCCAACAACTCCCACGGGGCTAATGTAACTCGTAGGAACTGACCGCGCGATCACGGGACCCTCGGTTTGATAATACGATGAAAATTTGCATATTTTTAGACTTAGGCTTAAAAACATGGCGTTACAGGGTAAAAACCCCAAAAAGCCCCCGAATGGCCCCGTGGGAAGCACCAACACCTCTCACGGGACCAATGTAACTCGTAGGAATTGATCGCGCAACCACAGGACTCCCGGTTTGAGAATACGATGATAATTTTCATATCTCTAAACTTAGGATTAAAAACACGGCGTTAGTGGGTGAAAAGCCGAAACAGCCCCCGAACAGCTCCGTGAGTGGCACCAACACCCCGCACGGGACCAATGTAACTCGTAGGAATTGATCGCGCGATCAAGGGACCTCGGTTTGAGAATACGATGATAATTTGCATATTTCTAGGCTTAGGCTTAAGAACATGGCGTTAGTGGATGAAAACCCAAAATAGCCCTCGAACGGTCTCGTGAGTGGCACCAACACCTCGTACGGACCAATGTAATGCGTAGGAACTGATCACGGGACCCTTGTCTTGAGAATAAGACGATAATTTACATATTTCTTGACTTGGGATTAAAAACATTGTGTTAGTGGGTGAAAAGCCGAATAAGCCCCCGAACGGCCCCGTGAGTGCCACCAATACCTCGCACGAACCAATATAACTCGTAGGAACTGATCCGCGTGATCATGGGACCACCGGTTTGTGAATACGATGATAATTTGCATATTTTTAGACTTCGGCATAAAACATGGCGTTAGTGGGTCAAAAGCTGAAATAGCCCCCGAACAGCCCCGAGAGTGGCACCATCACTTCGAACGGGACCAATGTAACTCGGAGGAACTGACCGTGCGATCATGGGACCCCCAGTTTGAGAATATGACGATAATTTGCATATTTATAGACCCAGGCTTAAAAACATGTCATTAGTGGGTGAAAACCCGAAATAGCCCCCGAACGGCCCCGTGAGTGGCACTAACACCACGCACAGGACCAATGTAAGGCGCATGAACTGATTGCGCGATCACGGGACTCCCAGTTTGAGAATATAATGATAATTTCCATAATTCTAAACTTGGGCAAAACATTGCAGTATTGGGTAAAAACTCGAAACCGCCCCTGAATATCCCCATGAGTGGAACCAACACCTCGCACGGGACCAATATAACTTGTAGCAACTGACCGCACGATCACGGGACCAATGCAACTCATAGGAACTGACCTCGCAGCCACCGGACTTCCGTTTTTAGAATTCGATGGTAATTTGAATATTTCTAGGCTTAGGCTTAAAAACATGACGTTTAAAGGTAAAAACCCGATATTGCCCCTACGGCCCCGTGGGTGGCTTCAACACATCGCAGGGACTAATGTAACTCGTAGGAACTAACCATGCGATCACGGGACCCCCAGTTTGAGAATATGATGATAATTTGTATATTTCTACACTTTGGCTTAAAAACATGGTGCTAGTGGGTGAAAAGCCGAAACTACCCCGAACGGCCCCGTAAGCGGCTCCAACAACTCCCACGGGACCAATGTAACTCTTAGTAACTGACCGCGCAATCACGGGACACCCAGTTTGATAATACGATGATTATTTTCATATTTCTAGACGTAAGCTTAAAAACATGGCGTTACAGGGTGAAAACCCCAAAAAGCCCCCGAACGGCCCTGTGGGAGGCACCAACACCTCCCACGGGACCAATCTAACTCGTAGGAATTGACCGGACAACCACAGGACACCCGGTTAGAGAATACGACGAGCATTTGCATATCTCTAGACATAGGCTTAAAAACATGGCGTTAGTGGGTGAAAAGACAAAACCGCCCCCAAACGGCGCCGTGAGTGGCACCGACACCTCGCAGGGGACCAATGTAACTCGTTGGAACTGATCGCGGGATTACGAGACCCCAGTTTGAGAATACAACGATAATTTTCATATTTCTAGACTTAGTCTTAAAAATATTGCGTTAGTGGGTGAAAACCTGAAACTGCCCTCGAATGGCCCCGTGAGTGGCACCAACACCTCGTGCGGGATTAATGTAACTCGTAGGAACTGACCGCGTGATCACGGGACCCCCAGTTTGAGAATACGATGATAATTGGTATATTTCTAGACTCAAGTTTAAAAACATGGCATTAGTGGGTGAAAGCTAAAACAGCCCCCGAACGGCCCCGTGAGTGGCACCAACACCTCGCACGGGATCAATGTAACTTCTTGGAATTGACTACATGATCACGGGACACACGGTTTGAGAATTCAATAATAATTTGCATATTTCTAGACTTAGGCTTGAAAACATGACTTTAGTGGGTGAAAACCTGAAATAGCCCCCGAATAATCCCATGAGTGGCACCAACACCACACACGGGACCAATGTAATTTGTAGGAATTGACCACACGATAACGGTACCCCTGGTTTGAGAATACGACCATAATTTGCATATTTCTAGACTTAGGCTCAAAAACATGGTGTTAGTGGGTGAAAACCCAAAACATTCCCCGAATGGCCCCACGAGTGGCACCAACACCACGCACGGGACCAATGTAACTCGTAAGAACTGACGGCGCGATCACGAGACCCCCGATTTGAGAATATGATGATAATTTGCATATTTCTAGACTTGGGAGAAACATGGAGTTAGTGAGTGAAACCCAAAACTGCCCCCGAATGGCCTCGTGAGTGGCACCAACAACATGCAGGGGACCAATGTAACTTGTAGCAAGTGATCGCGAGATCACAGGACCCTCGGTTTGAGAATACGATGATAATTTTCCTATTTCTAGACTTAGGGTTAAAAACATGGCATCAGTGGGTCAAAACCCGTAACATCCACCGAACGACCGCATGAGTGGCACCAACAACTTTCACAGGACCAATGTAACTCGTAGGAACTTACCGCGCGATCACGGGACTCTCCATTTGAGAATACGATGATAATTTAAAAATATCAGGACTTAGGCAAAACATGGCGTTAGAGGGTGAAAACACGAAACAGCTCCCAAACGGCTCCGTGAGTGGCACCAACACCACGCACGGGACCAATGTAACTCGTAGGAACTAACTGCGCTATCACTGGACTCCTGGTTTCAGAATACGATGAGAATTTTAAAATAAGAGGACTTCGGCTTAAAAACATGGCGTTTGAGGGTGAAAACCCAAAACAACCCCTGAACACCCCCGTGGGAGGCACTAACACCTCCCACGGAACCAATGCAACTCGTAGAAATTGACCACGCAGCCATGGGACTCTTGGTTTGAGAACATGATGGCAATTTGAATATTTTTAGACTTAGGCATAAAAACATGGCGTTTAAAGGTAAAAACCCGAAATAGCCCCCTTACGGCCCCGTAGGTGACCCAACCACCTCCCACGGGACCAATGTAACTCATAGGAACTGATAGCGCGATCATGGGACCCCTGGTTTGAGAATACAATGATAATTTGCATATTTTTAGACTTATGCAAAATAAGGCGCAAGTGGGTCAAAACCCGAATCAGCCCCCGAACGGCCCCGTAAGTAGCACTAACACCTCGAATGGGAACAATGTAATATGTAGACATTAACTGCGTGATCACGGGAACCCCGATTTGAGAATACGATGATAATTTGGATATTTGCAGACTTAGGCTTAAAAACATGGCGTTAGAGGGTGGAAAAACCAAAATAGCCCCCGAACGACCCCGTGGGAGGCACCAACACCTCCCACGGGACCAATGTAACTCGTAGGAACTGCCTGAGTAGCCACGAGACTCCCAGTTTGAGAATACGATGGTAATTTTAAAACATGAGGACTTGGCATAAAAACATGGCGTTAGAGGGTGAAAACCCAAAACAGACCCGAACGGCACCGTAGGAGGCACCAACACCTCTCACGCGACCAATGTAACTCGTAGGAACTTACTGCATAGCCATGGCTCTCCTGATTTGAGAATACGACTGTAATTTAAATATTTTTAGACTTAGGCTTAAAAACATAGCATTTAAAAGAAAAAACCTGAAACAGCCCCCCTACGGCCCGGTGGGTGGCACCATTACCTTCCACGGGACCAATGTAACTCGTAGGAGCTGACCGTGCAACCAAGGTACTCCCGATTTGAGAATACGATGATAATTAATGGGTGAAAAGATGAAATAGCCCCCGAACGGCCCCATGAGTGGCACCAGCACCTCGCACGGGACCAATGTAACTCGTACGAACTGACCGCGCGTTCATGGAACCCTCAGTTTGAGAATACGACAATAATCTGTATATTTCTTGACTTGGGCTTAAAAACATGGCGTTAGTGGGTGAAAACCCAAAACATCCCCCAAACAGCCCCGTGAGTGGTACCAACACCTCGCATAGACCAATGTAACTCGTAGGGACTGAACGCGCGATCACGGGACCCTCGGTTTTAGAATATGATGATAATTTGCATATTTCTTGACTTAGGCTTAAAAACATGGCGTTAGTGGGTGAAAAGCCAAAACATCCCCCGAACGGCCCCGTGAGTGACACCAACACCTCGCACGGGACCAATGTAACTCATAGGAACTAACCGCACGATTAGGGGACCCCCGATTTGATAATATGATGATAATTTGCATATTTCTTGACTTAGGCTTAAAAACATGGCGTTAGTGGGTGAAAACCCAATATAGCCCCCGAACGGCCCCGTGGTTGGCACCAACACCTCCCACGGGATCAATACAACTCGTAGGAACTGATCAAGTAGCCACGGGGCTCTCGGTTTGAGAATATGTTGATAATTTGAATATTTCTAGACGTAGGGTTAAAAATATGGCGTTAGTGGGTGAAAACCCGAAACATCCCCCAAACGGCCTCGTGAGTGGCACCAACACCTCGTACGGGACCAATGTAACTCATAGAAACTTATCGCGCAATCATGGGACTCCCAGTTTGAGAATATTACAATAATTTAAAAATATCAGGACTTAGGCAAAACATGGCGTTACTGGGTGAAAACCCGAAATAAACTCCAAACTTCCCCGTAAGTGGCACAAACACCACGGAAGGGACCAATGTAACTCGTTGGAACTGACCGCGCAATCACGGGACTCCTGATTTGAGAATATGACAAGAATTTGAAAATATGAGGACTTGGGCTTAAAAACATGGCGTTAGAGGTCGAAAACCCAAAACAGTCTCCGAACGGACCTGTGGGAGGCACCAACACCTCCTATGAGACCTATACAACTCGTAGGAACTGACCGCAGAGCCACGGGACTGCTGGTTTGAGAATACAATGGTAATTTAAAAATAAGACGATAATTTAAAAATAAGACGATAATTTAAAAATATCGAGACTTAGGCAAAATAAGGCGTTAGTGGGTGAAAACCGAAATAGCCCCCAAACATCCCCGTAAGTGGCACCAACACCACGAATGGGACTATTGTAAATCGTAGGAACTGATTGAGCAATCAAGGGACTCCCGGTTTGAGAATATGATGAGAATTTGAAAATATGAGGACTTAGGCTTAAAAACATGGCGTTATAGGGTGAAACCCCAAAATAATCCCCGAATGGTCCCGTGGGAGGCACCAACACCTCCCACGGGATCAATGCAACTCGTAGAAACTGACTGCACAGCCAAGAGACTCTCGATTTGAGAATATGATGGTAATTTGAAAATTTCTAGACTTAGGCTTTTAAACATGCCGTTTAAAGGTAAAAACCTAAAACAGCCCCCCTAAAGCCCTATGGGTGGCACTAACAACTCCCAGGGGACCATTATAACTCGTTGGAACTGACAGCGCGATCACGGGACCCCCGGTTTGAGAATATGAGCATAATTTGCATATTTCTAGATTTAGGCATAAAAACATGGCGTTAGTGGGTGAAGACCCAAAACAGCCCCTGAACGTCCTCGTGAGTGGCACCAATACCTCGCACGGGGCAAATATAACGCGTAGGAACTAATCGCGCGATCACGAGAACCTCGGTTTGAGAATACGATAATAATTTACATATTTCTAGACTTAGGCTTAAAAACATGGCGTTATAGGGTGAAAATTGAAAACATCGTCCGAATGGCCCCGTGGGAGGCACCAACACCTCCCACGGGACCATTGTAACTCGTAGGAACTATCCACGCAGCCACGGGACTCCCGGTTTGAGAATACGACGATAATTTGTATATTTTTAGACTCAGGCTTAAAAACAAGGAGTTCAAACTTAAAAACTCGAAACAGCCCCCCTACGGCCCCGTAGTGGCACTATTACCTTCCACGGGATCAATGTAACTCTTAGGAACTGATCGCGCAGCCACGGGACTCTCGGTTCAAGAATACGATGATAATTTGCATATTTCTAGACTTAGGCTTAAAAACATGGCGTTAGTGGGTGAAAAGACTAAATAGCCCCCGAACGTTCCCGTGAGTGGCACGAACACCTCGCACGGGACCAATATAACTCGAAGGAACTGACCGCTTGATCACGGGACCGCCAGTTTGAGAATAGGACAATAATTTGCATATTTTTAGGCTTATGTATAAAAACATGGCGTTAGTGGGTGAAAACCCGAAATAACCCCCGAACGGCCGCATTAGTGGCACCAACACCACACACGGGACCAATGTAACTCATAGGAACTGATCACGCGATCACGGGACCCATGGTTTGAGAATATGATGATAATTTGCATATTTCTATACTTAGCTTAAAAACATGTCGTTTAAAGGTAAAAACCCAAAACAACCCCCGTAACATGGGTGGCACTATACGTCCCACGGGACAATGCAACTCATAGGAACTGATGCGAAACCATGGAACTCCCGGCATGAGAATACGATGATAATTTAAATTTTTCTAGGCTTAGGGTTAAAAACATGGCGTTAGTGGGTGAAAACCCAAAACATCCCATGAACGGCCCCGTGAGTGCCACCAATACCTCGCACAAGACTAATGTAACCCGAAGGAACTTATGGCGTTATCGCGGGACTCCCGGTTTGAGTAGATAATTTAAAAATATCGGGACTTAGGAAAATCATGGCGTTAAACAACCCTTAAACGGCCCCATGAGTGGCACCAACACCACGCAAGGGACCAATGTAACTCGTAGGAACTGACCGCGCGATCAAGGGACTCCCGGTGTGAGAATATAACGAGAATTTGAAATTATGAGGACTTAGGCCTAAAAATATGGCGTTGGAGGATGAAAACCCGTAACAGCCCCTGAACGGCCCCTTGGGAGGCACCAACACCTCCCACGGGACCAATGCAACTCATAGGAACTGCCCGCGCAGCCACGGGACTCCCGGTTTATGAATACGACGGTTGAAAAACTGTTACTAAAGTTGTTTAATACAAGATTAAACTATTTAAGTAACTCCGAACTGTTTTTTGAAGAAACTCTTTTCTAGAAATCAAATAAGTTTAATCACAACATGTGTTTTAAAAAAATGCACGAGATCTATACAAGATTTGTTAACAAGTGTTGAAAAACAAAACTAAAACAGTTTTAAATCAGCACACCAATCGGAAAGGGATGAGGAGATGTAGAAAGATTAATGACAAGATATTTTTAACGTGGTAAAACCTCACCCAACTGAGGAAACATCCACGACTCCCTCTACGGAGTAAAAAGAAAAATCCACTAAAACAAATATAGCATTTACAAACTATATAACACACATGCACACAAATTAGACCTATACAAGTTTAGGAATGCACCCCCTGGTGTCCTTATAAATTTTTTGCAGTTCTGATTGTAGATGTTGTTCTCCCAGTTTGCTAACTTCGCTTTGTTCCAGTTTTTACATCGACTCTTGTATCAAGATCTTATTACCAACACTTTCAGTGTTTTAGTGTGTAAGTGTTTGTGATGGTGATCTAACACATGCATGCACACACTCACGCTTATTTTTACAAACATTCCTAGCAAATTACAAATCAGATCTATATGTTGTGATTTTTAGTTTCTCTCTTCTTAGGAAACTTGAACCTTATTTGACCTTTAAAATTAACCCAGAATCCACTGCTATCTTGCTCAGAAGACGTATCAAGATCTTAATCAATCTCAGGGTTTTAAAAATATTTTTGAGATTGAAAACCACCAAGTGAGATTCCAACTAGGTCAAAGGTCTTGTTTCAAAAGAACTAGAAACAGAAAATATTACTGTTGATTTTGAGTATGAAAACATTAACAGAAAAAGAATCAACAAAAGTTTTCTCAAGATGAGAAACTGTAAATGCAGATCTATGTGCAATATAACATAAATTGTTCAGATCTACAATTTCTATGAATAAGAAACACAGATCGAAACTTAATGTTTAAGTTGAAAACAAGATCTTAACACAAAGAGGTTACAGCACAAAACAACTTAACAAACCAACGTTCAAACTCTCAAACACTCAAGGTTGTGTTTGGTATATAACTCGTTTTGAAAAGGGTTAGGGTTTGAAAGGTGTTTTGGACGATTTAGGTTTAGGGTTTCTAACTCTCTCTCTCTATGGTTTCTCTCTTTTTTCTCTCTTCTTTCTCTACTCTCTTCTCTATCTATAAATGACGAAGTGGAAAAATATTCTAAATGGTTGAGAGTAAGGCTCCTTGTATAGGGGGATGAGAAGGTTCGAGAACTAGGTTCAAAATCAAGGGCTACGATCTAGTCTTCGGCAGTTGACTTTGATCCAACGATATAATAGAAGCGGTGGATTAAAATTCTTTTGATTGGCTTAATAAAGATTGACAGGGATAAAGCTAGAATGCATGCAGATCGTTGATTAAAATAATCCAAGGGCAGGAAATGAGCGAGGCTTATGCCTCTCAGAAGAAACACAAAACGGACCGATATCTGGCTGACAGGTGTAAGGCTGAGATTAACGCTGAAATGCGTGCTTTGAAAATAATTACACAAACACCTTGAAGTCTCTAGAGCTTTCGATTTCTAACCCAGTGAATTTCCAGATATAAAATCACCAATTCAAAATTGCAGATTGACCCCAAAGACTTTTGAAACCAATTTTAAATTTAAAAAATTATTTTAAAAATCATTAAAAATACCCAAAAATTATTAAAATTCAAATTGAGGGAAATTAACACTCACAACACACATATAAACAATTTAAATAATGTGTGCAGTTCTAATGTTTGTGTGAGTGATAGTGTATATACCTTGATCAATCA
This sequence comes from Sambucus nigra, assembly GCA_949130495.1. NCBI lineage: Eukaryota > Viridiplantae > Streptophyta > Magnoliopsida > Dipsacales > Adoxaceae > Sambucus > Sambucus nigra. Next base: position 543,609,177 of record OX422218.1, read on the forward strand.
AACAAGAGGAATGAATTGAATTGAAGGTTATAAGGCTCTTTAGTTTCTTGGATGGGACTCAATTTTGTTTCTATTTCCAAACTAGATGAGCACTTATACACTATAGACTCAAGTGAGTCAAGAGTATAAGGTGCTTCAATATCCCCCTTTGGAAATATGAGACAAAATCTCCTTTGAGTCATCTTGTACTCGTAGGGAAATAAAAATAAAAAGAAAAACCTATTCCTATACAAAAATTATATCTACCCATTTCCTAGAACAGAAAATTACATAACTCAACCAAATACAATTCAATACCATATTACAACTTTGAAGATAACAGAGAATAACTATACAGAATCCTGAAAATAATCACTAAGATCAAGTTCTTTAGAATATGTACAAAAAGAATGAATTCTTATAAGACTCAAATTTCTCCCCCATTTTGTCTCAAATGGACAAAGGAGAAATTAGGTAAATCCAAGAGTTTATTCAGCACAAATCATTCCAATTGATTTACGCAAGGTAATAAAATTATTATAATCCAAAGGTTTGGTAAACATATCTGCGAGTTGTAAATCAGTAGGAAGATAAAATATTTATAATTCCTTAGTCTCAAATAATTCGCGAATAAAGTGATGTCTTATTTTTATGTGTTTTGTTCGCGAGTCTTGAACAGGATTTTTAGAGATATTGACCGCGCTTTGATTATCACAGTAGAGATGTAATTGTTCCTCTTTAATACCATAATCACTTAGCATTTGCTTGAGCCAAAGTAATTGACCACGGCAACTGCCAGGGGCTAAGTATTCAGATTGAGCAGTGGATAAAGAAGTGCAGTTTTGTTTCTTACTACTCCAACCTACCAAGTTATTACCAATATAGTAACATGCGCCTGATGTGCTCTTGGTATCGTCTGTACACCCTTCCCAAGAAGCATCGGTGTATCCTATTATAGTTCTAGGAGTATCATTGGTGTACCAAAGTCTTAAATTTAGAGTGCCTTCAATGTAATTGATAATTATTTTAACACAAGTTAAATTGCTCTCTTTAGGATTGTTCTAGTAACGAGCACAAATGCAAACAGTGTACATAATATTAGGATGTGAGGCAGTAAGATATAGTAAGGTTCCAACCATACTACGATAAAGGGTTGGATCTATGGATTTCCCAGTTTCATCTTTAGACAGTTTGACCGTAGTACTCATGGGAGTTTTAGCATCTTTTGCATTCTCAAGGCTGAATTTTTTAATAATCTCTAATGCGTATTTGGATTGAGAAATAAATAATCCTTCTGAATCTTGTTTGACTTGAAGTCATAAGAAAAATTGCAACTCCCCCATGAGAGACATTTGAAATTCTTTATGCATAATTTCAGAGAAGGATTTTACTTCTGAAGGGGAAATTTATCCAAAGATGATATCGTCTACGTAAACTTAAGCTATAATGATATGTTTATCAAAATGTTTGACAAAAAGGGTTTGATCATTTCCACCTCTCTTAAAACCTTTGTCTAAGAGAAAGTTGGATAGGCGCTCATACCAGGCTCTTAAGGCTTATTTTAGGCCATACAAAGCCTTTTTAAGACGAAATACATGATTTGGATATTTAGGGCCAATGAACCCTTTTGGTTGTTCTACATAGGTCTCCACAGTCAAAATTCCATTACGGAAGGCATATTTGACATCCATTTGGTAAAGCATGAAATTTAAGTAGCAAGCTATGGCAAATAGAAGACGAACAGATTCTAATCGAGTAATGGGAGCAAAAGTCTCATTAAAATCTATTCCCTCTATTTAAGAGTATCCTTGAGCAACTAATCTGGCTTTCTTTTTAATGACTATCCCACTTTCATCAGATTTATTTTTAAATATCCAAAATGTGCCAATAACCTTTTTGTGATCAGGCCTAGGTACAAGATACCAAACATCATGAATGACAAATTGAAGAAGTTCATCCTGCATTGCAAAAATCCAATGAGGATCATTCAATGCATCATTAACATATTTTGATTCCACAAGGGAAACAAAACATGCATAATGAGCTTAGTTTATCTTGTATGCACAGGTTCACTAGGGTTACCAACAACGTTATCTATGGGATGTTCTTTAGAAACCCAATTAGGCACTTCAGGTGTCTCTCTTGGTAAAGAATCATCTCTTTCTGGAGAGTCATTTTCTAAAATATTTTCAGACTCTACCACAATAGTTGGTTCTCCAGTCTTACTTTCTACAGTAGTTTCACTTACAATAACATTTATGGATTCCATTATGGTCTTAGTGCGAAGGTTATAAACATGGTAAGCTCTACTGTTAGGAGAATATCCTAGAAAGATGGCTTTATCTCCTCGAGTCTAAAATTTGGATAAATGTTCTCTGTGTTTGCAGACCTAACATATACTACCAAAGGTTCTAAGATACTTAAGATTGGGCTTTTTCCCATACAAAAGTTCATAAGGAGTTTGTTTAGAATTCTTTCTAAGATAGACCCTATTGATAATGTGACACATAGTACGAATGGCTTCTACCCAAAAATACTTAGGTAATGTCTTAGCATGAATCATAACACGCGCCATCTCTTTAAGTGTACGGTTCTTTCTCTCAACTATACCATTCTATTGAGGTGTCTTAGGAGCACTAAATTCATATTTGTAACCATTATAGTCACAATACTCTATAACACCAGTATCTATGAATTCTCCACCTCTATCACTACAAATCCTATTTACCTGAGAGTCTTTCTCATTTTCAATTCGAAGTAAAATCTTCAAAAAGGTTTGAAATGTGTCAGACTTTTGTTTTAAGAAAACTATCCAAGTAAATCTGGTGAAGTCATCAACCATAATAAGAATATAATTGTGTCCATAGAGACTAATAGTTCGAGAAGGACCCATAAGGTCCATATGGATGAGCTCCAAGGGTTTAGAGGTAAGAATATCTTTGACTTTCTTATGAGGAGCCTTAACAATTTTTTCTTCTTGACAAGAACCACAAACAATGTTAGAAATAGGTTTGATCTTAAGAATACCTCTAACTATTTCTAGAGACGACAGTCTACTAAGATTTTTATAACTTATGTGACCCATACGATTGTGCCATATCTCATTGTCATCCAATCTGGCAATGTTACAGACCTCAGCACTATTTTGAACAGTATAACAATTGTCCGGAGTCCTATAATAATGCACTCACCTTTTTTATTTAAAATTTTACAATTATTCTTTGAAAATGTGACAGTATGATTTGAGTCACAAAATTACGAGATACTGAGTAAGTTTGCCTTAAGACATTATACTAGAAGAACATTTTCAAGTAAAGGTAATCCTTCTTCTTAGAGTGTTCCTTTACCAATGATTTGAGATGATACACCATCACTAAAAATAACTTTTCCTCCAGTAAAGCTGGTTTTGTTTAAAAGTTTGGTATCATCCCCATTCATGTGTTTTGAACATCCGGAGTCTAAATACCAACCATATGGAGTGTGTTCAGATTTTAAAGTAGTAATAACAATATTTCACTTCATCTGGGGTAACAGATCATCTTTACAACCCCAACAGCTCTTGTTTTCATTTTGCGCTTATTTGCTCTTAATTGATAAAATTTGCGAGCATTAGATTTTTGTTGAAAATTTTTTTGCGCATGAGGCTGAATTTTATGGAAAGTATGAGCATTTGGTTTTGAAAAGTGTCTTGAAATCCTTCTTGGAAATGATATTTTTGGTTTAGTCTTTCTCCTTCTATAATTAGAGTTTTTGTCTAGTTGTCTAGGAAGAACATTGTGACACCCCGCCTAATTAAATACCGGGCGATCACTCCTTTATTAAATTAAATCAAGGTAAATAGTTGGTTCATTCTCAGCATCACTGTCGATAAAAATAATTTTTCCAATTTAACACCCTAAATAATTAAGCTAAGTGTCAAAAACATTTTTCATACAAACTTCCAAATTTTAATTGAAGAAAAGATTTTTATTAATATCAAAACAACATTTCTACATTATAGAATCACACCACGAAATCTAAATAAAACCATACATTCACCAATTGAATGTCAATAATATAAAACTAAAATCATAAACCATCCTGAAACAAATCCCATAAACAATACTGGAATAACTGAAATATAAAAATCCCCAACAATAAATGAAATGATAAAGAGGGCAACACGTGCCCCATAAATGAGAGTAATAGGAGTGGAGTCAATGACAGAAGCCGTCTACTCAAGGGACCTGCAACTCCCACCTAAGCTGCAGCTCGTTCTTCTCAAAGAATCCTAAGCAAGACGCCCCTGTGGCTGGGCACCTGAAAAATATACATATATATACACAGAAGAGAGAGAGAAAGGAAACGGGCCAGGGCCCGAAAGTGTGTTTGATTTTAAAATACGTTAAGCAAGTATTTAAATTGATACAGGCCAATGCAACATCATATTAGTTCGTCTCTCTCTTGAGAAATACTCACCTCTCTTCTAATGTGCACTCCTATCGTACTAACCTTCCCAATGGTTCGTTTATCTTAACTTACTCATAAGTTTTCAAAACTGAACGATGATAATGTTATAAAAAGGTTACTTTCAATTTGTAGTATTCCTCTCGTTTTAGCTTCATTAAATAATAAGATTTCCCCGTGCCTTTTCATATTTTCACAAAACAAGTATTTAATAATTTGAGTCAACAACCAAGTTCTACTTATCAAATCACAGTAGGCAGTTCAAAGTTTATAACCTCATATATATATTAACTACTCGAATAAAATATATATATAATGGCTCCCCCAACTAAACTATGGTGCGGGCATACTCTGCTATCCAATCTCCGTATCGCTCACATAAAGGGAAATACAAGTTCGGAATCACTCTCGAACTGTATTAACATATACAAAACAACGTTGAGGCGAAGAATAGATTCCAAGTCCAAGAGGTCAGTACATACCCACACGTCTCTTAGGACCGTCCGACTATCAATTTAATAGCCCGTACCTAGGATCTCTATCTTCTAGGGTACGATTCAATATCCCCATAAAGCAACACAGGATACGATCGTCCCAGCGCGGTAACCTCAGGGATAGCAAGTAGCGCGGGTACGTTTTTCACATGTATATAATATATGTACACACATTCATATAAATATACCGATTTCATCATATTAATATAGGTCACTCTCATTACCCATAATTACAACCTTTGTCCTAAATTTCACCTTATTAGTATAACGTATAAGGTTTCGCCTCTAACCTTAATTCGAAGGGTTTTCTCACTCATTACCTAATACTCATGGGTTATAACCTTACAATTCTAAAATTCAGTAAATAACTTCATTTGATTCCAACGTAACTCTCTTACGCACCTCACCCTTAAGTTTCATAAATCTAACAACCTAAAGTAAATATCCCATAATTACCCTCTTCGTTGAAGATTAAAGGTTCTAACATATGTCCATATACCCTACTGGTCCTCAATATCTCCCAAATCATTTTATTTAGAATGCCCAAGGTTGATTCCACGATAAATTAATTCAACTAATTAAACAAGGGGAATAATAGGCTGCCAGGGAGGGTCGATCGATCGACGTCTGGGGTCGACCGATCGAACCTTCGATCGATCGACGCTCTAGGGTCGATCGATCGATCGAGCAGGTCTGTGAAAATTCTGCAGAAATTGCAGTGACGGGGTTGCTTAAGTTTCTTCATCAAAACTCATATTTTCCAACTCTAATTGACCCAAAAAGTCTACTTCTTACATCCTAACATAATTCCAGGTATCTTTAACGATCAGCATGCGTATATACATCAATAAACATGATTAAACAACCTAATATTTCATCTAATCATCAAGAACCCTACAGTTTTCTTAACCTTTGTTCTAATCAGTTTTCTCCAGAAATTCCTTCTAACAAATCATCATAATTTCGTGGGTTAAACATCTACTTCACAAATAAATTTCCAGAATAAGGTTCATATGATTTCTACATGCAAATCCCTATCAAAATTGGGTTTTCTTCCATGGATTATACTCTTCATCATTCCTACACTAACATGATTATTGCACCAACGAAAATACGCAAGTTAAAAACTTGCCTGGGATTTCAGAGGTCTGGTTTCCTGCTGATATTGGTGTCGCTGCGTTCTCCTCCTCGCGATCTACGCGTTGGTGGTGACGGTGGTGCAAAAGGTGGTGTTTTTGGCCTTGAATCACCTAGCAAGGTCTCTCCTCTCTTCTCCACTAGCCGTCTTAGGGTTCTGAATGATCTAACCCTAAAAGCTGACTTAAATGGCTGCTAAGGATGGCTGAAAATTCGTGGGTTTAATTACCCTAGTTTGTAAAATGACCAAAACGCCCTCCCGGGTCACTAATTAAGCCTAAAAACATCCCGAGACCCAAACTAAACCCCCGAGTACACTTTTCTGACTATCTCGACCCTTCCGGACGCGTTGGCGCACTCAAAACGACCATACGGACAACTCATAAAATATTTACTTTTATATCTCAATAATTAGTCCCGACGCGACACGGGCGCGTCCCGACTAAAATTACCAAAATTGTCATTTTCATTCACTCGTGACATTTACCATATATTACTATGCTCTTAATTAATATTCAACAATTTCATATTATTACTAACTCACGTCACGTTAATAATTATAACATAATTAATTTCCGGATTTTTATTAAATAAATCCCCAAATTAATTATAGCATAAAAATACGGGGTATTACAAACATAACTATTACGGCTTCTCCTAGAATAGTTAAAGTTTTGGTACACAGGAGTAATAGAGTAAGGTTTGACTAATCGTCTAGAGTAGCATCTTTCGAAGGAATGACCATACAAGTCACAATAAGAGCAAAAAAAGTTGCTCGAAGATGGTATATCCTTATGAAAGTTTCTAAGCATAGGCTTGATGAATTTTTGAGGTTGAACCTTATTCCTAGGAAGTACAGTTTGAAAGACAGAATCACTCTTCCTAATGGGGGCAGACATATTTAGTCTTAGGTGTACTTTCACACTAAGAGCAACTTGATTCCCCAAAACCAAACAAAGATTGGTTTTTGTCAAACTCATTTTTCAGAGAATGAAAGTCTGGACAAGTTTTTACAGGTCTTTTGCCTCCTGACACAAACTTTATTGGTTCGAAGATTTTAGTTTGAGTCTTAAAATTGGGAAAAAATCCTATTCCAGTTCAATCATCAGAATTGGTTTTGGAATCAGCAACAAATCCATCAAAACAGTTTGAATTATTTTCAAATTTTGCAATTTTTTTGAAAGCAGTTGTTGTCTTTTCTTTGGATTGTTCCAATTCTAATAATTTCCCTTTATATTTTTTTATCCAGAGTTTCATTTTCTTCACTCAAATTCTTCAATTTTTGATCAAAAGTTTTAACTTAATTTTCATGAGTTAGACATTGGGTAGTATACTCTTCAGCGTTAAGTTTAACCATGAGACTTAGGTGTCCTAATTTCTTAGTGAGATCTTTCACTATCTTTTCTAGTCTAGTGCTTTTCTTGAGAGTTTTCGCATAAAGTGTGAGAATGTCAGGGAGGTCTTCAGTGTCTGAGTCACTAAGTGCAGTGTGTGAATTGACCCCTAAGGATTCATTTCTTAAACTCAAGCACCCATGGACCTCGTCATTATCGCATTCCCTTTGACTCACACACCCGGTGGTAGAACTAACAATATTCTCAAAAAGTAAAGCATCTAAACCAGTAGCAGCAGGATTCACAACAGCAGGAGAGAGTTACTATCATCATTCTCATACATAGGCATATCATCATTGTATATAATCTTAGCAAAGAAGGACATGCAAGGATAAAAAACATCAAAAGATTCAGGTTCCTCATTCTAAGAATCACTTGAATCATCCCAAGTTTTGCAAATGTTGGCCCTAGTATGTTTATTGGCAGTGTTCAGTTTCACTCTACAGTCTTATGCTACGTGTCCTAGTTTCCACATCTAAAACACACAATGTTCTTGAAGTATTTGTTGGGTCTCATGTCCTTATGATGTTTGTCTTGACGTTTCTCATGAGGTCTGTAGTAACACTGACTTGGATAATTTGTCTTGCCTTGTCTGTTTGCCAATTTATTTGTACATTTGACAATTTTCTTAAATTTTTTTGACATCAAGGCAATTTGATTATCCAAACTATCTATATCACATTCCTCATCAAAATCATCAGTGGAAATAGTAAACTCAGGTTTCATCAACTTAGAAGAGAAACTCAAGTTGGAACTAGTCTATTTCCTATGGGACTGGGTTATTTGTTTCTTAAATTATAATTCCATTTCCACAGTTCGAAGTTTACTAGTGAGTAATTCAGTAGTGAGATTTTGATCACACATTTCCTCAATAGCATATCTTTTGTTGTCAAAATTCTGTGGAAATGATCTTAGACTTTTAGATACAATTTCATGTCTGTCATAAGTTATCCCATTAGCATGCTGTTTGGTCACAATGTCAGTTAATTTCATGTAGAAGTCATCAAAGGTTTCAAAATCTATCATAATTAATGAGTTACACTGCTGAACAAGCATTTGAGTTTTAGTAGCCTTAACTCTAGTGTCACCTTCATGTGCAGTGATCAGTGTATCCCAAGCTTCCTTAGAAGTGGCACAAGATGAGATCCTTTTGAACTCACTTAATGCTTTCTTAATCCTCTCGTTACTTCCTTCAGTGGCTATGTTGGTGCGCGAGGCCCCCAATTCTAAAATATTATTATTTCCTTGTTATGTAAACTCGATGCGGAAGCGGTGTGATGGTTCAACTTTAAAACAATAATTAATATATTCACTTAAACCAATTAATTAATCCAAGTCCTAGAATTTTGCCTAAGTCATATTTATCAATATTAGCAAATTGGGCGAAACCAAATTTTAGCAAATGACTTGAATTAAATAAACTTTACCCAATATATAATTTAGGGCCAAATTAAATTGTGTGTGATAATTTAAACCAAATTTTATCTTGATTTATCCTAAGCATGCGTTCTAAATTGTTATGCAAGATAAAATAAATTAATCACACTACGTCGCGATGTATGAGGAAAAACCCAAGACGGGAAAAAACCTCGGACGGCCCTAGCCACAAATTCACTAGATACAGAATTACAATTACAAGACAGATAGACTTACAACGCACGACTCGATCCCTCTCAAGCCTCGATGCTTCTTCTTGTAGACACCTCTTCCTAGCGAATAACCTTGGAACACCACCGCAGTCTCGGAATCCACCGATAGGACTTTATATGGTCACTGTCACCCGAGCAAGGAGCCTTTCTCCAAGTGGGAAGAATCACAATAAAACATCTTCTTATTTGATGGATGTAGAAGCAAACCAAAACTTCTCTTTGAAACGGAAGAGATAAACCGGTTCCAAACTCCAAGCAATTGATATGTATATATGTGAACTTGGATAAACAATATGGGTGTAAAACTAGAGTGATAAAATATTTTCTCTTGAAAAATAGCACTCAAAACTTGAACATTTTCCTTAAACAATTTTAGCTCTCAAACTCTCTCTAAGAGATGGAATGGAATGAAAAGTTGGGAAAAGTTAGATTGGAAAATGTTATTCCCGCTATTGATAAAGTTTGAAAAAGTTGGTTAAAAACTTAGTGGGAAAGTGGGTGAAAAAACTGCCAAAAATTGTTCCCGCCTGGCATCTCGTTCGAACGACATTTCGTTGGAACGAAATCTCGTTCGAACGAGTCTTCTAACGACGTTCCAGTATGGACTCAATAGAACCTCCTTGGAAATCTCGTTAGAACGAACAATCTCGTTCGAACGACATTTCGAATGACGGACCAGTATACCTTAGTGGGAACTCATTGGCAAACTCGTTCGAACGACATCTGGTTCGAACGAAAAACTCGTTCGAACGACATATCGAACGACTTCCAGAAAGTTTATAAAATTCGATTTTGGCCCAGAAACTTTATATACTTTTATTTTAAAGTTCTAGTTTAAATTTTTTCTGAAAATAGAACACAGTTTTTATTAAACCTAACACCCAATAAACAACTTCCAAGCTCCTATATATATAATATCGCATTCATACCTTGGGATCATGGAACCATAGATGATGATGTAGAAACGAGGCACGCAAACCGGCATAGTTGATGAAGCTTTATACTCTTTGCCGCTACTTCTTCAACAAACACTTCATAGGATTGAGAGTATTACAATTACATACTATCCTATGAATAAATGTTTTTGTCCGGAATTGAGCCAACACAATACATGGACTCAATTGGAAATTTGTGTCCTTACAAATCTCCCCCTTTGGCTATTCCGGGACAAAAACCAAACAAAAATCCTAAAGGGCCGTCAAGCTCTACTAGACTCAAAACATAACCCACCCAAACTTGACTCAACCCAAGGATCAAAAACTTTGCCATTAAACAATGCCGCTTTAGAACAGTTCCTGCACACTTAAGCAAACTATCAAACGCATAGGGAATATCAAAATAGTAAATGCAATTAATTAAATTACTCCCCCTAAATTAATTCTTCCTCTTTAACAAACACATGACCTACTTAGAAAAACGTCTCCCCCTAAGATAAATCTCCCCCAAACTAAGATACGATAATAATAGATTAGATACCATTTCTCCCCCTTTTTGTTCAGGAATAGGCAAAGGATAAAGAACTAATAAACACGTTGACGCTTAAAGTGTTAAGACATCAAAGCACATGAGCAACAAAATCATAACTAATCCAAGATAGATACCAATAATGAAGTTTAAGCTTGGATGGACTAGAAAGCAAGGCAAAGACAAACAAATATCATATATATATATATATATATATATATATATATATATATATATATATATATATACTAGAAATATACCAATAGAGTACTTGCATATATATATAGATATAAACACACACATGACACAAAATACAATAAGTTTGCACACTCGTATGGCAAAAATGTGTCATATGGAAACGAAAGTGTAGGGGTGTGAACTAGCAACAATTAAATTTAGACCCAAACACTTAATAAACATTCACGGAGTTCTCATTTGATTGCAAACTTCATCACATTTAAATATAACCTCATGTGACAATATAGATTGAACTCAATGAACAAACATACACAATGCATACAAGCCTAGCATATTGATGATTCTACAAACCAATAGAGTCATGACATGAAATACGCAACTAGGATAAATGGACATTGTGCAAACCATTGATATACCATCCAATCTCCCTCAATATGCATTTATATTAAATTTGAATGAATATATCAATCAAACATAGGCCTTGGCAATTTATTTTCTTTTTAATGCCATATTTTTCTGTTTTTAGGCCTTTGGAACACGTATTTCTTTTAGGTCCATTCGAAACGGTGGCTTACAATCGCAAAGGATCAGTTAGTCCTTTCGGAGCCCTTCCCCGTGCACATTTTTTATTTATCATGTTTTCATTTTTCACACAAATCTCACATGCAACGGAATTTGACATGCACTAGTCCTCCTAAGTCACAAGTATGTAGATGACAAAATTGGTAGGAGAACACCTCACATAGCTCAAATAGTTCTGATTGTTGATGTTGTTCTCTCAGTTTGCTAACTTCACTTTGTTCCAGTCTTTACGTCGACTCTTGTATCAAGATCTTATTACCAACATTTTCAGTGTTGTAGTGTGTAAGTGATTGTGATGGTGATCTAACACATGCATGCACACACTCACGCTTATTTTTACAAATAGTCCTAGAAAATTACAAATCAGATCTATATGTTGTGATTTTCAGTCTCTCTCTTCTTAGGAACCTTGAACCTTATTTGACCTTTAAAATTAATCCAGAATCCACGGCTATCTTGCTCAGAAGACGTATCAAGATCTTAATCAATCTCAGGGTTTTAAAAATATTTTTGAGATTGAAAACCACCAAGTGCGATTCCAACTAGGTCAAAGGTCTTGTTTCAAAAGAACTAGAAACAGAAAATATTATTGTTGATTTTGAGTATGAAAACATTTACAGAAAAAGAATCAACAAAAGTTTTCTCAAGATGAGAAACTGTAAATGCAGATCTATGTGAAATATAACATAAACTTTTCAGATCTATGATTTTATGAATAAGAAACACAGATCGAAACTTAATGTTTAAGTTGAAAACAAGATCTTAACACAAAGAGGTTATAGCACGAAACAACTTAACAAACCAACTCTCAAACTCTGAAACACTCAAGGTTGTGTTTGGTATATAACTAGCTTTGAAAGAGGTTAGGGTTTGAAAGGTGTTTTGGACGATTTAGGGTTAGGGTTTCTAACTCTCTCTCTCTCTTTGATTTCTTTCTTTTTTCTCTCTTCTCTATCTACTCTCTTCACTCTCTAGAAATGATGAAGTGGCAAAAGCTTCTAAATGGCTGAGAGTAAGACTCCTTATATATGGGGCTGAGAAAGTTCGAGAAGTAGGTTCAAAATCAAGGGCTACGATCTAGTCTTCTGCAGTTGACTTTGATCCAACGATATGGGAGAAGAGGTGGATTAAAATGCTTTTGATTAGCTTAATAGAGGTTCACAAGGATTAAGCCAGAACGCATGCAGATCGTTGATTAAAATAATCCAAGGGCGGGAAATGAGCGAGGCTTATGTCTCTCAAAAGAAACACGAAATGGACCGATATCTGGCTGACACGTGTAAGGCTGATATTAAGGATAAAATGCATGTTTTGAAAATAATTACACGAACACCTTGAAGTCTCTAGAGCTTTCGATTTCTACCCCAGTGAATTTCCAGATATAAGATCACTAATTCAAAATTGCAGACTGACCCTAAAGACTTTTAAAACCAATTTTAAATTTAAAACATTGTTTTAAAAATCATTAAAAATACCCAAAAATTATTAAAATTCAAATTAAGGGAAATTAACGCACACAACACACATATAAACAATTTAAACAATGTGTGCAGTTCTAAAGTTTGTGTGAGTGATAGTGTATATACCTTGATCAATCAAACAAGAGGAATGAATTGAATTGAAGCTTCTGAGGCTCTTTGGTTTCTAGGATGGGAATCAATTTTGTTTCTATTCCAAACTAGATGAGCACTTATACACTATAGACTCAAGTTATTTAAGAGTATAAGGTGCTTCAACGGTAATTTGAATATTTCTAGAATTAGGCTTAAAAACATTGCGTTTAAAGGTAAAAACCCGACACAACCCCCCTACGGCCCCGTGGGTGGCACCAACCCTCCCACGGGACCAATGTAACTCATAAAAATTGACCGTGCAATCAAGGGACCCCCGGTTTGAGAATACGACAATAATTTGCATATTTCTAGACTTAGGCTTAAAAACATGGTGTTAGTGGGTGAAAATCAAAAACATCCCCCGAACGGCCCCATGAATGGCATTAACACCACGTACGGAACCAATGTACCTTGTAGGAACTGACTGCGCGATCACAGGACCCTCGGTTTAAGAATATGACCATAATTTGCATATTTCTAGACTTAGGATTAAAAACATGGTGTTAGTGGACGAAAACCCGAAACATCCCCCGAACAGCCCCGTGAGTGGCACCAACACCATGCACAGGACCAATGTAACTCGCATGAACTGAACGCGCGATCACGGGACTCCCAGTTTGAGAATATAATGATAATTTCCATAATTCTAAACTTGGGCAAAACATTGCATTATTGGGTAAAAACTCGAAACCGCCCCTGAATATCCCCATGAGTGGAACCAACACCTCGCACGGGACCAATATAACTTGTAGCAACTGACCGCACAATCACGGGACCCCCGGTTTGAGAATACAATGATAATTTGCATATTTCTAGACTTAGGCTTAAATTATGGTGTTAGTGGGTGAAAACCCAAAATAGCCCCTGAACGTCCCCGTGAGTGGCACCAACATACAATACGGGACCAATGTAACTTGTAGGAACTGATCGCACGATCACGGGACTCCTGGTGTGAGAATACGATGAGAATTTGAAATTATAAGGACTTAAGCTTAAAAACATGACGTTGGAGGGTGAAAACCCAAAATAGCCCCGAACGGCCCCGTGAGAGGCCCCAAAACCTCCTACGGGACCAATGCAACGCATAGGAACTCACTGTGCAGCCACGGGACTCCCGGTTTGAGAATATCATGGTAATTTGAATATTTCTAAACTTAAGCTTAAAAACATGGTGTTTAAAGGAAAAAATCCAAAATAGGCCCCCCTATGGCCCTGTGGGTGGCTCCAACACCTCACACGGGACTAATGTAACCCCTAGGAAGTGACCATGCGATCACGGGACCTCCGGTTTGAGAATACGATGATAATTTTCATATTTCTAGACTTAGACTTAAAAATATGGCGTTAGTGGGTGAAAAGACAAAACAGCCCCAAACGGCCCCGTAAGTGGCTCCAACAACTCCCATGGGACCAATGTAACTCATAGGAACTGATCGCGAGATCACGGGACCCCCGGTTTGATAATACGATGATAATTTGCATATTTCTAGACTTAGGATTAAAAACATGGCGTTACAGGGTGAAAACACCAAAAAGCCCCCAAACGGCCCCGTGGGAGGCACCAACACCTTCCACGGGACCAATCTAACTCGTAGGAACTGACTGCGCAACCACAGGACTCCCGGTTTGACAATGTGATGATAAATTGCATATCTCTAGACTTAGGCTTAAAAACATGACGTTAGTTGGTAAAAAGCCGAAACAGCCCCCGAACGGCTCCGTTAGTGGCACCAACACCTCACACGAGACCAATGTCACTCGTAGGAACTGATTACGTGATCACGAGAAACCCAGTTTGAGAAGACAATGATAATTTGCATATTTCTAGACCTTGGCTTAAAAACATGGCGTTAGTGGGTGAAAACCCGAAACATCCCCCGAACGGCCCCGTGAGTGGCACCAACACCTCGCACGGGACTAATGTAACTCGTATGAATTGACCGCGCGATCACAGGACCCCCAGTTTGAGAATATGATGATACTTGGTATATTTATAGACTTAGGTTTAAAAACATGGCATTAGTGGGTGAAAAGCCGAAACAGCCCCCGAACGGCCCCGTGAGTGGCACAGACACCTCGCACGAGATTAATGTGACTGGTAGGAACTGACCGCGCGATCACGAGAACCCCATTTGACAATACGACAATAATTTGCATATTTCTAGACTTAGGCTTAAAAACATGGCGTTAGTGGGTGAAAACCTAAAACAAGCCACGACCGACACCGTTAGTGGCACCAACACCCTGCACGGGACCAATGTACCTCGTCGGAACTGACTGCCCAATCACGAGACCCCCGGTTTGAGAATATACTAGACTTAGGCTTACAAACAAGGTGTTAGTGGGTGAAAACCCAAAACATCCCCTGAACAGCCCCATGAGTGGCACCAACACCATGCACTGGACCAATCTAACACGTAGGAACTGACCGCGTGATCACGGGACCCCCAGTTTGAGAATATAATGATAATTTGCATATTTCTAGACTTGGGCAAAACATGGCCTTATTGGGTCAAAACTCGAAACCTCCCCCGAATGGCCCCGTGAGTGGCACCAACACCTCGCACGCGACCAATGTAACTCATAAAAACTAATCGCGTGATCACGGGACACCTGGTTTGAGAATACGATGATAATTTGCAAATTTCTAGACTTAGGATAAAAAACAAGGCGTCAGTGGATGAAAACCCAAAACATCCCCCGAACAGCCCCGTGAGTGGCACCAACACCTCTCACAGGACCAATGTAACTCGTAGGAACTGACGGAGCGATCACGAAACTCCCAGTTTGAGAATACGACGATAATTTAAAAATATCAGGACTTAGGTCAAACATGGCGTTAAAGGGTGAAAACACGAACCAACCCCCAAACAGCCCCGTGAGTGGCACCAACACCACGCTCGGGACCAATGTAACTCATAGAAATTGATCGCGCGATCACAGGACTCCCAGTTTGAGAATACGATGAGAAATTAAAAATATGAGGACTTAGGCTTAAAAACATGGCGTTCGAGGGTGAAAACCCAAAACAGCCTGTGAACTGCCCCGTGGGAGGCACGAACACCTCCCACGAGACCAATGCAACTCGTAGGAACTAACCACGTCGCCATGGGACTCCCGTTTTGAGAATACGATAGATATTTAAATATTTCTAGACTTAGGCTTAACAATATGGCATTTAAAGGTAAAAACCCAAAACATCCCCCTATGGACCCGTGGATGGCACCAACACCCCCACGGGACCAATGTAACTCGTAGGAACTGACCGCGCGATCATGGGACCCCCGGTTTGAGAATACGATGATAATTTACATATTTTTAGACATAGGCAAAACATGGCGTTACTGGGTGAAAACCCGAAATAACCCCCGAATGGCCTCCTGAATGGCACCAACACCTCACACGGGACCAATGTAACTCATAGAAACTGATCGCGTGATCACGGTACCCCTGATTTGAGAATACGATGATAATTTGTATAACTCACGGGGCCGTTTGGGTTAAAACATGGCGTCAGTGGGTGAAAACCCAAAACAACCCCCCGAACGGCCCAATGAGTGGCACCAACACCTCTTACAGGACCACCGTAACTCGTAGGAACTTATCGCGCTATCACGGGACTCTCGATTTGAGAATATGATTATAATTTAAAAATATCAGGACTTAGGCAAAATATGACGTTAGGGGATGAAAACTCGAAATAGCCCCCAAACGGCCCCGTGAGTGGCACCAACACCACGTATGCGACTAATGTAACTCGTAGGAACTGACCACGTGATCACGGGACTACCAGTTTGAGAATACGACGAGAATTTTAAAATATGAGGACTTAGGCTTAAAAATATGGCATCGAAGTGTGAAAACCCAAAACAGCCAGTGAACAGCCCCTTGGGAGGCACCAACACCTCCCACGGGACCAATGCAACTGGTAGGAACTGACCGCGCAGCTACGGGACTCCCGATTTGAGAATACGATGGTAATTTGAATATTTATAGACTTAGGCTTAAAAATATTGCGCTATAATGTGAAAAACCAAAAAAGCCCCCAAACGGCCCTGTGGGAGGCACCAACACCTCCCACGGGACCAATGTAACACATAGAAACTAACCGTGCAACCACAGGACTCCTGGTTTGAGATTACGATGATAATTTGCATATCTCTAGACTTAGGCATAAAAATAAGGCGTTAGTGGGTGAAAAGCCGAAATAGCCCCCGAACTGCTCTGTGATTGGCACCAACACCCTGCACGGGACCAATGTTACTCGTAGGAACTAATAGTGCGATCACGGGACCCCCGATTTGAGAATACGATGATAATTTGCATATTTCTAGACTTAGACTTAAAAACATGGTGTTAGTGGGTGAAAATCAAAAACATCCCCCGAACGGCCCCGTGAATGGCATTAACACCTCGCACGGGACTGATGTAACTCGTAGGAATTGACCGCACGATCACGGGACCCCCAATTTGAGAATATGATGATAATTTGTATATTTCTAGACTTATGTTTAAAAACATGGCATCAGTGGGTGAAAATCCCAAACAACCCCCGAACGACCCCGTAAGTGGCACCAACACCTCGCACGAGATTAATGTAACTGGAAGGAACTGACCACGCGATCAAAGGCACCCTGTTTGATAATACGACAATAATTTGCATATTTCTAGACTTAGGCTTAAAAACATGGCGTTAGTGAGTGAAAACTCGAAATATCACCCGATCGGCACCGTGAGTGGCACCAACACCACGCACGGAACCAATGTACCTTATAGGAACTGACTACGCGATCACAGGACCCTCGGTTTGAGAATATGACCATAATTTGCATATTTCTAGACATAGGATTAAAAACATGGTGTTAGTGGACAAAAACCCGAAACATCCCCCGAACAGCCCCGTGAGTGGCACCAACACCATGCACGGGACTCCCGATTTGAGAATATAATGGAAATTTGAATATTTCTAGACTTAACCTTAAAAACATGGCATTTAAAGGAAACAATCCAAAATAGGCCCCCTACGGCCCCGTGGGTGGCTCCAACACCTCATACGGGACTAATGTAACCCCTAGGAAGTGACCATGCGATCACGGGACCCCCGGTTTGAGAATACGATGATAATTTTCATATTTCTAGACTTAGGCTTAAAAATATGGCGTTAGTGGGTGAAAAGACAAAACAGCCCGGAACGGCCCCGTAAGTGGCTCCAACAACTCCCATGGGACCAATATAACTCATAGGAACTGATCGCGTGATCAAGGGACCTCCGGTTTGATAATACGACGATAATTTTCATATTTCTACACTTAGGATTAAAAACATGGCGTTACAGGGTGAAAACACCAAAAACCCCCCCAAACAGCCCCGTGGGAGGCACCAACACCTTCCACGAGACCAATCTAACTCGTAGGAACTGACTGCGCAACCACAAGACTCTCGGTTTGACAATATGATGATAATTTGCATATCTCTAGACTTAGGTTTAAAAACATGGCGTTAGTTGGTGAAAAATCGAAACAGCCCCCAAACGGCTCCGTTAGTGGGACCAACACCTCGCACGAGACCAATGTAACTCGTAGGAACTGATTGCGTGATCACGAGTAACTCGGTTTGAGAAGATAATGATAATTTGCATATTTCTATACTTAAGCTTAAAAACATGGCGTTAGTGGGTGAAAACCCGAAACATCCCCCGAACGGCCCCGTGAGTGGCACCAAAACCTCGCACGGGACTAATGTAACTCGTAGGAATTGACCGCGCGATCATAGGACCCCCAGTTTGAGAATATGATGATAGTTGGTATATTTCTAGACATAGGTTTAAAAACATGGCATTAGTGGGTGAAAAGCCGAAATAGCCCCCAAACGGCCCCGTGAGTGGCACAAACACCTCACACGAGATTAATGTGACTGGTAGGAACTGACCGCGCGATCAAGGGCACCCCATTTGACAATACGACAATAATTTGCATATTTCTAGACTTAGGCTTAAAAACATGGCGTTAGTGGGTGAAAACCTAAAACAAGCCCCGAACGACACCGTGAGTGGCACCAACACCCTGCACGGGACCATTGTACCTCGTCGGAACTGACTGCCCGATCACGAGACCCCCGGTTTGAGAATATACTAGACTTAGGCTTAAAAACAAGGTGTTAGTGGGTGAAAACCCAAAACATCCCCCGAACGGCCCCGTGAGTGGCACCAACACCATGCACTGGACCAATGTAACTCGTAGGAACTGGACGCGGGATCACGGGACCCCCAGTTTGAGAATATAATGATAATTTTCATATTTCTAGACTTGGGTAAAACATGGCATTATTGGGTGAAAACTCGAAACCTCTCCCGAATGGCCCCGTAAGTGGCACCAACACCTCGTACGCGACCAATGTAACTCGTAGAAACTGATCGCGCGATCACGGGACCCCCGGTTTGAGAATATTATGATAATTTGAAGATATCTAGACTTAGGATAAAAAACAAGGCGTCAGTGGGTGAAAACCCAAAACATCCCCCGAACGGCCCCGTGAGTGGCACCAACACCTCTCACATGACCAATGTAACTCGTAGGAACTTACGGCGCGATGACGAAACTCCCAGTTTGAGAATACAATGATAATTTAAAAATATCAGGACTTAGGTAAAACATGGCGTTAGAGGGTGAAAACCCGAACCAACCCCCAAACAGCCCCGTGAGTGGCACCAATAGCACGCTCGGGACCAATGTAACTCATAGAAAGTGATCACGCGATCACAGGACTCCCAGTTTGAGAATACGACGAGAAATTAAAAATATGAGGATTAGGCTTAAAAACATGGCGTTCGAGGGTGAAAACCCAAAACAGCCTGTGAACTGCCCCGTGGGAGGCACGAACACCTCCCACGAGACCAATGCAACTCGTAGGAACTAACCGCGTCACCACGGGACTCCCGTTTTGAGAATACGATAGATATTTAAATATTTCTAGACTTAGGCTTAAAAATATGGCATTTAAAGGTAAAAACTCAAAACATCCCCCTATGGACCCGTGGATGGCACCAACACCTCCCATGGGACCAATGTAACCGTAGGAACTGACCGCGCGATCATGGGACCCCCTATTTGAGAATACGATGATAATTTACATATTTTTAGACATAGGCAAAACATGGCGTTACTGGGTGAAAACCCGAAATAACCCCTGAATGGCCTCCTGAATGGCACCAACACCTCACACGGGACCAATGTAACTCATAGAAACTGATCGCGTGATCACGGGACCCCTGATTTGAGAATACGATGATAATTTGTGTAACTCACGAGGCCGTTTCGGTTAAAACATGGCGTCAGTGGGTGAAAACCCAAAACAACCCCCCGAACGGCCCAATGAGTGGCACCAACACCTCTTACAGGACCAACGTAACTCGTAGGAACTTATCGTACGATCACGGGACTCTCGATTTGAGAATATGATGATAATTTAAAAATATCAAGACTTAGTCAAAATATGGCGTTAGGGGATGAAAACCCGAAATAGCCCCCAAAAGGCCCCGTGAGTGGCACCAACACCACGTACGCGATTAATGTAGCTCGTAGAAACTGATCGCGCGATCACGGGACTACCAGTTTCAGAATACGATGAGAACTTTAAAATATGAGGACTTAGGCTTAAAAATATGGCATCAAAGTGTGAAAACCCAAAACAGCCAGTGAACAGCCCCTTGGGAGGCACCAACACCTCCCACGGGACCAATGCAACTCGTAGGAACTGACCGCGTAGCTATGGGACTCCCGTTTTGAGAATACGATGGTAATTTGAATATTTATAGACTTAGGCTTAAAAACATTGCGCTATAGGGTGAAAAACTCAAAAAGCCCCCGAACGGCCCTGTGGGAGGCACCAACACCTCCCACGGGACCAATGTAACACATAAAAACTGACCGCGCAACCACAGGACTCCTGGTTTGAGATTACGATGATAATTTGCATATCTCTAGACTTAGGCAAAAAAACAAGGCGTTAGTGGGTGAAAAGCCGAAATAGTCCCCGAACTGCTCTGTGATTGGCACCAACACCCTGCACGGGACCAATGTTACTCGTAGGAACTAATAGTGCGATCACGGGACCCCCGATTTGAGAATACGATGATAATTTGCATATTTCTAGACTTAGGCTTAAAAACATGGTGTTAGTGGGTGAAAATCAAAAACATCCCCCGAACGGCCCCGTGAATGGCATTAACACCTCGCACAGGACTGATGTAACTCGTAGGAATTGACCGCACGATCACGGGACCCCCAATTTGAGAATATGATGATAATTTGTATATTTCTAGACTTGGCTTTAAAAACATGGCATCAGTGGGTGAAAAGCCCAAACAACCCCCGAACGGCCCCGTGAGTGGCACCAACACCTCGCACGAGATTAATGTAACTGGAAGGAACTGACCACGTGATCAAAGGCACCCCGTTTGATAATACGACAATAATTTGCACATTTCTAGACTTAGGCTTAAAAACATGGCGTTAGTGAGTGAAAACTCGAAATAGCCCCCAATCGGCACCGTGAGTGGCACCAACACCACGCACGGAACCAATGTACCTTGTAGGAACTGACTGCGCGATCACAGGACCCTCGGTTTGAGAATATGACCATAATTTGCATATTTCTAGACTTAGGATTAAAAACATGGTGTTAGTGGATGAAAACCCGAAACATCCCCCGAACAGCCCCGTGAGTGGCACCAACACCATGCACGGGACTCCCGATTTGAGAATATCATGGAAATTTGAATATTTCTAGACTTAAGCTTAAAAACATGGCATTTGAAGGAAAAAATCCAAAATAGGCCCCCTACGGCCCCGTGGGTGGCTCCAACACCTCATACGGGACTAATGTAACCCCTAGGAAGTGACCATGCGATCACGGGACCCCCGATTTGAGAATATAATGATAATTTCCATAATTCTAAACTTGGGCAAAACATGGCATTATTGGGTAAAAACCCGAAACCGCCCCTGAATATCCCCATGAGTGGCACCAACACCTCGCACGGGACCAATATAACTCGTAGCAACTGACCGCCCGATCACAGGACCCCCGATTTGAGAATACAATGATAATTTGCATATTTTTAGACTTAGGCTTAAAAATATGGTGTAAGTGGGTGAAATCCCAAAATAGCCCCTAAACGTCCCCGTGAGTGGCACCAACATACAATACGGGACCAATGTAACTTGTAGGAACTGATCGCACGATCACGGGACTCCTGGTGTGAGAATACGATGAGAATTTGAAACCATAAGGACTTAAGCTTAAAAACATGACGTTGGAGGGTGAAAACCCAAAATAGCCCCGAACGGCCCCGTGAGAGGCACCAACACCTCCTACGGGACCAATGCACCGCATAGGAACTGATTGCGCAGCCACGGGACTCCCGATTTGAGAATATCATGGTAATTTGAATATTTCCAGACTTAAGCTTAAAAACATAGCGTTTAAAGAAAAAATCCAAAATAGGCCCCCTACGGCCCCGTGGGTGGCTCCAACACCTCACACGGGACTAATGTAACCCCTAGGAAGTGACCATGCAATCACGGGACCCCTGGTTTGAGAATACGATGATAATTTCATATTTCTAGACTTAGGCTTAAAAATATGGCGTTAGTGGGTGAAAAGACAAAACAGCCCCGAACGGCCCCGTAAGTGGCTCCAACAACTCCCATGGGACCAATGTAACTCATAAGAACTTATCGTGTGATCACGGGACCCCGATTTGATAATACAACGATAATTTGCATATTTCTAGACTTAGGATTAAAAACATGGCATTACAGGGTGAAAACACCAAAAAGCCGCCCAAACGGCCCCGTGGGAGGCACCCACACCTTCCACGGGACCAATGTAACTCGTTGGAACTGATCGCGCAACCATGAGATGGTCGGTTTGAGAACATGATGATAATTTGCATATCTCTAGACTTAGGCTTAAAAACATGGCGTTAGTTGGTGAAAAGCCGAAACAGCCCCCAAATGGCTCCGTTAGTGGCACCAACACCTCGCACGAGACCAATGTAACTCGTAGGAATTGATTTCGTGATCACGAGTAACCCGGTTTGAGAAGACAATGATAATTTGCATATTTCTAGACTTAAGCTTAAAAACATGACGTTACTGGGTGAAAACCTGAAACATCCCTCGAACGGCCCCGTGAGTGGCACCAACACCTTGCACGGGACTAATGTAACTCGTAGGAATTGACCGCGCGATCACAGGAGCCCCAGCTTGAGAATATGATGATAGTTGGTATATTTCTAGACTTAGGTTTAAAAACATGGCGTTAGTGGATGAAAACCCGAAACTGCCCCCGAACGGCCCCGTGAGTGGCACAGACACCTCGCACGAGATTAATGTGACTGGTAGGAACTGACCGCGAGGATTGAGATAATCAGGATTCGCATTCGGGTAGCTCAGGACAGGCAGAAGAGCTACACCGATGCGAAACGGTTCTTCCGGGAGTTTAGTGTGGGGGACCAAGTGTTATTGCGTGTATCTCCTATGAAGGGAGTGATGAGGTTCGGGAAGAAGGGGAAGTTGGCTCCGAGGTACGTGGGACCATTTCCCATTATCGAGAGGATTGGGCCGGTTGCATACAGGTTGGGACTGCCAGAACATTTACATCGCATCCACGATGTATTCCACATCTCGTCGTTGAGACGATATCTTCGGGATGATATGGCCCATACTCACATTGCGATAGATGAGATCGACTTACAGCCTGATATATCTTACGAGGAGAGACCGGTGGCTATCCTACACTATAGTGAGAGGAGATTGAGGTCGAAGATAGTTCCACTTGTACGGGTCCAGTGGGAGCATCATAATGTGGAGGAATCCACTTGGGAGCGCGAGGCAGATATGCGCGAAAGATATCCAGAGTTGTTTTTACCAGGTATGCCTTATTTTTCTGAATTTCGGGACGAAATTCCCTTATTAGGGGGGAAGTAAGTAATACCCCGTATTTTTATGCTATATTAATTTGGGGATTTATTAAAGTTAATGTGAATGAATTATTTAATAAAAATTTGGAAATTAATTATGTTATAATTATTAACGTGACGAGAGTTAGTAATTATGGGAAATTTGTTGAATATTACTAATGAGCAAAGTAATATGTTATATTGGTTATATTGAATGTCATGAGTGAGTTAAATGACAATTTTTGAAATTTAAGTCGGAACGTGCTCGTGTCGCGTCGGGACTAAATTTTGATAAATAAAAAGTGAATATTTTATAAGTTGCCCGTATGGTCGTTTTGAGTGCGCCAACGCATCCGGAAGGGTCGAGATAGTCAGAAAAGTGTACCCGGGGGTGTAGTTTGGGTCTTGGGGCATTTTTAGGCTTAATTAGTAACCCGGGAGGGCATTTTGGTCATTTTACAGAGGGACTTTATCTGATATTGAGGTTGTCACTTAGGGTTAGAAAACTCAAACACAAGTGACGGCCATAGGAGAGGGAAGAAGAAAGCTCTCAAGGCAATTCAAGGCCAAAAAGTCTCCCGTTTGCACCGCCGTCACCGCCAACGCGTAGATCGCGAGACGAGGAACGCAACCATACCAAAATCAGTCGTAAATCAGAATACCAAAAATCCCAGGCAAGTGTTTATCTTGCTATTTTCGTTGGTGCAATTTCCATATTAGTTTAGGAAAGATTAGGGATGAAATATATGGAAGAAAACCCAAATTGTGATAAGAATTTGCATGTAGTAAAGACTTAAACTTTATTCTGGAAGTCTCTTGTGATGTAGAAAGATAACCCATGAAATTTTGGTGTAAATAAGAAAGAAATTATGGGATAAAAGAGATTAGAATCATGAGTTAGATATTTTTAGGGTTCTTGAGTTTTAAATGAATTATGGCATGATTAATCCATGTTTAGTGATGTAAATTGATATGTTTTACGTTAAAGATACCTGATATGATGATATAAGGTTAGAAGTTTAAATTTTGGGACGATTGGGATTAGAAAATATGGATTTGGTGTAAGTTTGTAGATGAAACCCGTAACTGCAATTCTGCAGATTTCGCAGACCTGCTTGATCGATCGATCGAGCCCAGAGCTTCGATCGATCGAAGGTTCGATCGATGGAGCCCCAGACCTCGATCGATCAACCCCTCCTGGCAGACTCCTATTTCCCTTGTTTAATTAGTTAAATTAAATTTATCGTGAAATAATTCTTGGGTATTACTAATAAGATGTTTTGGGAGATAGGAAAGACCAGTAGGACATATGAATAAGTGTTGGGAACTTTATTATAAGACAATAATTTTGCTTTTGGGATAATTATATAATGAACGATGAAACTACGTATTTCAAGTGAGAGATTACGGAGAATAGCTACGATAGTGAATAGAGGTATACCTACTGAATTTTCTACTTGGAAGGATAGAGTCCACGAGTGTCACATAATAAGTGAGAAAACTCTTCGAGTTAAGGTTAGAGATGAAACCTTATATGTAATACTAATAATGTGAAATTAAGGATAAATGTTGTAATTATGGGTGACGAGAGGAACCTATATTAATATTATAAAAGTGGTATATTTATATGATTGTGTGTACATATATTATATACATGTGAAAAACATACCGCGCTACTTGTTATCCTTGAGGTTACCGCGCTGGGACAGTCTTATCTCGATGGGACCTTTATGGGGGATATTGACTTGTACCCTAGAAGATAGATATCCTTGGTACAGGCTATCGAATTGATAGTTCAGACGGTCCTAAGAGACGCGAGTATGTGCCATCCTCTTAGAGACTTGGAATCTATGCTTCGCCTCGATATTGTTTGTGTATGTGTTAATACAGTTCGAGAGTGATTCCGAATTTGTATTCCCCTTGATATGAGTGGTATGGGGTTTGGATAGTAGAAGTATGCACGCACCATAGTTTTATTTGGGGTGCTGTTATTTTATATATATTATACGAGTAGTTAATATATATATATGAGATTTGGAAATTTGAAACTGCCTACTGTGATTTGATAAGTAGGACATGGTTGATGACTCGAATGGTAAATACTTGTTTTGAGAAAGTATAATATGACACTGGAAAACTTTATTGATTTTATAAAGTTAAAATGGAGAACTTTGGTTACTAATTGAAATACCCTTTTCAAAATGGAATCGTTAAATGTTGAATCTTACGAGTAATCTAAGATAAGTTAAATCAGTGGGAAGATTAGTGAGATAAATGATAAGACAAACCGTTGGGAAGGTTAGTGCGATAGGTGTGCACATTAGAAGAGAGGTGAGAATTTCTCAAGAGAGTGTCGCACTAATATGTTGTTGCATTGGCCTGTATCAATTTAAATACTTGCTAAACGTATTTTAAATCAAACACACTTTCGGGCTCTGACCCGTTTCTCTCTCTCTCTCTCTCTCTCTCTCTCTCTCTCTCTCTCTCTTGTATATATATGTATATATTTCAGGTGCCTTGCCACAGGGGCGTCTTGCTTAGGATCCCTTGAGAGGAACGTGCTGCAGCTTAGGTGGGAGTTGCAGGTCACTTGTGTAGACGGCTTCCTTTATTGACTCCACTTCTAGCATTCTCGTTTATTGGGCATGTGTCGCCCTTTCCATTATTTCATTGTTATTGGGACATTTGTATTTCAGTTATTTCTAGTATTGTCACTATGGGATTTATTCAGTTTGAATTGTGTTACTTTATATTTCGCATGTTGACATTCGATTGACGAATGTTTTAAATTAATTGGATTGTGTTCCAGGTTTATGTGGTGTGATTCTTACTTATTGAATGTGGTTAAATAAAATAAATAAATAATTTTTCTTCAAATAAAAATTTGGAAAGTTATGTATGAAAATGGTTTTGACACTTAGCTTAATTATTTAGGGTGTTAAATTGGAAAATTTATTTTTATCGACAGTGATGCTGAGAATGAACCAACTGTTTACCTTGATTTAATTTAATAAAGGAGTGATCACCGGGTATTTAATTAGGCGGGGTGTCACACGGGACTCCTGATTTTAGAATACGACGGTAATTTGAATATTTATAGACTTAGGATTAAAAATATGGCGTTTAAAGGTAAAAATATGAAATAGCCCCCAACGACCCCATGGGTGGCACCAACACCTCCCACAAGACCAATTTAACTCATAGGAACTGACCGCGCGATCACGGGACCCTCTATTTGAGAATACAATGATAATTTTTTTATTTTTAAACTTAGTAAAAACATGGTGTTAGTGGGCAAAAACCCAAAATAACCCCCGAACAGCCTCGTGAGTGGCACCAACACCTCGCATGGACCAATGTAACTCGTAGGGACTGACCGCGCGATCACAGGACCTACGGTTTGAGAATACGACGATAATTTTTCAGACTTGGGCATTTAAACATGGCGTTAGTGAGTGAAAACCCAAAACAGGCCCCGAACGGCCCCGTGAGTGGCCCCAACACCTCGCACGGGACTAATGTTACTCGTAGGAATTGACCACGCGATCACGGGACCCCCAGTTTGAGAGTACGACGATAACTGGTATATTTCTAGATTTAGGCTTAAAGACATGGCGTTAGTGGGTGAAAACCAGAAACATCCCCCGAACGGACCCTTGAGTGGCACCAACACCTCCACGGGACTAATGTACTCGTAGGAATTGATCGCGCAATCACAGGCCCCCGATTTGAGAATACGATGATAATTGGTATATTTCTATACTTACTTTTAAAAACATGGCATTAGTGGGTGAAAAGCCGAAACAGCCCCCAAATGGCCCCGTGAGCGGCACCAACACCTCGCACGAGATTAATGTAACTGGTAGGAACTAACCGTGAGATCACGGGCACCCCATTTGACAATACGATAATTATTTTCATATTTCTAGAATTAGGCTTAAAAACCTGGCGTTAGTGGGTGAAACCCCGAAATAGCCCCCGAACGACATCGTGAGTGGAACCAACACCACGCAAGGGACCAATTTAACTTGATGGAACTGACTGCGTGATCACGGGACCCCCGGTTTGAGAATACGACCATAATTTGCATATTTCTAGACTTAGTCTTAAAAACATGGAGTTAGTGTGTGAAAACTCAAAGCATCCCCCTAACGTCCCCATGAGTTGCACCAACACCATGCACGGGACTAATGTAACATATAGAAACTGACCGCGAGATCACAGGACCCTCGGTTTGAGAATTGGATGATAATTTGCATATTTCTAGACTTGGGAAAAAAATGGCATTAGCATGTGAAAACCCGAAACAGTCACCGAATGGTCCTGTGAGTGGCAATAACACCTCGTACGGGACCAAGGTAACTCGTAGCAACTGATCACGCGATCACGGGACCCTCCATTTGTGAGTAAGACAATAATTTGCATATTTCTAGACTTAGGGTAAAAAAACATGGCGTCAGTGGGTGAAAACCTGATATATCCCCCGAACGGCCCCGTGAGTGGCACCAACACCTCGCACAAGACCAATGTAACTCGCAGGAACTTACCACGCGATCACGACACTCTCAGTTTGAGAATACGACGATTATTTAAAAATATCAGGACAGGCAAAGCATGGCGTTAGTGGCTGAAAACTCGAAACAACCCCAAATGGCCCCGTGAGTGGCACTAACACAATGTACGGGACCAATGTAACTCATAGGAATTGACCGCGCGATCACGCGACTCCCAGTTTGAGAATATGACGAGAATTTGAAAATATGAGGACTTAGTTTAAAAACATGGCGTTGGACGGTGAAAACCCAAAAGAGCCCTCGAACGGGCCCGTGGGAGGCACCAACACCTCCCACGGGACCAATGCAACTCGTAGGAACTCACCGCGCAACCACGGGACTTCCAGTTTGAGAATACGATGGTAATTTGAATATTTTTAGACTTAGGCTTAAAAATATGGAGTTCCAAGGTAAAAACCCGAAACAGCCCCCTACAGCCCCGTGGGTGGCACCATCACCTCTCATGGGACCAATGTAACTCATAGGAACTGACCGCGCAGCCACGGGACTCCCGGTTTGAGAATACCTTGCATGGGACCAATGTAATGTATAGGAACTAACAGCATGATCACAAGAACCCCAATTTGTGAATATGACGATAATTTGCATATTTACATACTTAGACTTAAAAACATGGAGTTAGAGGATGAAAAACCCAAAACATCCCCCGAACGGCCCCGTGGGAGGCACCAACACCTCCCATGGGACTAATGTAACTCGTAGGAACTGATCGAGCAGCCATGGGACTCTCGATTTGAGAATATGACGGTAATTTTAATATCAGTAGACTTAGGCTTAAAAACATAGCGTTTAAAGGTAAAAACCCGAAACTGCCACCTACGGCCTCGTGAGTGGCACCATTACCTCCCACGGGACCAATGTAACTCGTAGCAACTGAGCGCGTAGACACGGGACTCCCGGTTTGATGAAATGATGATAATTTCAATATTTATAGACTTAGGCTTAAAAACATGGCGTTAGTGGTTGAAAAGATGAAACAACCCCCAAACGCCCCGTGAGTGGCACCGAGACCTCGTACGGGATCAATGTACCTCGTAGGAACTGACCGCATGATTACGGCACCCTCAGTTTAAGAATACAATGATAATTTGTATATTCCTAGACTTAGGCTTAAAAACATGGCGTTAGTGGGTGAAAACCCGAAACAACCCCCGAATGGCCCCGTGAGTGGCACCAACACCTCCCACGGACCAATGTAACTCATTGGAACAAATCGCGTAACCACGGGACCCCCGGTTTAAGAATACGATGATAATTTGCATATTTCTAGATTTCGGGTTAAAACCACGGCGTTAGTGGGTTAAATGTCGAAACAGCCCCCGAACGGCCCCGTGAGTGGCATCAACACCTCGCACCGGACCAATGTAACTTGTAGGAACTAACCGCGCGATCATGTGACCATCGATTTGAGAATACGATGACAATTTCCATATTTCTAGACTTAGGCTTAAAAATATGGCGTTTTTGGGTGAAAACCCAAAATAGCCCCCGAACGGCCCCGTGTGAGGCACCAACACCTTCCAGGGGATCAATGAAACTCGTAGGAACTGACCGCGAAGCCATGGGACTCTCGGTTTGAGAATATGATGATAATTTGAATATTTCTAGACTTAGGTTTAAAAATATGGCGTTAGTCTGTGAAAACCCGAAATAACCCGCGAATGGCCCCGTGAGTGGCACCAACACCTCATACGGGACCAATGTAGCTCGTAGGAACTGACCGCGCAGCCATGGGACTCCCGGTTTGAGAATACAATGGTAATTTGATTATTTTTAGACTTAGGCTTAAAAACATAGCGTTTAAAGGTAAAAACTCAAAACAGCCCCCCTACGGCCCCGTGGGTGCCACCATTACCTCCCACGGGACCAGTGTAACTCGTAGGAACTGACTGCGTAGCCATGAGACTCCCGGTTTGATAATACGATGATAATTTCGATATTGCTAGACTTAGGCTTAAAAACATTGCGTTAGTGGGTGAAAAGTCGAAATAGCCCCCGAACAGCCCCAACACCTCGCACAGGACCAATGTAACTTGTAGGAACTGACAGCGCGATCACAGCACCCTCTATTTGAGAATACGATGATAATTTGTATATTTTGAGACTTAGGCTTAAAAACATGGCGTTAGTGGGTCAAAACCCGAAATAACCCCCGAACGGCCCGGTAAGTGGCACCGACACCTCGCACGGACCAATATAACTCGTAGGAACTAAACGCGCGATCATGGGACCCCCGATTTGAGAATACGATGATAATTTCTATATTTTTAGACTTAGGCTTAAAAATAGGACGTTAGTGGGTGAAAACCCAAAAATTCCCTCGAACGGCCCGTTGAACGCACCAACATCTCCCAGGGAACCAATGCAACTCGTAGGAACTGACCGCGTAGCCACGGGACTCTCGGTTTGAGAATACGATGATAATTTGAATATTTCTAGAGTTAGGTTTAAAACATGGCGTTAGTGGGTGAAAACCCAAAACAACCGTCGAACGGCCCCGTGAGTGGCACCAACACCTCATACGGGACCAATGTAACTCGTAGGAACCTACCACCCAATCATGGGACTCCCTGTTTGAGAATAGGATGATAATTTAAAAAAATTGGGACTTAGGCAAAACATGGCATTAGCGGGTGAAAACTAGAAACAGCTCCCAAACGGCCTCGTGTGTGGCACCAACACCACGCACGAGACCAATGTAACTCGTAAGAATTGACTACGCAATCACGGTACAATCGATTTGCGAATACGATGAGAATTTTAAAATATGAGGACTTAGGTTTTAACACATGGTGTTGGAGGGTGAAAACCCAAAACAGCCCCCAATCGGCCCTGTGGGAGGCACCAACACCTCCCACGGTACCAATGAAACTCATAAGAACTGACCGCGCAGCAACAGGACTCCCGATTTGAGAATACGACCGTAATTTGAATATTTCTAGACTTAGGCTTAAAAACATGGCGTTAAAAGGTAAAAACCTGAAACAGCCCCCTACATCCCCGTGGCTTGCACCAACACCTCCCATGGGACCAATGTAACTCTTAGGAATTAACCGTGCGATCACGGGACCCCCAGTTTGAGAATAAGATTATAATTTTCATTTTTTTAGAGTTAGGCTTAAAAACATGGCGTTGATGGGTGAAAACCCCAAACAGCCCCCGAAAGGCCCCGTAAGTGGCACCAACACCTCGCACGGGACCAATGTAATGCGTAGGAACAGACCGCGCGATCATTGGACTCCCTATTTTAGAATACAACAATAATTTGTATATTTAAAGACATACGCTTAAAAATATGACGTTAGAGGGTGATAACCCAAAATAGCCCCTGAACAGCCCCGTGGGAGGAACCAACACCTCCCACAGGACTAATGTAACTCATAGGAACTAATCGAGCATCCGCACTTCTACTGTCTTGAGAATATGATGGTAATTTGAAAACATAAGGATTAGGCTTAAAAATAAGCCGTTAGTGGGTGAAAACCCAAAACAGCCCTCGAACGTCCCCGTGGGAGGCACCAACACCTCCCACGGGACCAATGTAACTCATAGGAACTGACCGCGCAACCATGGGACTCCCAATTTGAGAATACGATGATAATTTGAATATTTCTAGACTTAGGCTTAAAAACATGGCGTTAGTGGGTGAAAAGCCGAAACAGTCTCCGAACGGCCTCGTGAGCGGCACCAACACCGTGCACGGACCAATGTAACATGTAAGAACTGACTGCGCGATCACGGGACTCCTATTTTGAGAATACAACAAAAATTTACATATTTCTTGAGTTAGGCTTAAAAACATGGCATTAGTGGGTGAAAAGCCGAAACAGCCCCCGAACGGCCCCGTGAGTGCCACCAACACCTTGCATGGACCAATGTAGCTCGTAGGAACTGACCGCATGAACACGGGACCCCCAGTTTGTGAATATATTTATAATTTGCTTATTTTTAGACTTCAACTTAAAAGCATGGCGTTAGTGGGTTAAAAGCTGAAATAGCCTCCGAACGGCCCCGTGAGTGGCATCAACACTTCGCACGGGACCAATGTAACTCGAAGGAACTAACCGCGTGATCACGGGACCCCCAATTTGACAATACGATGATAATTTGAATATTTCTAGACCTAGTTTTAAAAATATAGAGGTAGTGGGTGAAAACCCGAAAAAGCCCCCGAACGTCCCCGTGAGTAGCGCCAACACCACGCACGGGACCAATGTTACTCGTAGGAACTGACTGCGCGATCACGGGACCCACGATTTAAGAATACAATGATAATTTGCATATTTCTAGACTTGGCTTAAAAACATGTCGTTTAATGGTTAAAAACCCGAAACAGCCCCTGTACGGCCCCATGGGTGGCACTATACGTCGTACGGGACAATGTACCTCGCAGGAACTGATCGTGCAGCCATGGGACTCCTTGTATGAGAATACGATGATAATTTGAATTTTTATAGACTTAGGGTTAAAAACATGGCGTTAGTGGATGAAAACCCAAAACATCCCCTAAACGGCCCCGTGACTGGCACCAACACCTCGCACAAGACCAATGTAACTCGTAGGAACTTACCGCTCAATCACGGGACTCTCGGTTGAGAATATAATTTAAAAATATCAGTACTTAGGCAAAACATGGCGTTAGCAGGTGAAAACCCGAAACAGCCCCCAAACGGCCCCATGAGTGGCACCAACACCACGCACGGGACCAATGTAACTCATAGGAACTGATCGTGTGATCAGGGACTCCCGGTGTGAGAATACAACAAGAATTTGAAATTGTGAGGACTTAGGCCTAAAAACATGGCATTGAAGGGTGGAAACCCAAAACAGCCCCCGAACATCCCCGTGTGAGGCACCAACACCTCCCACGGTACCAATGTAACACCTAGGAACTGATCGCGTAGCCACGGGACTCTCGGTTTGTGAATCGATGGTAATTTAAATATTTTTAGACTTAGGCTTAAAAACATGGCATTTAAAGGTAAAAACTCGAAATAACCCCTACCCCGCACGGGACTAATATAACTCGTACGAACTGAGCACGTGTTCGGGGCCC
This sequence comes from Sambucus nigra, assembly GCA_949130495.1. Classification (NCBI taxonomy): domain Eukaryota; kingdom Viridiplantae; phylum Streptophyta; class Magnoliopsida; order Dipsacales; family Adoxaceae; genus Sambucus; species Sambucus nigra. The sequence goes on from OX422218.1 coordinate 543,642,726, forward strand.
CAAGTTTGAGAATACGATGACAATTTGCATATTTCTAGACAGGCTTAAAAACATGGCTTTAGTAGGTCAAAAGTTAAAATAGCCCCAAACGACCCCGTGAGTGGCTCCAACAACTTGTACGGGACTAATGTAACTCGTAGGAACTGACCGCGCAATCACGAAACCCTCGGTTTGATAATACAACGATAATTTGCATATTTCTAGACTTAGGCTTAAAAACATGGTGTTAGAGGGTGAAACCCCAAAAAGCCTCCGAACATCCCTATGGGAGGCACCAACACCTCCCACGGAACCAATGTAACTCGTAGGAACTGATCGCGCAACCACAGGACTCCCGATTTGAGAATACAACGGTAATTTGAAAACATGAGGACTTGGCATAAAAACATGGCGTTAGAGGGTGAAAACCCAAACTAGCCCCGAATGGCCCCGTGGCAGGCACCAACACCTCCCACCGGACCAATGTAACTCGTAGGAACTTACCGCACAGCCACGGCACTACCGATTTGAGAATACGACTGTAAGTTAAATATTTTTAGACTTAGGCTTAAAAACATAGCATTTAAAGGTAAAAACCTGAAACAGCCCTTCAACGGCCCCGTGGGTGGCACCTCCCATGGGACCAATGTAACTCATAGGAGCTGACCGTGTAGCCCCGGGACTCCCGGTTTGAGAATACGATGATAATTTATATATTTCTAGACTTAGGCTTAAAAACATGGCATTAGTGGGTGAAAAGCCGAAACAGCTCCCAAACGTCCCCGTAAGTGGCTCCAACACCTCGCACGGGACCAATTTAACTCGAAGGAACTGACCGGACGATCACGTGACCCTCGATTTGAGAATAAAACGATAATTTGTATATTTCTAGACATAGGCTTAAAAACATGGCGTTAGTGGGTGAAAACCCAAATAAACCCTGAACGGCCCCCGGGAGGCACCAACACCTCCTACGGGATCAATGCAACTCGTAGGAACTGATCGGGTAGCCACGGGACTCTCGGTTTGAGAATATGATGATAATTTGAATATTTCTAGACTTAGGGTTAAAAACATGGCGTTAGTGGGTGAAAACCAGAAACATCCCCCAAACGGCCTCGTGAGTGGTACCAACACCTCGTACTGGACCAACGTAACTCATAGAAACTTATCGCGTGATCATGGGACTCTCGGTTGAAGAATATGATGATAATTTAAAAATATCGGGACATAGGCAAAACATGGCGTTAGTGTGTCAAAACCCAAAATAGCCTCCAAACATCCCCATCAGTGGCACCAACAACACGAACGGGACCAATGTAACTCGTCGGAACTGACCGCGCGATCATGGGACTCCCGATTTGAGAATACGATGAGAATTTGAAAATATGAGGACTTAGGCTTAAAAACATGGTGTTAGAGGGTGAAAACCAAAAACAGCCCCCGAATGGCCCCGTGTGAGGCACCAACACCTCCTATGGGACCAATACAACTCGTAGGAACTGATCGCGTAGCCACGGGACTCCCGATTTGAGAATACGATGGTAACTTCAATATTTCCAGACTTGGGCATAAAAACATGGCGTTTACAAGTAAAAACTCGAAACAGCCCCTACGACCCTGTGGGAGGTACCAACACCTCCCAAGGGACGAATATAACACGCAGGAACTGATCACGCGAACACAGGCCCCCGGTTTGAGAATACGAGGATAATTTGCATATTTCTAAACTTAGGCTTAAAAACATGGCGTTATTGGATGAAAACATGAAACATCCCCCGCGGCCCCATAAGTGGCACTAACACCTCGCAGGGGACTAATGTCACTCGTAGGAACTGACAGCGCGATCACGGGACCCCCATTTGAGAATACAATGATAATTTACATATTTCTAGACTTAGGCTTTAACACATGGCGTTAAAGGGTGAAAATCCAAAATAGCCCCCGAACGCCCCCGTGGGAGGCACCGACACCTCCCACAGGACCAATGCAACTCGTAGGGACTCACCGCGTAGCCACAGGACTTTCGGTTTGAGAATACGATGGTAATTTGAATATTTCTTGACTTAGGCTTAAAACATGGCGTTTAAAGGTAAAAACCCGAAATAGCCCTCTATAGTCCCGTGGGTGGCACCAACACCTCCCAGGGGACCAATATAACTAGTAGGAACAGATCGTGCGATCATGGGACCCCCGATTTTAGAATACGATGATAATTTTCATATTTTTAGACTAAAGCAAAACATGGCATTAGTGGGTGAAAACCCAAAACGACCCCCGAATGACCCCGTGAGTGGCACCAACACCTCGCACGGGACTAATGTAATGCATAGGAACTAACAGCACGATCACAAGAACCATAGTTTGAGAATACGATGATAATTTGTACATTTCTATGCTTAGGCATAAAAAATGGAGTTAGAGGGTGAAAAACCCAAAACTGCCCCCGAACGGCCCCATGGGAGACACCAACACGTCCCACGGGACTAATGTAACTCGTAGGAACTGACCTAGCAGCCATGGGACTCCCGGTTTGAGAATACGACGGCAATTTGAATATTTTTGGACTTAGACTTTAAAACATAGCGTTGATTGGAAAAAAACCCGAAACAGCCACCTACGGCCCTATGGGTGGCACCCTTACCTCCTAAGGGACCAATGTAACTCGTAGGAACTAACTGCGTAGCCACGAGACTCCCGATTTGATAATACGACGATAATTTCCATATTTCTAGACTTAGGCTTAAAAACATGGCGTTAGTGGGTGAAAACTCGAAACAACCCCCGAACAGCCCCATGAGTGGCACCAACATCTCGCACAAGACCAACGTAACTCTTAGGAACTGACCGCGCGATAATGGCACCCTCAGTTTGAGACTACGACAATAATTTATATATTTCTAGACTTGGGCTTAAAAATATGGTGTTAGTGGGTGAAAACTCAAAACTACCCCCAAATGGCCTCGTGATTGGCACCAACACCTCGCACAGACTAATGTAACTTATAGGAACTGACCGCTAGACCATGGGACCCCCGGTTTGAGAATACGATGATAATTTGCATATTCCTAGACTTCGGCTTAAAACCATGGCGTTAGTGGGTGAAAACCCAAAACAACCCCCGAACGGCCCCGTGAGAGGCACCAACACCTCGCACGAGACCAATGTGACTCGTAGGAACTAACCTCTCGATCACAGGACCCCTGGTTTAAGAATACGATGATAATTTCCATATTTTTAGACTTAGGTTTAAAAACAGGGCGTTAGTGGGTGAAAACTCAAAATATCCCCTGAACGGCCCCGTGGGAGGCACCAACATCTCCCAGGGGACCAATGCAACTCGTAGGAACTGATCGCACAGTCACAGACTCCCGATTTTAGAATACGACGATAATTTGAATACTTCTAGACTTAGGTTTAAAAACATGGCGTTAGTGGGTGAAAACCCGAAATAACCCCCGAACGGACCCGTGAGTGGCACCAACACCTCATGCGGGATCAATTAACTCGTAGGAACTTACCGCGCAATCACAGGACTCCCGATTTGAGAATAGGATGATAATTTAAAAATATTGAGACTTAAGAAAAACATGGCGTTAGCGGGTGAAAACCCAAAATAGCTCCCAAACGGCCCTGTGAGTGGAACCAACACCACGCACGGGACCAATGTAACTCGTAGGAACAGATTGTGCAATCACGTGACTCTCGATTTGAGAATATGATGAGAATTTGAAAATATGAGGACTTAGGCTTTAACACATGGCATTAGAGGGTGAAAACCCAAAATAGCCCCCGAACGGCCCCTTGGGAGGCACCAACACCTCCCACGGGACCAATGCAACTCGTAGGAACTGACTGCACTGCTACGGGACTCACAGTTTTAGAATATGATGGTAATTTGAAGGAAAAAACCCGAAACAGCCCCCGAACGGCTCCATGAGTGGCATCAACACCACGCACGGGACCAGTGTAACTCGTAGGAACTTATTGCGCGGTCACGGGACCCCCGATTTGAGAATACGAGGATAATTTGTATATTTCTAGACTTAGGCTTAAAAACATGGCATTAGTGGCTGAAAAAACGAAACAGCCACCGAACGGCCCCATAAGTGGCACTAACACCTCGCACGGGACCAATGTAACTCGTAGGAACTGACAGCGCGACCACGGGGACCCCAATTTGAGAATACGACGATAATTTACATATCTCTAGACATAGGCTTAAAAACATCGCGTTAGAGGATGAAAACCCAAAGCAGCCCCCGAACGGCCCCGTGGGAGGCACCAACACCTCCTACGGGACCAATGTAACTCATAGGAACTGACAGCGCAATCATGGGACCCCACGTTTGAGAATACCATGATAATTTGTATATCTCTAGACATAGGCTTCAAAATATCGCGTTAGAGGGTGAAAACCCAAAATAGCCCCCGAACGGCCCCGTGGAAGGCACCAACACCTCCTACGGGACCAATGTAACTCATAGGAACTGACTGCGTAGCCACGGGACTCCCTATCTGAGAATACGAAGATAATTTGAAAACATGAGGACTAGGAATAAAATCATGGCGTTAGAAGGTGAAAACCCAAAATAGCCCTCGAACGGCTCCGTGGGAGGCACCAACACCTCCCAGGTGACCAATGTAACTCGTAGGAACTGTTCGCGCAACCACGGGACTCCCAGTTTGATAATATGATCGTAATTTGCATATTTTTAAACTTAGGTTTAAAAACATAGCGTTCAAAGCTAAAAACCCGAAACAGCCCCCTACGGCCCCGCGGGTGGCTCCATTACCACCCGCGAGACCAATGTAACTCGTAGGAACTGGTCGCGCAGCCAAAGGTCTCCCTATTTGAGAATACGATAATAATTCACTTATTTCTAAACTTAGGCTTAAAAACATGGCATTAGTGGGTGAAAACCCAAAATAGCCCTTGAACGGACCCGTGGGAGGCACTGACACCTCCCACTGGACAAATGTAACTCGTAGGAACTGACCGCGCCACCACTGAACTCCCGATTTGAGAATACGATGATAATTTGCATATTTCTAGACTTAGGCTAAAAAATATGGCGTTAGTGGGTGAAAAGCCAAAACAGCCCCCGAACAGCCCCGTGAGTGCCACCAACACCTCGTACGGGACCAATGTAATGCGTAAGAACTGATTGCATGATCACGGGACCCCCGATTTGAGAATAGGACGATAATTTGCATATTTCTAGACCTAGGTTTGAAAACATGGCGTGAGTGGATGAAAAGCCAAAACAACCCCTGACCGGCTCCATGAGTGGCACCAACACCTTGCACAGGCCCAATGTAGCTCGTAGGAACTGACCACACAATCACCGGACCACCAGTTTGAGAAAAAGACGATAATTTGCATATTTCTAGACTAAGGATTAAAAACATGGTTTTAGTGGCTGAAAACTCGAAACAGCCCCCCAACGGCCCTGTGAGTGGCACCAACACCTTGCACGGTACTAATGTAACACGTAGGAATTAACTGCGTGATCACGGGACCCCCGATTTGAGAATACGATGACAATTTTATATTCTTAAACTTTGGCTTAAAACCATGGCATTAGTGGGTGAAAAGCCGAAATAGCCCCCGAACGGCCCCGTGAGTGGCACCAATACCTCGCACGGGACCAATGTAACTCTAGGAACTAACCGCGCAATCATGGGACCCCCGGTTTGAGAATATGATGATAATTTCCATATTTTTAGACTTAGGCTTAAAAACAGGGCGTTACTGGTTAAAAATCCAAAATTCCCTCCGAACGGCGCCGTGAGAGGCACCAACATCTCCCAGGGGACCAATGCAACTCGTAGGAACTGATCGCGCAGCCACGGGACTCCCAGTTTGAGAATATGATGATAATTTGAATATTTATAGACTTAGGATTAAAAACATGACGTTAGTGGGTGAAAACTCGAAACAACCCCTGAACGGCCCTGTGAATGGCACCAACACCTCATACGGGACCAATGTAACTCATAGGAACTTACCGTGCAATCACGAGACTCACGTTTTGTGAATAGGATGATAATTTAAAATATCAAGACTTAGGCAAAACATGGCATTAGAAGGTGAAAACCCGAAACATCTCCCAAACGGCCCCGTTAGTGGCACCAACACCAGGCACGGGATAATATAACTCGTAGGAACAAACTGGGCAATCATGGGACTCCTGATTTGAGAATACGATGCGAATCTAAAAAATTGAGGACTTAGGCTTTAAAACATGGCGTTGGACGGTGAAAACCAAAAACAACACCCGAACGGCCCCGTGGGAAGCACCAACACCTCCCACGGGACCAATGCAACTCGTAGGAACTGACCGCATAGCCATGGGACTCCCGATTTGAGAATACGATGATAATTTGAATATTTGTAGACTTAGGATTAAAACATAGCGTTAGTGGGTGAAAACTTGAAACATCCCCCAAACGGCCCCGTGAGTGGCACCAACACCACGTACGGGACCAATGTTACTCGTAGGAACTGAATGCGTACTCACGGGACGAGAATTTGAAAATATGAGGACTTAGTCTTAAAAATATGGCGTTCAAGGGTGAAAACCCAAAACAACCCCCGAACGGCCACGTGCAAGGCACCAACACCTCCTATGGGACCAATGCAACTCGTAGGAATAGATCGCGTAGACACGGGAGTCCTAATTTGAGAATACGATGGTAATTTTAATATTTCTAAACTTAGGATTAAAAACATGGCGTTTAGAGGTAAAAACCTGAAACATCCCCTACGGCCCCGTGGGTGGCACAAACACCTCCTAGGGGACCAATATAACTCGTAGTAACTAACCCCGTGATCGTGGGACCCCCCGGTTTGAGAATACGAGGATAATTTACATATTTCTAGACTTAGGCTTAAAAACATGGCGTTAGTGGCTGAAAACCTGAAATAGCCCATGAACGGCCCCATGACTGGCACTAACACCTCGCACGGGACCAATGTAACTCGTGGGAACTGACAGCGCGATCACAGGACCCCCGGTTTGAGAATATGATGATAATTTGTATATTTCTAGACTTAGGCCAAAAAACATGGCGTTAGAGGGTGAAAACCCAAAACAACCCCCGAACGGCCACGTGGGAGGCACCAACACCTCCCACGGGACTAATGTAACTCGTAGGAACTGACCACGTAGCCACGGGACTCCTGATTTTAGAATAGGATGATAATTTAAAAACATGAGGACTAGGATTAAAAACATGGCGTTAGAGGGTGAAAAACCAAAACAGCCCTCGAACGGCCCCGTTGGAGCTACCAACACGTCCCACCTGACCAATGTAACTCGTAGGAACTGTCCGCGCAACCATGGGACTCCCAGTTTGAGAATACGATGGTAATTTGAATATTTTGAGACTTAGGCTTAAAAACATAGCGTTCATAGGTAAAAAACCGAAACAGCCCCCCTACGGCCCTGTGGGTGGCACCATTACCTCCCACGGGACCAATGTAACTGGTAGGAACTGACCGCGCAGCCACGTGTCTCCCTGTTTGACAATATGATGATAATTTGCTTATTTCTAAACTTAGGCTTAAAAACATGGCGTCAGTGGGTGAAAACCCAAAACATCCCCCCGAACGGCCCTGTGGGAGGCACCAACACCTCCCACGGGACCAATGTAACTCGTAGGAACTGACCACGCAATCACGGGACTCTTGGTTTGAGAATACGAAGATAATTTGCATATTTCTAGACTTAGGCTTAAAAATATGGCGTTAGTGGGTGAAAAGCTGAAATAGCCCCCGAACGGCCCCGTGAGTGCCACCCACACCTCGTACGAGACCAATGTAACGCGTAGGAACTGACCGCTTGATCACGGGACCTCCGATTTGAGAATACTATGATAGTTTTCATATTTCTAGACCTAGGCTTAAAAACATGACGTTAGTGGGTGAAAAGCCGAAAAAGCCCCCGAACGGCCCCCTGAGTGGCACCAACACCTTGCAGGGGACCAATGTAGCTCGTAGGAACTGACCACGCGATCACGGAACCCCCAGTTTGAGAATAACATGATAATTTGCATATTTCTAGACTTAGGTTTAAAAACATGGCGTTAGTGGTTGAAAACTCGAAACAGCCCCCGAACGACCCCGTGAGTGGCACCAACACCTCCCACGGAACCAATGTAACTCTTAGGAACTGACCGTGTAATCACGGGACCCCCGATTTGAGAATACAACCATAATTTACATATTTATAGACTTATGCCTTAAAACATGGCGTTACTTCGTGAAAACCCGAAACAGCCCCCGAACGGCCCCGTGAGTGGCACCAACACCACGCACGGGACCTTTGAAACTCGTAGGAACTGACCGGGCAATCACGGGACCCCTATTTTAATAATATGATTATAATTTATTTATTTATAGACTTAGGGTTAAAAACATGGCATTAATGGGTGAAAACTCGAAACATCCTCCGAATGGCCCCGTGAGTGGCACCAACACCTTGAACGAGATCAAAATAAGTTGTAGGAACTTAGTGCGCAATGATGGGACTCCCGATTTGAGAAGATATTTTTAAAATATCTGGACTTAGGCAAAACATGGCATTAGTGGGTGAAAACTCGAAACATCCCCAAAAGGGCCCCATGAGTGGCACCAACACCACGCATGGGACCAATGTAACTCGTAGGAACTGACCGCGCGATCACGGGACTCCGGTTTGAGAATACGATGAGAATTTGAAATTTTGATGACTTAGGCTTAAAAAGTTGGCGTTGGAGAATGAAAATCAAAAACATCCCCCGAACGGCCCCGTGGGAGGAACCAACACCTCCCACGCGACCAATGCAACTCATAGGAACTAACTGCGTAGCCACGGGACACTCGGTTTGAGAATCCGATGATAACTTGAATATTTCTAGACTTAGGGTTAAAACATGGCGTTTAAAGTTAAAAACCCGAAACAGCACCTTACGGCCCCCTGGGTGGCACCAACACCTCCCAAGGGACCAATGTAACTCGTAAGAACTGACCACGTGATCACAGGACCCCCGATTTGATAATACGATGATAATTTGCATATTTCTAGGCTTCGGCTTAAAAACATGGCGTTAATGGGTCAAAAGTCGAAACAACCCCCGAACGGCGCCATAAGTGGCACCATGACCTTGCACGGGACCAATGTAACTCGTTGAAACTGATCGCGCGATCACGGGACCCCCGGTTTCAGAATACGATGATAATTTGCATATTTCTAGACTTAGGCTTACAAACATGGCATTAGTGGGAGAAAACTTGAAACAACCCCTGAACGGCTCCGTGAGTGGCACCAACACCATGAACTGGACCAATGTAACTCGTAGGAACAGACCGCGCGATCACGAGACTCTCGATGTGATAATACAATGATAATTTGAATATTTCTAGACTTAGGGTTAAAACCTTGGCATTAGTGGGTGAAAAACCAAAATATCCCCCAAAAGGCCCCCTGAGTGGCACCAACACCTCGTACGGGACCAATGTAACTCGTAGAAACTTACCGCGTGATCACGTGACAATCGGTTTAAGAGTAGGATGATAATTTAAAAATATCGAGACTTATGGAAAATAAGGCGTTAGTGGGTGAAAAACCGAAATAGCCCCCAAGCATCCCCGTAAGTGGCACCAACACCACGGACGGTGCAATGTAACTCGTAAGAACTGACTGCGCGATCACGGCACTCCCATTTTAGAATTCGATGAGAATTTGAATATATGAGGACTTAGGCTTAAAAACACGGCGTTCAAAGGTAAAAACTCGAAACAGCCCCCCTACGGCGCCGTGGGTGGCACCATTACCTCCCACGGGACCATTGTAACTCGTAGGAACTGACCGCGCAGCCACGGGACTCCTGATTTGAGAATACGATGGTAATTTGAATATTTTTAGACTTAGGCTTAAAAACATGACGTTTAAAGGTAAAAACTCGAAACAGCCCCCTATTGCCCCGTGGGTGGCACCAACAACTCCCAGGGGACCATTATAAATCGTAAAAACTGACAACGCGATCATGGGACCCCCGATTTGAGAATACGAGCATAATTTACATATTTCTAGACTTAGTCTTAAGAACATGGTGTTAGTGGGTGAAAACTTGAAACAGTCCCCGAATGGCCCCGTGAGTGGCACCAATACCTCGCTCGGGACAAATGTAATGCGTAGAAACTAATTGCGTGATCACGGGAACCCCGATTTTAGAATACGATGATAATTTACATATTTCTAGACTCAGGATTAAAAACATGGCGTTATAGGGTGAAAACCAAAAACATACCCCGAACGGCCCGTGGGAGGCACCAACACCTCCCATAGGGCCATTGTAACTCGTAGGAACTATCTGCGCTGCCACGGGACTCCCGGTTTGAGAATACGATGGTAATTTGAATATATTTAGACTTCGGCTTAAAAACATGGAGTTCCAAGGTAAAAACCCGAAATAGCCCCTACGGCCCCGTGGATGGTACCATCACCTCTCACGAGACCAATGTAACTCATAGGAACTGATCGCGCAGCCACGGGACTCCCGGTTTGAGAATACAACGATAATTTGCATATTTTTAGACATAGGCTTAAAAACATGGCATTAGTGGGTGAAAAGACAAAACAGCCCCCAGAACATCCCCGTGAGTGGCACCAATCCCTCGCATGGGACCAATGTAATACGTAAGAACTGATCGCGTGATCAAGGGAACCCCAGTTTGAGAATACGATAATAATTTGCATATTTTTAGACTTAGGCTTAAAAACACGGTGTCAATGGGTGAAAAGACGAAACAACTCCCGAACGGCCCCGTGAGTGGCACCAATACCTCACACGGAACCAATGTAACTCGTAGGAACTGATCGCACGATCACGGGACCCCGGTTTGAGAATACAATGATAATTTGTATATTTCTAGACTTAGGCTTACAAATATGGCGTTAGGGGGTGAAAAGCTGAAACAGCCCCGAACGGCCCCGTGAGTGGCTCCAATAACTCCCACGGGACCAATGTAACTCGTAGGAGCTGACAGCGTGATCACGGGATGCCCGGTTTGATAATACAATGATAATTTGCATATTTATAGACTTAGGCTTAAAAACATGGCGTTACAGGATGAAAACCTCAAAAAGCTCCCAAACGGCCCCGTGGGAGGCACCAACACCTCCCACGGGACCAATGTAACTCGTACGAAATGACTGCGCAACCACAGGACTCCTGATTTGAGAATACAATAATAATTTTCATATCTCTAGACTTAGACTTAAAAACATGGCGTTAGTGGGTGAAAAATCGATATAGCCCTCGAACAGCTCTGTGAGTGGCACCAACACCTCACGCGGGACCAATGTAACTCGTAGGAACTGATTGCGCGATCACGGGACCCCCAGTTTGAGAATACGATGATAATTTGCATATTTCTAGAATTAGGCTTAAAAACATGGCGTTAGTGGGTGAAAACCATAAACATCCCCCGAACGGCCCCTTGAGTGGCACCAACACCTCCACGGGGCTAATGTAACTCGTAGGAATTGACTGCGCAATCACAGGCCCCCGATTTGAGAATACGATGATAATTGGTATATTTCTATACTTACTTTTAAAAACATGGCATTAGTGGGTGAAAAGCTGAAACAGCCCCCAAATGGCCCCGTGAGAGGCACCAACACCTCGCACGAGATTAATGTAACTGGTAGGAACTGACCGTGAGATCATGGGCACCCCATTTGACAATAGGATAATTATTTTCATATTTCTAGAATTAGGCTTAAAAACGTGGCGTTAGTGGGTGAAACCCCGAAATAGCCCCCGAACGACATCGTGAGTGGCACCAACACCACGCACGGGATCAATGTAACTTGTAGGAACTGACCGCGCGATCACGGGACCCTTAATTTGAGAATACGACCATAATTTGCTTATTTCTTGACTTAGGCTTAAAAACATGGCATTATTGGGTGAAAACCCGAAATATCCCCCGAACGGCCCCGTGAGTGGCACCAACACCATGCACGGGACCAATGTAACCCATAAGAAATGACCGCACGATCACGGGACCCCCAGTTTGAGAATATGACCATAATTTGCATATATCTAGACTTGGGCAAAACATGGCATTAGTGGGTGAAAACTCAAAACCTCCCTCGAATGGCCCCGTGGGTGGCACTAACACCTCGCACGGGACCAATATAACTCATAGCAACTAATCAAGCGATCATGGGACCCCCCGTTTGAGAATACGACAATAATTTGCATATTTCTAGACTTATGGTCAAAAACATGGCGTCAGTGGGTGAAAACCAAAAACATCCCCCGAACGGCCCCGTGAGTGGCACCAACACCTCTCACAGGACCAATGTAACTCGTAGGAACTTACCGCGCGTTCACGGCACTCCCTGTTTGAGAATACGATGACAATTTAAAAATATGAGGACGTAAGCTTAAAAACATGGCTTTGGAGGGTGAAAACTAAAAAGATCCCGTGAACGGCCCCGTGGGAGGCACCAACACCTCCCACGGAACCAATGCAACTCGTAGGAACTGACCGCACAGCCATGGGACTCCCGATTTTAGAATAAAATGGTAATTTGAATATTTCAAGACTTAGGCTTAAAAATATGGCGTTTAAAGGTAGAAACCCGAAACAGCCCCTACGACCGCGTGGGTGGCACCAATACCTCCCAAGGGACCAATGTAACTCGTAGGAACTGACCGCGCGATCACGAGACCCCCGATTTGATAATACGATGATAATTTGCATATTTTTAGACTTAGGCAAAACATGCCATTAGTGGGTGAAAACCCCAAACAGCCCCTGAATGGCCCCGTGAGTGGCACCAACACCTCGCATGGGACCAATGTAACTCGTAGCAACAGATCGCGCTATCACGGGACCCTCAGTTTGAGAATACGACGGAAACTTGCATATTTCTAGACTTAGTGTTAAAAACATGCCGTCAGTGGGTGAAAACCCGAAACATCCCCCGAAAGGCCCCATGAGTGGCACCAACACCTCTCATAGGACCAATGTAACTCGTAGGAACTTATCGTGCAATCACGGGACTCCCGGTTTGAGAATACGACGATAATTTAAAAATATCAGGACTTAGGCAAAACATGGCGTTAGCGGCTGAAAACTTGAAACAACCCCCAAAAGACCCCGTGAGTGGCACCAACACCACGCACGGGACCAATGTAACTCGTAAGAACTGATCGCGTGATCACGAGACTACCAGTTTGAGAATATTACAAGAATTTGAAAATATGAGAACTTAGGCTTAAAAACATGGCGTTGGAGGGTGAAAACCCAAAACAGCCCATGAACAGCCCTGTGGGAGACACCAACACCTCCCAAGGGACCAATGCAACTCGTAGGAACTGACCACGCGGTCAAGGAACTCCCGATTTGAGAACACAATGATAATTTGAATATTTCTAGACTTAGGCGTAAAAATATGGCATTTAATGGTTAAATTTGAAACAGCCCCCTAGGACCGTGGGTGGCACCAACACCTCCCACGGGACCAATGTAACTCGTAGGAATAGGCCGCGCGATCACGGGACCCCCGGTTTGAGAATTTGAGGGTAATTTGCTTATTTTTGGACTTTGGTAAAACATGGCGTTAGTGGGTGAAAACTCGAAACCCCCGAACGGCCTCGTGAGTGGCACCAACACCTCGCACGGGGCAAATGTAATACATAGTAACTAACCGCGTGATCACGGGAACCCCGGTTTGAGAATACGACGATAATTTGCATAGTTTTAGACTTAGGATTAAAAACATCGTGTTAGAGGGTGAAAAATCCAAAACAGCCCTCAAACGGCCCCGTGGGAGGAACTAACACCTCCCACGGAACCAATATAACTCGTAAGAACTGACCCAGTAGCCACGGGACTCGCGGTTTGAGAATATGATAGTAATTTGAAAACATGAGGACTTGGCATAAAAACATGGCGTTAGAGGGTGAAAACTCAAAACATACCCGAACGTCCCCGTGGGAGGCACCAACACCTCCGACGGGACCAATGTAACTCGTAGGCACTTACCGCGGAGCCACGGCACTCCTGGTTTGAGAATACGACTGTAATTTGAATATTTTTACACTTAGGCTTAAAAACATGGTGTTTAAGAGTAAAAACCCAAAACAGCCCCTACTGCCTCGTGGGTGGCACCATTACCTCCCACAGGACCAATGTAACTTGTACGAACTGACCGAGCAGCCACGGGACTCGCAATTTGAGGATAAGATTATAATTTCCATATATCTAGACTTAGACTTAAAAACATGGCATTAGTGGACGAAAAGCTGAAATAGCCCCCAAAAGCCCTCGTGAGTGGCACCAATAGCTCACACGGGACCAATGTAACTCGTAGGAACTGACCGCACAATCACGGGACCCTCGGTTTAAGAATAAGACGATAATTTATATATTTCTAAACTTAGGCTTAAAAATATGGCGTTAGTGGGTGAAAACCCAAAACAACCCACGAACGGCCCCGTGAGTGGCACCAACACCTCGCACGGACCAATGTAACTCATAGGAACTGATCGCCCGATCATGGGACCCCCGGTTTGAGAATACGACGATAATTGCCATATTTCTAGACTTTGGCTTAAAAAATGGCATTAGTGGGTTGAAATCCGAAACAACCCCCGAATGGCCCCTTGAGTGGCTCCAACACCTCGCACGGGACCAATGTAACCCGTAGGAACTAACCGCGCGATCTCGGGACCTTCGGTTTGAGAATACGATGATAATTTGCATATTTATAGACTTAGGCCTAAACATAAGGTGTTAGTGGGTGAAAAGCGAAACAAACCCCGAACAGGCCCATGGGAGGCACCAACACCTCTCACGGGACCAATGCAACTCGTAGGAACTGATCGTAAAGCCACGGGACTCCCGGTTTGAGAATAAGATGTAAATTTGAATATTTCTAGACTTGGGGTTACGACCATGGCGTTAGTGGGTGAAAACTCAAAACATCCCCCGAACGGCCCTTTAAGTGGCACCAACACCTTGCACGGGACCAATGTAACGCATAGGAACTGATCAAGCGATCACGGGACCACCATTTTTAGAATACGATGATAATTTGCATATTTCTAGACTTATGCTTAAAAACATGGAGTTGGAGAGTGAAAACCCAAAACAGCCCCCGAACAGCCCCATGGGAGGCACCAACACTTCCCACGTTACCAATGTAACTCTTAGGAACTGTCCGCAGGGCCACGGGACTCTCGATTTTAGAATACGATGATAATTTTCATATTTCTAAACTTAGGCTTAAAAACATGGCATTGGGGGTGAAAACCCAAAATATCCCCCCGAACGGCCCCGTGGGAGGCACCAACACCTCCCACGGGACTAATGTAACTTGTAGGAGCTGCCCACGCAACCATGAGACTCGCGATTTGCGAATACGATAATAATATGCATATTTCTAGGCTTAGTCTTAAAAACATGGTGTTAGTGGGTGAAAAGCCAAAACAGCCCCCGAATGGCCCCGTGAGTGGCAGCAACACCTTGCATGGGACAAATGTAACCCGTAGGAACTAACCGCGTGATCACGAGACCCCCAATTTGAGAATACGATGATAATTTGCATATTGCTAGACTTAGGCATAAAAACATGGTGTTAGTGGGTGAAAAGCCGAAACAGCCCCCGAACGGCCCCATGAGTGGCACCAACACCTCGTACGGGACCAACGTAACTCGTAGGAACTACCCGTACGATCACAGGACCCCTAATTTGAGAATAAGATGATAACTTGCATATTTCTATACTTGGGCTTCAAAACATGGCGTTAGTTGGTGAAAACATAAAATAGCCCCCGAACGGCCCCGTGAGTGGCACCAACACCTCGCACGGACCAATGGAACTCATAGGAAGTGACCGCTCGATCACAGGACCCTCGGTTTGAGAATATGACAATAATTGGCATATTTCTAGACTTCGGCTTAAAAACATGGCATTAGTGGGTTAAAAGCTTAAACAACCCCCGAATGGCCTCGTGAGTGGCACCAACACCTCGTACGGGACCAATGTAACCCGTAGGAACTAACCGCACAATTCCGCGACCCTCGATTTGAGAATACGATGATAATTTGTATAATTATAAACTTAGGCTTAAAAACATGGCGTTAGTGGGTTAAGACTAAACAGCCCCGAACAGCCCCATGGGAGGCACCAACCCCTCTCACGGGACCAATGCAACTCGTAGGAACTGATCGTAAATCCACGGGACTCCCGATTTGAGAATAAGATGTAAATTTGAATATTTCTAGACTTGGGGTTACGACCATGGCGTTAGTGGGTGAAAACTCAAAACATCCCCCGAACGGCCCTTTAAGTGGCACCAACACCTTGCACGGGACCAATGTAACGCATAGGAACTGATCATGCGATCACGGGACCACCATTTTTAGAATACGATGATAATTTGCATATTTCTAGACTTAGGCTTAAAAACATGGAGTTAGAGAGTGAAAACCCAAAACAGCCCCCGAACAGCCCCATGGGAGGCACCAACACTTCCCACGTTACCAATGTAACTCTTAGGAACTGTCCGCAGGGCCACGGGACTCTCGGTTTTAGAATACGATGATAATTTTCATATTTCTAAACTTAGGCTTAAAAACATGGCATTGGGGGTGAAAACCCAAAATATCCACCCAAACGGCCCCGTGGGAGGCACCAACACCTCCCACGGGACTAATGTAACTTGTAAGAGCTGCCCACGCAACCATGAGACTCCCGATTTGCGAATACGATAATAATATGCATATTTCTAGGCTTAGTCTTAAAAACATGGTGTTAGTAGGTGAAAGGCCGAAACAGCCCCCGAATGGCCCTTTAAGTGGCAGCAACACCTTGCATGGGACAAATGTAACCCGTAGGAACTAACCGCGTGATCACGGGACCCCCAATTTGAGAATACGATGATAATTTGCATATTGCTAGACTTAGGCAGAAAAACATGGTGTTAGTGGGTGAAAAGCCGAAACAGCCCCCGAACGGCCCCATGAGTGGCACCAACACCTCGTACGGGACCAACGTAACTCGTAGGAACTGCCCGTACGATCACAGGACCCCTAATTTGAGAATAAGATGATAACTTGCATATTTCTAGACTTGGGCTTCAAAACATGGCGTTAGTTGGTGAAAACATAAAATAGCCCCCGAACGGCCCCGTGAGTGGTACCAACACCTCGCACGGACCCATGGAACTCATAGGAAGTGACCGCTCGATCACAGGACCCTCGGTTTGAGAATATGACAATAATTGGCATATTTCTAGACTTCGGCTTAAAAACATGACATTAGTGGGTTAAAAGCTGAAACAACCCCCAAATGGCCTCGTGAGTGGCACCAACACCTCGTACGGGACCAATGTAACCCGTAGGAACTAACCGCATAATTCCGCGACCCTCGATTTGAGAATACGATGATAATTTGTATAATTATAAACTTAGGCTTAAAAACATGGCGTTAGTGGGTGAAAAGACTAAACAGCCCCGAACAGCCCCATGGGAGGCACCAACCCCTCCCACGGGACCAATACAACTCGTAGGAACTGATCGCAAAGCCACGGGACTCCCGATTTGAGAATACGATGTAAATTTTAATATTTCTTGACTTGGGGTTACGACCATGGCGTTAGTGGGTGAAAACCAAAAACATCCCCCTAACGGCCCTTTGAGTGGCACAACCACCTCGCACGGGACCAATCTAACGCATAGGAGCTGATCACACGATCACGGGACCCCCATTTTTAGAATAGGGTGATAATTTTCATATTTCTAGACTTAGGCTTAAAAATATGGCGTTAGCGGGTGAAAACCCAAAATAGCTCCTGAACGACCCCGTGGGAGGCACCAACACCTCCCACGTGACCAATGTAACTCGTAGGAACTGTCCATAGAGCCACGGGACTCTCGGTTTGAGAATACGACGATAATTTTAATATTTCAAAACTTAGGCTTAAAAACATGGCGTTAGTGGGTGAAAACCCAAAACAGCCCCCGAACGGCCCCGTGGGAGGCACAACACCTCCCACGGGACCAATGTAACTCGTAGAAACTGAACGCAACAATGGGACTCCCGATTTGAGAATACGATGATAATTTGCATATTTCTAGACTTAGGCTTAAAAACATGGCGTTATTGGGTGAAAAGATGAAACAACCCCCGAACGGCCCCGTGAGTGGCAGCAACACCTCGCACGGGACCAATGTAACGCGTAGGAACTAATCGTGCAATCATAGGACCCCCAATTTGAGAATACGACGATAATTTGCGTATTTCTATACTTAGGCTTAAAAATATGGTGTTAGTGGGTGAAAAGCCGAAACAGCCCTCGAACGGCCCCGTGAGTGGCACCAACACCTCGTACGGGACCAACGTAACTCGTAGGAACAAACCGCACGATCACGGGACCCCCAATTTCAAAATAAGACGATAACTTGCATATTTCTAGGCTTAGGCTTCAAATCATGGCGTTAGTGGGTGAAAACAAGAAACAGCCCCCGAACGGCCCCGTGATTGGCACCAACACCTTGTACAGCACTAATGTAATGTGTAGGAACTGATCGTGCGATCACGAGACCCCCGGGTTTGAGAATACGACCATAATTTGCATATTTCTAGACATAGGCTTTAAAACATGATGTTAGAGGATAAAAACCAAAAACAACCCCCAAATGACCCTGTAGGAGGCACCAACACCTCCCAAGGAACCAACGTAACTTGTAGGAACTAACCAAACATCCATAGGAGTTCCAGTTTGAGAATTTGACGATAATTTTAAAACATAAGGACTAGTCTTAAAAACATGGCGTTAAACGATGAAAATTGAAAATAGACCCAAACGGCACCATGGGAGGCACCAACACCTCCCATGGGACCAATGTAACACATAGTAACTGACCGTGCAACCACGGGACTCCTAGTTTGAGAATATGATGATAATTTGCATATTTTTAGACTTATGCTTAAAAACATTGTGTTAGTGGTTGAAAATCCGAAACAGCCCCCGAACGGCCCCGTGAGTGGCACCAACACCTCGCACGGGGCCAATGTAACTTATAGGAATTGACTGCATGATTATGGGACCTACGATTTGAGAATATGATGATTATTCGCATATTTCTAGAACTAGGCTTAAAATCATGGCGTTAGTGGGTGAAAACTCGAAACAGCCCCCGGACGGGCTCGTGAGTGACACCAATACTTCGTGCAGGACTAATGTAACTCGTATGAATTGACCATGCGATCACGGGACCCCCAGTTTGAGAATACAATGATAATTGGTATATTTCTAGACTCAGGTTTAAAAGCATGGTATTAGTGGGTGAAAAGCAAAAACCGCCCTCGAATGGCCCCGTGAGTGGCACCAATAACTCGCACGGGACCACTATAACTTGTAGCAACTGATCGCGTGATCAAGGGACCCCCGGTTTGAGAATACAATGATAATTTGCATATTTCTAAACATAGGGTTAAAAACAAGGCGTCAGTGGGTGAAAACCCGAAACATCCACCGAACGGCCCCATGAGTGGCACCAATACGTTAAACAGGACCAATGAAACTCGTAGGAACTTATCGCAGGATCATGGGACTCCCGATTTGAGAATATGAAGATAATTTAAAAATATCAGGACTTATGCAAAACATGTCATTAGTGGGTGAAAACCTAAAATAACCTCGAAATGTCCCCATTAGTGGCACCAACACCACGGACGGGGACCAAGGTAACTTATTGGACCTGATTGCGCGATCACGGGACTCTCGGTTTGAGAATATGATGAAAATGAGGACTTAAGCTTAAAAACATGGCGTTAGAGGGTGAAAACTCGAAACAGCCCCCAAACAGCCCCATGGGAGGCACCAACACCTCCTACGGAACCAATGCAACATGTTGGAACTGACCGCGTAGCCACGGGACTCCCGGTTTGAGAATACGATGGTAATTTGAAAATTTCTAGACTGAGGATTAAAAACATGGCGTTTAAAGGTCAAAACCCGAAATAGCCCCCTACGGCCCCGTGGGTGGCACTAAGACCTCCCAGGGGACCAATATAACTCGTAGGAACTGACCACGCGATCACGGGACCCCCAGTTTGAGATTATGAGGATAATTTTCATATTTCTAGACTTACGCTTAAAAACATGGCATTAGAGGGTGAAAACCCAAAACAGCCCCTGAACGGCCCCGTGGGAGGCACCGACACCTCCCATGGGACTAATGTAACTCATAGGAACAGATCGCGTAGCCACGAGACTCCCTATTTGAGAATATGATGATAATTTTAAAATAAGAGGACTAGGCTTAAAATCATGGCATTAGAGGGTGAAAACCCAAAACAGCCCTCGAACGGCCCCATGAGTGGCACCAACACCTCCCACGTGACCAATGTAACTCGTAGGAACTGTTCGCACAACCACGGGACTCCCAGTTTGATAATATGATGGTAATTTGAATATTTTTAGACTTAGGCTTAAAAACATGGCGTTCAAAGGTAAAAACTTGAAATAGCCCCCCTACGGCCCCGTGGGAGGCACCATTACCTCCCACGGGACCAATGTAACTGGTAGGAACTGATCGCGCGGCCATGGGACACCTTGTTTCAGAATAGGATGATAATTTGGTTATTTCTAAACTTAGGCTTAAAAACATGGCGTTAGTGGGGGAAAACCCTAAACAGCCCCATGGGATGCACTAACACCTCGCACGGGACCAATGTAGTGCGTAGGAATTAACCGCGCGATCACGGCACCCCAGTTTGAGAATATGATGATAATTTGCATATTTCTAGACCTAAGCTTAAAAACATGGTGTTAGTGGGTGAAAAACCGAAACAGTCCCCAAACGGCCCCCTGAGTGGCACCTACACCTTGCACGGGACCAATGTAGCTCATAGGAACTGATCGTGCGATCACGGAACCCCTAGTTTGAGAATAAGATGATAATTTTCTTTTTTCTAGACTTAGGCTTAAAAACATGGCGTTAGTGGCTGAAAACCTGAAACAGCCCCCGAACGGCCCCGTGAGTGGCACCAACACCTCGCATGGTACTAATGTAACTCGTAGGAATTGACTAAGCCCTCACTGGACCGCCGGTTTGAGAATACAATGATAATTAGTATATTTCTAGACTTAGGTTTAAAAACATGAAGTTAGGGGTGAAAACCCAAAACAGCCCCCAAACGGCCCCGTAAGTGTCACCAACACCTCGCACTGGTCCAATGTAACTCGTAGGAACTGACAGCGCGATCACGGGACCCCCGATATGAGAATACGATAATAATTTGCGTATTTCTAGACTTAGGCTTAAAAAAATGACGTTAGTGGGTGAAAACCCAAAACAGCCGTCGAACGGCCCCGTGAGTGGCCCCAACACCTCCTACGGGACAAATGTAACTCGTAGGAATTGACCACGCGTTCACGGGACCCCAAGTTTTAGAATACGATGATAATTGGTATATTTATAGACTCAGGTTTAAAAACATGGCATTAGTGGATGAAAAGCCAAAACGGCCTATGAGTGGCACCAACACCTCGCACGGCATCAATGTTACTTGTAGGAACTGATTGGGCGATCACGGGACATCCGGTTTGACAATACAACAATAATTTGCATATTTCTAGACTTAGGCTTAAAAACATGGCTTTAGTGGGTGAAAACCCTAAATTACCCCCGAACGGCCCCATGAGTGGCACCAACACCACGCAAGGGACCAATGTAACTTGTAGGAACTAACCGCGCGATCACAGGACCCTCAATTTAAGAATACGACCATAATTTGAATAATTCTAGACTTGGGCTTAAAAACATGGCGTTAGTGGGTGAAAACCCAAAACATCCCTCGAACGGCCCCGTGAGTGGCACCAACACCACGCACGGGACCAATGTTACTCGTAAGAACTGATCGCGCGATCATGGGACCCTCGATTTTAGAATATGACGATAATTTGCATATTTTTAGAATTGGGCAAAATATGGCGTTAGTGGGTGAAACCCAAAATCGCCCCCGAATGGCCCCGTGAGTGGCACAAATAACTCGCACGGGACCAATGTAACTTGTAGCAACTGATCGCGCGATCACGGGACCCCCGATTTGAAAATACGATGATAATTTGTATATTTCTAGACATAGGGTTAAAAATATGGCGTTAGTGGGTGAAAAACCAAAATATCCACTGAACGGCCCATTGAGTGGCACCAACACGTCGCACAGGACCAATGTAACTCGTAGTAACTTGTCGCGCGATCACGGGACTCCCAATTTAAGAATACGACAATAATTTAAAAGCATCAGGACTTAGAAAAAATATCGCGTTAGCGGATGATAACCCGAAATAGCCCCCAAATGGCCCTGTGAGTGGCACCAACACCACACACGGGACCAATGTAACTCGTAGGAACTGACCGTGCGATCATGGGACTCCTGATTTGAGAATAGAACGAGAATTTCAAAATATTAGGACTTATGTTTAAAAATATGGCGTTGGAGGGTGAAATCCCAAAACAGCCCCCGAACGACCACGTGGGAGGCACCAACACCTCCCACGGGATCAATGCAACTCGTAGAAACGGACCGCGCAGCCAAGGGACTCCGGGTTTGAAAATATGGTGATAATTGGTATACTTCTAGAATTAGAGTTAAAAACATGGCGTTAGTGGGTGAAAACTCGAAACGGTCCCTGAACAGCCCTGTGAGTGACACCAAGTAATTGCACGGACCAATGTAACTGTAGGGACTGACCGTGCGATCACAGGACCCCTGGTGTGAGAATACGATGATAATTTGAATATTTCTAGACTTAAGCTTAAAAACATGGCATTAGTGGTTGAAAAGCCTAAACAGCCCACGAACGGCCCCGTGAGTGGCACCAACACCTCGCACGGGACCAATGTAACTCGTAGGAACTAATCACGTGATCACGGGACCCTCGATTTGAGAATACGATGATAATTTTCATATTTCCAAGCTTGCGTATAAAAAAATGGCATTAGTGTGTGAAAACCCAAAATAACCCTCGATCGGCCCCGTTGGAGGCACCAACACCTCCCACGGGATCAATGCAACTCGTAGGCACTAACCGAGCAGCCACGGGACTCCCGATTTGAGAATACAATGATAATTTGAATATTTCTATACTTAGGGTTAAAAATATGGCGTTATTCGGTGACAACCCGAAACATCCCCTAACGGCCCAGTGAGTGGCAACAACACCTCGTACAGGACCAATGTAACTCACAGGAACTTATCGCGCAATCATGGGTCTCCCGATTTGAGAATGTGACGATAATTTAAAAATATCGGGACTTATGCAAAACATGGCGTTAGTGGGTGAAAACCAGAAACAGCCTCCAAACGTCCCCGTCAGTGGCACCAACACCACAGACGGGACCAATGGAACTCATTGGAACTGACCGCGCAGCCACAGGACTCCCGAATTGAGAATACAGTGGTAATTTGTATATTTCTAGACTTAGGCTTAAAAACATGACGTTTGAGGGTAAAAACCCGAAACAGCCCCCTACGGCCCCGTGGGTGGCACCAACACCTCCCAGGGGACCAATATAACTTGTAGGAACTGACCGCGCGATCACGGGACCCCCGCTTTGAGAATACGAGGATAATTTGCATATTTCTAGAGTTAGGCTTAAAAACATGGCGTTAGAGGGTGAAAACCCGAAATAGCCCCCGAACGGCCACGTGAGAGGCACCAACACCTCCCACAGGACCAATGTAACTCGTAGAAACTGGTCGTGCAGCCACAGGACTCCCTATTTGAGAATACGACGATAATTTGAAAACACGAGGACTAGGCTTAAAAACATGGCGTTAGAGGGTGAAAACCCAAAATGGCCCTCGAACAGACCCGCGAGTGGCACCAACACCTCCCAGGTGACCAATGTAACTCGTAGGAACTGTCCGCGCAACCACGGGACTCCTAATTTGAGAATACGATGGTAATTTGAATATTTTTAGACTTAGGCTTAAGAACATGGTGTTCAAAGGTAAAAACTCGAAACATCCCCCCTACGGCCCCGTGGGTGGCACCATTACCTCCCACTGGACCAATGTAACTCGTAGGAACTGACTGCACAGCCACGGGACTCCCTGTTTGAGAATACGACGATAATTTTCTTATTTCTAAACTTAGGCTTAACAATATGGCGTTAGTGGGTGAAAACCCAAAACAGTCCTCGAACGGCCTCGTGGGAGGCACCAACACCTCCCACGGCACCTATGTAACTCGTAGGAACTAATTGCGCAACCACAGGACTCCCGATTTGAGAATACGACGATAATTTGCATATTTCTAGACCTAGGTTTAAAAATATGGCATTAGTGCGTGAAAACCCAAAACAGCCCCCGAACGGCCTCGTGAGTAGCACCAACACCTCGCACAGGACCAATGTAACGTGTAGGAACTGATCGTGCAATCACGGCACCCCCGGTTTGAGATTACGACCATAATTTGCATATTTCTAGACGTAGGCTTAAAAACATGACGTTAGAGGATGAAAACCCAAAATAGCCCCCGAATGGCCCTATAGGGGTCAGCAACACCTCCCACGGGACCAACGTAACTCGTCGGAACTGACCGAGCATCCACGGGAGTCCCGATTTTAGAATTCGATGGTAATTTGAAAACATAAGGACTAGTCTTAAAAATATGGCGTTAGAGGGTGAAAACCAAAAATTGACCCAAACGGCACCGTGGGAGGCACCAACACCTCCCACGGGACAAATGTAACTCATAGTAACTTCCCGCGCAGCCATGGGACTCCTCATTTGAGAATACGATGATAATTTGCATATTTCTAGACTTATGCTTAAAAATATAGCGTTAGTGGGTGAAAATCCGAAATAACCCCCGAAAAGCCCCATAAGTGGCACCAACACCTGCACGGGACCAGTGTAACTCGTAGGAACTGGCCTATTGATCACGTGACCCACGATTTAGAATACGATGATTATTCGCATATTTCTAGACTTAGGCTTAAAAACATGGCGTTAGTGGGTGAAAACCCAAAACAGTCCCCAGACGGCCCCGTGAGTGACACCAACACCTCGTGCGGGAGTAATGTAACTCGTATGAATTGACCGCGTGATCACGGGACCCCCGATTTTAGAATATGACGATAATTGGTATATTTCTAGACTCAGGTTTAAAAACATGGCATTAGTGGGTGAAAAGCCAAAACAGTCCTCGAACGGCCCCGTGAGTGGCACTAACACTTGCACGGGATAAAAGTAACTTCTAGGAACTGATCGCGCGATCACGGGACACCCGATTTGAGAATACGATAATAATTTGAATATTTCTAAACTTAGGCTTAAAACATGGCATTAGTGGGAGAAAACTCGAAACAACCTCCGAACGGCCCCCTGAGTGGCACCAACACCACACACGGGACCCATGTAACTTGTTGGAACTGATCGCACAATCACGGGATCCTCGGTTTGAGAATACAACCATAAATTGCATATTTCTAGACTTAAGCCTAAAAACATGGCGTTAGTGGGTGAAAACCCGAAACATCTCCCGAACAGCCCCATGAGCGGAACCAACACCATGCACGGGACCAATGTAAAGCATAAGAACTGACCGCACGATCGCGAGACCCCCAGTTTAAGAATATGACGATAATTTCCATATTTCTAGACTTGGGCAAAACATGGCGTTAGTGGGTGAAACCTGAAATCACCCCCAAATGGCCCCATGAGTGGCACCAACGACTCGCACGAGACTAATGTAACTTGTAGCGACTGATCACGCGATCACGGGACCCTCGGATTGAGAATACGAAGATAATTTGCATATTTCTAGACATAGGGTTCAAAACATGGCGTCAGTGGGTGAAAACCCAAAACATCCATCGAACGGCCCCGTGAGTGGCACCAACACCTCGCACAGGACCAATGTAACTCGTAGGAACTTAACGCGTGATCACGGGACACTCGGTTTGAGAATACGATGATAATTTAAAAATATCAGGACTTAGGCGAAACATGGCATTAGCGGGTGAAAACCCGAAACAGCCCCTAAACGGCCCTCTGAGTGGCACCAACACCACGCACGGGACCAATGTAACTCGTAGGAACTGATCGCGCGATCACGGGACTCCCGATTTAAAAATAGGATGAGCATTTAAAATATGAGGACTTAGGCTTAAAAACATGGCGTTGGAGGGTGAAAACCCAAAACATCCCCCGAACGGCCCCGCGAGAGGGACCAACACCTCCCACGGGACCAATGTAACTCGTAGGAACTAACCGCGCAGCCATGAGATTCCCGATTTAAGAATACGATGATAATTGATATATTTCTAGAGTTAAGCTTAAAAACATGGCGTTACTGGGTGAAAACCCGAAACAGCCCCCGAAGAGCCCCGTGAGTGGCACCAACACCTCGCACGAACCAATGTAACTCGTAGGGACTGACTGCGCAATCACAGGACCCCCGATTTGAGAATACGATGATAATTTGCATATTTCAAGACTTAGGCTTAAAAACATGGCGTTAGTGGTTGAAAAGCCGGAACGTCCCCGTGAGTGGCACTAACACCTCGCATGGGACCAATGTAACTTGTAGAAACTAACCGCGCCATCACGGGACCACTGATTTGAGAATACGTCGATAATTTGCATATTTCAAGACTTAGGCTTAAAAATATGGCGTTAGTGGGTGAAAAGCAGAAACAGCCCCCGAACGGCCCCGTCAGCGGCACCAACACCTCGTACAGAACAATGTAATGTGTAGGAACTGACCGTACAGCCACGGGACTCCTCGTTTGAGAATACGACGATAATTTGCATATTTCTAGACTTTGGCTTAAAAACATGTCGTTTAAAGGTAAAAACCAGAAACAGACCCCTACGGCCCCGTGGGTGGCACCAACGCATCCCAAGGGATCAATATAACTCATAGGAACTGACCGCGTGATCCTGGGACCCCCGGTTTGATAATACGAGGATAATTTGCATTTTTCTAAACTTAGGCTTAAAAACATGGAGTTAGTGGGTGAAAACCCGAAATAGCCCCCGAACGGCCCCATAAGTGGCATTAACGCCTCTCACAGGACCAATGTAACTTGTAGAAACCGACTGCGCGATCACGGGACCCCTGATTTGAGAATACGATGATAATTTGCATATTTCTAGACTTAGGCTTAAAGACATGGCGTTAGAGGGTGAAAACCCAAAACAACCCCCGAACGGTCCTGTGGGAGGCACCAACACCTCCCACAGAACCAATGTAACTCTTAGGAACAGACCGCGCAGCCACGGGACTCCCTATTTAAGAATACGATGATAATTTAAAAACATGAGGATTATGATTAAAAACATGCCATTAGAGGGTAAAAACCCAAAATAGCCCTCGAACGGCCCCATGAGTGGCACCAACACCTCCCACGTGACCAATGTAACTCGTAGGAACTGTTCGCGCAACCATGGGAATCCCAGTTTGAGAATATGATGGTAATTTGAATATTTTTAGATTTAGGATTAAAAACACGGCGTTCCAAGGTAAAAACTCGAAACAGCCCCCCTACGGCCCCGTGGGTGGCACCATTACCTCCCACGAGACCATTGTAACTCGTAGGAACTGACCGCGCAGCCACGGGACTCCCTTTTTGAGAATACGATGATAATTTGCTTATTATAAAACTTAGGCTTAAAAACACTGCATTAGGGGGTTAAAACCCAAAACAGCCCCCGAACGGCACCGTGGGAGGCACCAACACCTCCCACGGGACCAATATAACTCATAGTAACTGACCATGCAACCACGGGACTCCTGGTTTGAGAATACGATGTTAATTTGCATATTTCTAGACTTATGCTTAAAAACATGGCGTTAGTGGGTGAAAATCCGAAACAGCCCCCGAACGGCCCAGTGAGTGGCATCAAACCTCGCACGGGACCAATGTAACTCGTAGGAATTGACCGCATGATCACGGAACCCCTGATTTAAAAATATGATGATTACTTGCATATTTCTATTCTTAGGCTTAAAAACATGGCGTTAGTGGGTGAAAACCTAAAACAGCCCCCGAACGGCCTAGTGAGTGGTACCAACACCTCATGCGGGACTAATGTAACTCGTATGAATTGACCGCACGATCACGGCACTCCCGGTTTAAGAATATGATAATAATTGGTATATTTTTAGACTCAGGTTTAAAAACATGGCATTAGTGGGTGAAAAGCTGAAACAGCCCCCGAACGGCCCCGTGAGTGGCACCAACACCTCACACGGGATAAATGTAACTTCTAAGAACTGACCGCGTGATCACGGGATACCCGGTTTGAGAATACGACAATAATTTGCATATTTCTAGACTTAGGCTTAAAAACATGGATTTAGTGGGTGAAAACCCGAAACATCCCCTGAACGGACCCATGAGTGGCACCAACAACACGCACGGGACCAATGTAACTTATAGGAATTGACCGCGCAGCCACGGGACTCCCTATTTGAGAATACGATGATAATTTTCTTATTTCTAAACTTAGGCTTAAAAATATGGCGTTAGCGGGTGAAAACCCAAAACAGCCCCCGAACGGCCCGTGGGAGGTACCAACACCTCCCACGAGACCATTGTAACTCGTAGAAACTAACTGGGCAACCACGGGACTCTAGATTTGAGAATACGATGATAATTTGCATATTTCAAGACCTAAGCTTAAAAATATGGCATTAGTGCATGAAAACCCAAAATAGCCCCCGAACGGGCCCGTGAGTAGCACCAACATCTCGTATAGGACCAATGTAACTTGTAGGAACTGACCGCGCGATTACGGGAACCCCGGTTTGAGAATATGACCATAATCTGCATATTTCTAGACGTAGGCTTAAAAACATGACGTTAGAGGGTGAAAACCCAAAATAGCCCCCGAACGGCCCTATAAGAGGAACGTAACTCGTAAGAACTGACCGAGCAGCCACGGGAGTCCCGATTTTAGAATTCGATGGTAATTTGAAAACATAAGGACTAGTCTTAAAAATATGGTGTTAGAGGTTGAAAACTGAAACAAGACCCAAACGGCACCATGGGAGGCACCAACACCTCCCACGGGACCAATGTAACTCATAGTAACTGACCGCGCAGCCATGGGACTCCTGGTTTGAGAATACGATGATAATTTGTATATTTCTAGACATGATTAAAAACATGGCGTTGGTGGGTGAAAATCCGAAATAGCCCCTGAACAGCCCCATGAGTGGCACCAACACCTCGCATGGGACCAATGTAACTAGTAGGAACTGACCGCGTGATCACGGGACCCACGATTTTAGAATATGATGTTTATTTGCATATTTCTTGACTTAGGCTTAAAAACATGGCGTTAGTGGGTGAAAACCCAAAACATCCGCCAGACGGCCCCGTGAGTGACACCAACACCTCGCGCGGGACTAATGTAACTCATATGAATTAACCGCGCAATCATGGGACCCCCGATTTGAGAATACGATGATAATTGGTATATTTCTAGACTCAGGTTCAATAACATGGCATTAGTGGTTGAAAAGACAAAACAGTCCTCGAACGGCCCCGTGAGTGGCACCAACACTCGCACGGGATAAATGTAACTTCTAGGAACTAACCATGCGATCACAGGACGCCCGATTTGAGAATACGATAATAATTTTCATATTTCTAGACTTAGGCTTAAAAACATGGCATTAGTTGGGGAAAACTCGAAACAACCCCCGAACGGCCCCTCTGAGTGGCACCAACACCACGCACGGGACCCATGTAACTTATTAGAACTGACCGCGCAATCATGGGACCCTCGATTTGAGAATACGATCATAATTTGCATATTTCTAGACTTAGGCTTCAAAACATGGCGTTAGTGGGTGAAAACTCGAAACATCTCCTGAACGGCCCCATGAGTGGCACCAACACCACGCACAGGACCAATGTAACCCATAAGAAATGACCGCACGATCACGAGACCCTCAGTTTGAGAATATGAGGATAATTTGCATATCTCTATACTTGGGTAAAACATGGCGTTAGTGGGTGAAACCTGAAAACGCCCCTAAATGGCCCCATGAGTGGCACCAACAACTCGCATGGGACTACTGTAACTTGTAGCAACTGATCACGCGATCACGGGACCCTCAGATTGAGAATACAAAGATAATTTTCATATTTCTAGACATAGGGTTCAAAACATGGCGTCAGTGGGTGAAAACCCGAAACATCCACTGAATCGCCCCATGGGTGGCACCAACACCTCGCACAGGACCAATGTAACTCGTAGGAACTTATCGTGCAATCACGGGACTCCCGGTTTGAGCATACGATGATAATTTAAAAATATGAGGACGTAGGCAAAACATGGCATTAGCGGGTGAAAACCCGAAACAGCCCCTAAACAGCCCTCTGGGTGGTACCAACACCACGCACGGGACCAATGTAACCCATAGGAACTGATCCCGCGATCACGGGACTCCCGGTTTAAAAATAGGATGAGAATTTAAAATATTAGTACTTAGGCATAAAAACATGGTGTTAGAGGGTGAAAACCCAAAACAGCCCCCGAACAGCCCCGTGGGAGGCACCAACACCTCCCACGGGACCAATGCAACTCGTAGGAACTAACCGCGCAGCCACAGGACTCCTAATTTAAGAATACGACAATAATTGGTATATTTGTAGACTTAGGCTTAAAAACATGGCGTTAGTGGGTTAAAACCCGAAACAGCCCTCGAACAGCACCGTGAGTGGTACCAACACCTCGCACAGACCAATGTAACTCGTAGGGATTGACCGGGCAAATGATAGGACCCCCGGTGTGAGAATACGATGATAATTTGCATATTTCTAGACTTAGGCTTAAAAACATGGCTATAGTGGTTGAAAAGTGGGACCGGCCCCGTGAGTGGCACAAACACGTCGCACGGGACCAATGTAACTTATAGAAACTAACCGCGCGATCACAGAACCCCTGATTTGAGAATACATCGATAATTTGAAAATTTGTAGACTTAGGCCTAAAAATATGACGTTAGTGGGTGAAAAGCTGAAACATCCCACGAACATTCCCGTGAGTGGCACCAACACATCGCACCGACCAATGTAACGTGTAGAAACTGACTCCAAAGGCACGGGACTCCCCGTTTGAGAATACGATGATAATTTGCATATTTCTAGACTTCGGCTTAAAAACGCCAAACATGGCGTTTAAAGGTAAAAACCCAAAACAGACCCCTACGGCCCCGTGGGTGGCACCAATGCCTCCCAAGGGACCAATATAACTTGCAGGAACTGATCGCGTGATCCCAGGACCCCCGGATTGAGAATACGAGGATAATTTGCATATTTCTAGATTTAGGTTTAAAAACATGGAGTTAGTGGGTGAAAACTCGAAATAGCCCCCGAACTGCCCCATAAGTGGCATTAACGCCTCGCACGGGACCAATATAACTCATAGGAACTGACTGCGCGATCACGGGACCCCCGATTTGAGAATACGATGATAATTTGCATATTTCTAGACTTAGGCTTAAAGACATGGCGTTAGAGGGTGAAAACCCAAAATAGCCACCGAACGGCCCCGTGGGAGGCACCAACACCTCCCACAGGACCAATGTAACTCGTAGGAACTGACCGCGCATCCATGGGACTCCCTATTTGAGAATACGACGATAATTTAAAAACACGAGGACTATG
The DNA here is from genome assembly GCA_949130495.1 of Sambucus nigra. Lineage (NCBI taxonomy): Eukaryota > Viridiplantae > Streptophyta > Magnoliopsida > Dipsacales > Adoxaceae > Sambucus > Sambucus nigra. The sequence goes on from OX422218.1 coordinate 543,674,422, forward strand.
ATTAAAAACATGGCGTAAGAGGGTGAAAACCAAAAATAGCCCCCGAACGGCCCCATGACTGGCACCAACACCTCCCACGTGACCAATATAACTCGTACGAATAGTTCGCGCAACAATGGGACTCCCAGTTTGAGAATATGATGGTAATTTGAATATTTTTAGATTTAGGCTTAAAAACACGGCGTTCAAAGGTAAAAACTCGAAACAGCCCCTACGACCCCGTGGGTGGCACCATTTCCTCCCACGGGACCATTGTAACTCATAGGAACTGACCGCGCAGCCACGGGACTCCCTTTTTGATAATACGGCGATAATTTATTTATTTCTAAACTTAGGCTTAAAAACATGGCATTAGTGGGTCAAAACCCAAAACAGCCCCCGAACGGCCCCGTGGGAGGCACCAACACCTCCCACGGGACCAATGTAACTCGTAGGAACTGATCGCACAACCACGGGACTCCAGATTTCAAAATACGATGATAATTTGCATATTACTAGACTTAGGCTTAAAAATATGGCGTTTGTGTGTGAAAAGCCGAAACAGCCCCCGAACGGCCCTGTGAGTGGCACCAACACCTCGCACGGGACCAATGTAATGCGTAGGAACTGACCGCGTGATCATGGGACCCTTGGTTTGAGATTACGATGATAATTTGCATAGTTCTATACCTAGGCTTAAAAACATGACGTTAGAGGGTGAAAACCCAAAATAGCCCCCGAACGGCCCTGTAGGAGGCACCAACACCTCCCACGGACCAATGTAACTCGTAGGAACTGAATGATCAGCTACGGGACTCCCAGTTTGAGAATTTGACGGTAATTTGAAAACATAAGTACTCGGCTTAAAAACATGGCGTTGGAGGGTGAAAACCTAAAATAGACCCGAACGGCACCGTGGGAGGCACCAACACCTCCCACGAGACCAATGTAACTCATAGTAACTGACCCTGCAACCACGGGACTCCTGGTTTGAGAATACGATTCTAATTTGCATATTTCTACACGTATGGTTAAAAATATGGCGTTAGTGGGTGAAAATCCGAAAAAGCCCTCGAACGGCCCAATGAGTGGCATCAAACCTCGCACGGGATAAATATAACTCGTAGGAACTGACCGCATGATCACGGAACCCCCGATTTGAGAATACAATGATTACTAGCATATTTCTATACTTAGGCCTAAAAACATGGCGTTAGTGGGTGAAAACCCGAAACAGCCCCGAATAGCCCAGTGAGTGGCACCAACACCTCGTGCGGGACTAATGTAACTTGTAGCAACTGATCGCGCGATCACGGGACCCCCGATTTATGAATATGATGATAATTTTCATATTTCTAGAGATAGGGTTAAAAACATGTCGTCACTGGGTGAAAACCCGGAACATCCACTGAACGGCCCCATGAGTGGCACCAACACCTCGCACAGGACCAATGAAACTCATAGGAACTTATCGCGCGATCATGTGACTCCCGATTTGATAATATGAAGATAATTTAAAAATATCGGGACTTATGAATAACATGGCGTTAGTGGGTGAAAACCTTAAACAGCCTCCAAACGTCCCGTTAGTGGCACCAACACCACGGATGATACCAATGTAACTCATTGGAACTGATCGCGCGATCACGGGACTCCCAGTTTGAGAATACGACGAGAATTTGAAAATGAGGACTTAGGCTTAAAAACATGGCGTTGGAGGGTGAAAACCCAAAACAGCCCCCGAACGGCCCTGTAGGATCCACCAACACCTCATATGGGACCAATGCAACTTCTTGGAACGACCGCGCAGCCACGGGACTCCCGGTTTGAGAATACGATGGTAATTGGAATATTTCTAGACTGAGGCTTAAAAACATGGCGTTTAAAGGTAAAAACCCGAAACAGCCCCTTATGGCCCCGTGGGTGGCACCGACACCTCCCAGCGGACCAATATAACTCATAGGAACTGACCGCGCGATCACGGGACCCCCAGTTTGAGAATACGAGGATAATTTGCATATTTCTAGCCTTAGGCTTAAAAACGTGGCGTTAGTGGGTCAAAACTCGAAACAGCCCCCGAACGGCCCCTTGAGTGGCATTAACACCTCGCACGGGACCAATGTAACTCGTAGGAACTGACCGTGCGATCACGGGACCCCCAATTGAGAATACGAGGATAATTTGCATATTTCTAGACTTAGGCTTAAAAAATGGAGTTAGTGGGTCAAAATCCAAAACAGCCCCCGAACGGCCCCATGAGTGGCATTAACAGCCCGCACGGGACCAATGTAACTCATAGGAACTGACCGCGCGATCACGAAACCCCTGGTTTCTGAATACGATGATAATTTTCACATTGCGTTAGTGGGTGAAACCCAAAATAACCCTCGAACGGCCTCGTGGGAGGCACCAACACCTCCCATAGGACCAATGTAACTCGTAGGAACTGACCGCGCAGCCATGAGACTCCCTATTTGAGAATATGACGATAATTTAAAAACATGAGGACTATGATTAAAAACATGGCGTAAGAAGGTGAAAACCCAAAATAGCCCCGAACGGCCCCATGACTGGCACCAACACCTCCCACGTGACCAATGTAACTAGTAGGAACTGTTCACGCAACCATGGAACTCCCAGTTTGAGAATATGATGGTAATTTGAATATTTTTAGATTTTGGCTTAAAAACATGGCGTTCAAAGGAAAAAATGCGAAACAATCCCTACGGACCCGTGGGTGGCACCATTACCTCCCACGGGACAATTGTAACTCGTCGGAACTGACCGCACAGCCACGGGACTCCCTTTTTGAGAATAAAATGATAATTTGTTTATTTCTAAACTTAGGCTTAAGAATATGGCATTAGCGGGTGAAAACCAATAACAACCCCCCGAACGGCCCCGTGGGAGGCACCAACACCTCCCACAGGATCAATGTAACTCTTAGGAACTGATCGCGCAACCACGGGACTCCAAATTTCAGAATACGATGATAATTTGCATATTACTAGACTTAGGTTTAAAAATATGCCGTTAGTGGGTGAAAACCCAAAACAGCCCCCGAACGGCCCTGTGAGTGGTACCAACACCTTGTACGGGACCAATGTAACGCGTAGGAACTGACCGTGCGATCACGGGACCCCCGGTTTGATAATACGACGATAATTTGCATATTTCTAGACCTAGGCTTAAAAACATGACGTTAGAGGGTAGTGGGTGAAAACACAAAATAGCCCCCGAACGGCCCTGTAGGAGGCACCAACACCTCCCACGGACCAATGTAACTCGTAGGAACTGAATGATCAGCTACGGGACTCCCAGTTTGAGAATTTGACGGTAATTTGAAAACATAAGTACTCGGCTTAAAAACATGGCATTGGAGGGTGAAAACCTAAAATAGACCCGAACGGCACCGTGGGAGGCACCAACACCTCCCACGAGACCAATGTAACTCATAGTAACTGACCATGCAACCACGGGACTCCTGGTTTGAGAATACTATTCTAATTTTCATATTTCTACACGTATGGTTAAAAATATGGCGTTAGTGGGTGAAAATCCGAAAAAGCCCTCGAACGGCCCAATGAGTGGCATCAAACCTCGCACGGGATAAATATAACTCGTAGGAACTGACTGCATGATCACGGAACCCCCGATTTGAGAATACAATGATTACTAGCATATTTCTATACTTAGGCCTAAAAACATAGCGTTAGTGGGTGAAAACCCGAAACAGCCCCGAATAGCCCAGTGAGTGGCACCAACACCTCGTGCGGGACTAATGTAACTTGTAGCAACTGATCGCGCGATCACGGGACCCCCGATTTGAGAATATGATGATAATTTTCATATTTCTAGAGATAGGGTTAAAAACATGTCGTCACTGGGTGAAAACCCGGAACATCCACTGAACGGCCCCATGAGTGGCACCAACACCTCGCACAGGACCAATGAAACTCATAGGAACTTATCGCGCGATCATGTGACTCCCGATTTGATAATATGAAGATAATTTAAAAATATCGGGACTTATGAATAACATGGCGTTAGTGGGTGAAAACCTTAAACAGCCTCCAAACGTCCCGTTAGTGGCACCAACACCACGGACGATACCAATGTAACTCATTGGAACTGATCGCGCGATCACTGGACTCCCAGTTTGAGAATACGACGAGAATTTGAAAATGAGGACTTAGGCTTAAAAACATGGCGTTGGAGGGTAAAAACCCAAAACAGCCCCCGAACGGCCCTGTAGGATCCACCAACACCTCATATGGGACCAATGCAACTTCTTGGAACGACCGCGCAGCCACGGGACTCCCGGTTTGAGAATACGATGGTAATTGGAATATTTCTAGACTGAGGCTTAAAAACATGGCGTTTAAAGGTAAAAACCCGAAACAGCCCCTTATGGCCCCGTGGATGGCACCGACACCTCCCAGCGGACCAATATAACTCATAGGAACTGACCGCGCGATCACGGGACCCCCAGTTTGAGAATACGAGGATAATTTGCATATTTCTAGCCTTAGGCTTAAAAACATGGCGTTAGTGGGTCAAAACTCGAAACAGCCCCCGAACGGCCCCTTGAGTGGCATTAACACCTCGCACGGGACCAATGTAACTCGTAGGAACTGACCGTGCGATCACGGGACCCCCAATTGAGAATACGAGGATAATTTTCATATTTCTAGACTTAGGCTTAAAAAAATGGAGTTAGTGAGTCAAAATCCAAAACAGCCCCCGAACGGTCCCATGAGTGGCATTAACAGCCCGCACGGGACCAATGTAACTCGTAGGAACTGACCGCGCGATCACGAAACCCCTGGTTTCTGAATACGATGATAATTTTCACATTGCGTTAGTGGGTGAAACCCAAAATAACCCTCGAACGGCCTCGTGGGAGGCACCAACACCTCCCATAGGACCAATGTAACTCGTAGGAACTGACCGCGCAGCCATGAGACTCCCTATTTGAGAATATGACGATAATTTAAAAACATGAGGACTATGATTAAAAACATGGCGTAAGAGGGTGAAAACCCAAAATAGCCCCCGAACGGCCCCATGACTGGCACCAACACCTCCCACGTGACCAATGTAACTCGTAGGAACTGTTCGCGCAACCATGGGACTCCCAGTTTGAGAATATGATGGTAATTTGAATATTTTTAGATTTAGGCTTAAAAACATGGCGTTCAAAGGAAAAAATGCGAAACAATCCCTACGGACCCGTGGGTGGCACCATTACCTCCCACGGGACAATTGTAACTCGTAGGAACTGACCGCATAGCCACGGGACTCACTTTTTGAGAATACAATGATCATTTGTTTATTTCTAAACTTAGGCTTAAGAATATGGCATTAGCGGGTGAAAACCAATAACAACCCCCGAACGGCTCCGTGGGAGGCACCAACACCTCCCACAGGATCAATGTAACTCTTAGGAACTGACCGCGCAACCACGGGACTCCAAATTTCATAATACGATGATAATTTGCATATTACTAGACTTAGGTTTAAAAATATGGCGTTAGTGGGTGAAAACCCAAAACAGCCTCCGAACGGCCCTGTGAGTGGTACCAACACCTTGCACGGGACCAATGTAACGCGTAGGAACTGACCGTGCGATCACGGGACCCCCGGTTTGAGAATACGATGATAATTTGCATATTTCTAGACCTAGGCTTAAAAACATGACGTTAGAGGGTAGTGGGTGAAAACCCAAAATAGCCCCCGAACGGCCCTGTAGGAGGCACCAACACCTCCCACAGACCAATGTAACTCGTAGGAACTTAATGATTAGCTACGGGACTCCCAGTTTGAGAATTTGACGGTAATTTTAAGACATAAGTACTCGGCTTAAAAATATGGCGTTGGAGGGTGAAAACCTAAAATAGACCCGAACGGCACCGTGGGAGGCACCAACACCTCCCACGAGACCAATGTAACTCATAGTAACTGACCATGCAACCACGGGACTCCTGGTTTGAGAATACGATTCTAATTTGCATATTTCTAGACGTATGGTTAAAAATATGGCGTTAGTGGGTGAAAATCCGAAAAAACCCTCGAACGGCCAAATGAGTGGCATCAAACCTCGCACGGGATAAATATAACTCGTAGGAACTGACCGCATGATCACGGAACCCCCGATTTGAGAATACAATGATTACTAGCATATTTCAATACTTAGGCCTAAAAACATGGCGTTAGTGGGTGAAAACCCGAAATAGCCCCCGAACAGCCTAGTGAGTGGCACCAACACCTCGTGCGGGACTAATGTTACTCGTATGAATTGACCGCACGATCATAGGACCCCCGGTTTAAGAATACGATAATAATTGGTATAATCCTAGACTCAGGTTTAAAAACATGGCACTAGTGGGTGAAAAGCTAAAACAGCCCCCGAACGGCCCCGTGAGTGGGACCATCACCTCGCACGGGATAAATGTAACTTCTAGGAACTCACCGCGTGATCACGGGACACCCGGGTTGAGAATACGATAATAATTTGCATATTTCTAGACTTAGGCTTAAAAACATGAATTTAGTGGGTGAAAACCCGAAACATCCCCCGAATGGCCCCATGAGTGGCACCAACAACATGTACGGGACCAATGTAACTTATTGGAACTGACCGCGCAATCACGGGACCCTCGGTTTGAGAATACGACCATAATTTGCATATTTCTAGACTTAGGCTTACAAACATGGCGTTAGTGGGTGAAAACCCGAAACATCCCCCGAACGGACCCGTGAGTAGCACCAACACCACGCACGGGACCAATGTAACCCATAAGTACTGATCGCGCGATCACGGGACCCCCAATTTGAGAATATGATGATAATTTGCATATTTTTGGACTTGGGCAAAACATTGCGTTAGTGGGTGAAACCCTAAACCACCCCCGAATGGCCCCGTGAGTGGTACCAACAACTCGCACGGTACTAATATAACTTGTAGAAATTGATCGTGCGATCATGGGACCCTGGATTTAAAATATGATGATAATTTTCATATTTCAAGACATGGGGTTCAAAACCTAGCGGCAGTGGGTGAAAACCCAAAACATCCACGGAACGGCCCCTTGAGTTGCACCATCACCTCGCACAGGACCAATGTAACTCGTAGGAACTTACTGCGCGATCACGGGACTCCCGGTTTGAGAATACGATGATAATTAAAAAATATCAGGACTTAGACAAAACATGGCGTTAGCGGTTGAAAACCCGAAACAGCACCCCAATGGCCCCGTGAGTGGCACCAACACCACGCTCGGGACCAATGTAACTCGTAGGAACTGACCACGTAATCACGGGACTCCCGATTTGAGAATAGGATGAGAATTTTAAAATATGAGGACTTAGGCTTAAAAACATGGCATTAGTGGGTGAAAACCCAACACATCCCCCGAACGGCCCCGTGAGTGGCCCCAACACCTCGTGCGGGACTAATGTAACTCGTAGGACTTGGCCTCGTGATCACGGGACCCCAGGTTTTAGAATACGATAATAATTGGTATATTTCTAGACTCAGGTTTAAAAACATGGCATTAGTGGGTGAAAAGTATAAATAGCCCCCGAACGGCCCTATGAGTGGCACCAACACCCCGCACGGGATCAATGTAACTTGTAGGAACTGACCGGGCGATCACGGGACACCCGGTTTGGGAATACGACAATAATTTGCATATCTCTAGACTTAGGCTTAAAAACATGGCTTTAGTGGGTGAAAAGACGAAACAGCCTCCGAACGGCCCCGTGAGTGGCACTAACACCTAACACAGGACCAATGTAACTCGTAGGAACTAACCGTGCGATCACGGGACCCCCGATTTTAGAATACGTTGATAATTTGCATATTTCTAGACTTAGGCCTAAAAACATGGAGTTAATGGGTGGAAACCCAAAATAACCCTCGAACGGCCTCGTGGGAGGCACCAACACCTCCCACGGGATCAATGCAACTCGTAGGAACTGACCGAGCAGACACGGGACTCCCGATTTGAGAATACAACGATAATTTTAATATTTCTAGACTTTTGGTTCAAAACATGGCGTTAGTGGGTGAAAACCCAAAGCATCCCCCAAACGGCCCCGTGAGTGGCACCAACACCATGCACGGTACCAATATAACCCATAGTTACTGATCGCGCGATCACGGGACCCCCAGTTAGAGAATATGAAGATAATTTGCATATTTCTAGACTTGGGCAAAACATTGCGTTAGTGGGTGAAACCCGAAACCTCCCCCCGAATGGCCCCATGAGTGGCACCAACACCTCCCACGGGACCAATGTAACTCGTAGGAACTGACCGTGAAGCCACGGGACTCCCGATTTGAGAATATGACGATAATTTAAAAACATGAGGACTAGGATTAAAAACATGGCGTTAGAGGGTGAAATCCCAAAACAGCCCTCGAACGGCCCCGTGAGTGGCACCAACACCTCCCACGTGACCAATGTAACTCGTAGGAACTGTCCGTGTTATGACGGGACTCCCAGTTTGAGAATACGATGGTAATTTGAATACTTTTAGACTTAGGCTTAAAACATGGCGTTCAAAGCTAAAAACCTGAAATAGCCCCCTACGGCCCCGTAGGTGGCACCATTACCTCCCACGGGACCAATGTATCTCGTAGGAACTAACACGCAGCCACGGGACTCCCTATTTGAGAATACAACGATAATTTGGTTATTTCTAAACTTAGGCTTAAAAACATGGTGTTAGTGGGTGAAAACCCAAAAAAACCCTCGAACAGCCCCGTGGGAGGCACCAACACCTCCCACGGGACCAATGTAACTCGTAGGAACTGATCGCGTAACCACGGGACTCCCGATTTAAGAATATGATGATAATTTTCATATTTCTAGACTTAGGCTTAAAAATATGGCGTTAGTGGGTGAAAAGCCAAAATAGCCCCCGAACGTCCCCGTGAGTGGCACCAACACCTCGCATGGGACCAATGTAACTCGTAGGAACTGACCGCGATATCACGGGACCCTAGGTTTGAGAAAATAATGATATTTTGCATATTTCTGGCCCTAGGTTTAAAAACATGGTGTTAGTGGGTGAAAAGCCGACACAGCCCCCGAACGGCCCCCTGAGTGGCACCAACACCTTGCACGGGACCAATGTAGCTCATAGGAACTGACTGTTCAATCACGGGAGCCCGAGTTTGAGAATAAGACCATAATTTGCATATTTATAGACTTAGGCTTAAAAACATGGCGTTAGTGGCTGAAAACACGAAATAGCCCCCAAACGGCCCCGTGAGTGGCACCAACACCTCGCATGGTGCTAATGTAACTCGTAGGAATTGACTGCGCGATCACGGGACCGCCGATTTTAGAATATGATGATAATTATTATATTTCTAGACTTAGGTTTAAAAACATGGAGTTAGTGGCTGAAAACCCGAAACAGCCCCCAAACGGCCCAGTGAGTGTCACCAACACCTCGCACGGGTCCAATGTAACTCGTAGGAACTGATCGCGCGATCACGGGGCCCCCGGTTTGACAATACGATAATAATTTGCATATTTATAGACTTAGGCTTAAAAACATGGTGTTCGTGGGTGAAAACCCGAAACAGCCCCCGAACGGCCCCGTGAGTGGCCCCAACACCTCGTGCGGGACTAATGTAACTCGTAGGACTTGACCTCATGATCACGGGACCCCAGGTTTTAGAATACGATGATAATTGGTATATTTCTAGACACAGGTTTAGAAACATGCATTAGTGGGTGAAAAGTCGAAATGGCCCCCGAACGGCCCTGTGAGTGGCACCAACACCTCGCACGGGATCTATGTAACTTGTAAGAACTGACCGGGCAAAAATGGGACACCCAATTTGAGAATACGATAATAATTTGCATATCTCTAGACTCAGGCTTAAAAACATGCCTTTAGTGGGTGAAAACCCGAAACATCCCCCGAATATCCCCACGAGTGGCACCAACACCATGCACGGGACCAATGTAACTTTTAGGAACTGATCGTGTGATCACGAGACCCTCAATTTGAGAATAAAACCATAATTTGCATATTTCTAGACTTAGGCTTAAAAACATGGCGTTAGTGGCTGAAAACTCAAAACGTACCCCAAATGGCCCCGTGAGTGGAACCAACACCACGCACGGGACCAATGTAACTCGTAAGAATTGATCACGGGACCCTCGGTTTTACAAAATGATGATAATTTGCATATTTCTAAACTCGGGCAAAACATGGCGTTAGTGGATGAAACCTAAAACCGCCCCCAAATGGCCCCGTGAGTGGCACCAATAACTCGAACTGGACCAATATAACTTGTAGCAAGTGATCACGCGATCACGAGACCCCCGGTTTGAGAATATGACGATAATTTACATATTTCTAGAGATAGGGTTAAAAACATGGCGTCACTGGTGAAAACCTGGAACATCCACTGAACGGCCCCACGAATGGCACCAACCCCTCGTACACGACCAATGAAACTCATAGGAACTTATCGCGCGATCATGGGACTCCCGATTTGAGAATATGAAGATAATTTAAAAATATTGGGACTTATGCAAAACATGGCATTAGTGGGTGAAAACCTAAAACAGCCTCCAAACGTCCCCGGTAGTGGCACCAACACCCCGGACAAGACCAATTTAACTCGTTGGAACTGATCGTACGATCACGGGACTCCCGATTTGAGAATACGACGAGAATTTGAAAATGAGTATTTAGGCTTAAAAACATGGCGTTAGAGTGTGAAGACCAAAAACAGCCTCTGAACGGCCCCGTAGGATGCACCAACACCTCTTATGGGACCAATGCAACTTGTTGGAATGACTGCGCAGCCACGGGACTCCTCAGATTGAGAATACGATGGTAATTGGAATATTTCTAGACTGAGGCTTAAAAACATGGCGTTTAAAGGTAAAAACACAAAACAGCCCCATATGGCCCCGTGGGTGGAGCCAATACCTCCCAGCAGACAAATATAACTCATAGGAACTGACCGCGCGATCACGGGACCCCCAGTTTGAGAATATGAGGATAATTTGCATATTTTTATACTTAGGCTTAAAAACATGGCGTTAGTGGGTCAAAACTCGAAACATCCACCGAACGTCCCCATGAGTGGCATTAACACCTCGCACGGGACCAATATAACTCGTAGGAACTGACCGCGCGACCACGGGACCCCCGGTCTGAGAATACGATGATAATTAACATATTTCTAGAATTAGGCTTAAAAACATGGCATTAGAGGGTGAAAAACCAAAACAGCACCCGAACAGCCCCGTGGGAGGCACCAACACCTCCCACGGGACCAATGTAACTCGTAGGAACTGACCGCGCAGTCACGAGACTCCCTATTTGACAATACGACAAAAATTTGAAAATATGAGGACTAAGCTTAAAAACATGGCATTAGGGGGTGAAAACCCAAAACAGCCCTCGAACGGCCTCGTGAGTAGCACCAACACCTCCCACGTGACCAATGTAACTCCCGCGCAACCACGGGACTCCCAGTTTGAGAATACAATGGTAATTTGAATATTTTTAGACTTAGGCTTTAAAACATGGCATTCAAAGGTAAAAACACGAAATACCCCCTACGGCCCCGTGGGTGGCACCATTGCCTCCCACGGGACTAATGTAACTCATACGAACTGACCGCGCAACTACAAGACACCTTGTTTGAGAATACTATGATAATTTGCATATTTCTAAACTTAGGCTTAAAAACATGGCATTAGTGGGTGAAAACCCAAAACAACCCCCGAACGGCACCGTGGGAGGCACCAACACCTCGCACGGGGCCAATGTAACTCGTAGAAACTGACCGCACGATCACGGGACCCCCGGTTTGAGAATACGATGATAATTTGCATATTTAAAAACATGGTGTTAGAGGGTGAAAAGCCGAAACATCCCCCGAACGGCCCCCTGAGTGGCAAGAACACCTTGCACGAGACCAATGTAGCTCGTAGGAACTGACCGGGTGATCACGGGTACCTTAGTTTGAGAATAGGATGATAATTTTCATTTTTCTAGACTTAGGCTTAAAAACATGGCGTTAGTGGCGAAAAACCCGAAACTGCCCCCAAACGGCCCCGTGAGTGGGACCAACATCTCGCACGGGTCCAATGTAACTCATACGAACTGACCCCCTAGTTTGAGAATACGATAATAATTTGCATATTTCTAGACTTAGGCTTAAAAACATGGCATTAGTGGGTGAAACCTAAAACATCCCCCGAACTGCCCCGTGAGTGGCCCCAACACCTCGTATGGGACTAATGTAACTCGTAGGAATTGACCGTGCGATCATGGGACCCTAGGTTTTAGAATACGATGAGAATTGGTATATTTCTAGACTCAGGTTTAAAAACATGGCATTAGCGGGTGAAAAGCCAAAATATCCCCCGAATGGCCTTGTGAGTGGCACCAATACCTCGCACGGGATCAATGTAACTTGTAGGAACTGACCGGGCAATCACGGGACACCCGGTTTGAGAATATGACAATATTTCCATATTTCTGGACTTAGGCTTAAAAACATGGCTTTAGTGGGTGAAAACCCGAAACAGCCCCCGAACGGCCCCATGAGTGGCATCAACACCACGCACGGAATCAATGTAACTTGTAGGAACTGACCGCGCGATCACGGGACCCTCAATTTGAGAATATGACCATAATTTGCCTATTTCTAGACTTAGGCTTATTAAATGGCGTTAGTGGGTGAAAACCCAAAACATCCCCCGAACGGCCCCGTGAGTGGCACCAACACCACGCACGGGACCAACGAAACTCGTAAGAACTAATCGCGCAATCATGGGACCTCCGGTTTGAGAATACGACGATAATTTGCATATTTCTAGACTTAGGCTTAAAAACATAGCGTTAGTGGTTCAAAAGCCTAAACATCCCCTGAACGGCCCCGTGAGTGGCGCCAACACCTCGCACTGGACCAATGTAACTCGTAGGAACTAACCGAGCGATCACGGGAGCCCCGATTTGAGAATACGACGCTAATTTGCATATTTTTTTACTTAAGCTTAAAAACATGGTGTTAGTGTGTGAAAACCCAAAATAACCCTCGAACGGCCCCATGAAAGGCACCACCACCTCCCACGGGATCAATGCAACTCGTAGGAACTGATCGAGTAGCCACGAGACTCTTGGTTTGAGAATATGATGATAATTTGAATATTTCTAGACTTAGGGTTAAAAACAAGGCGTTAGTGGGATAAAACCCGAACATCCCCCGAGCGGCCCCGTGAGTGGCACCAACACCTTGTACAGGACCAATGTAACTCGTAGGAACCTATCGCACGATCATGGGACTCCCTATTTGAGAATATGACGATAATTTAAAAATATCGGGACTTATGTAAAACATAGCGTTAGTGGGTTGAAACTCGAAACAGCCCCCGAACGACACCGTGAGTGGCACCAACACCACGCACGGAACCAATGAAGCTTGTAGGAACTAACTGCCCAATTTGAGAATATGACCACAAGTTGCATATTTCTAGACTTAGGCTTAACAACATGGCATTAGTTGGTGAACACCCGAAACATCCCTCGAACGGCCCCGTGAGTGGCACCAACACCATGCACGGGACCAATGTAACTCGTACGAACTGACCGCATGTTCACGGGACCCCCCAATTTGAGAATATAATGATAATTTGCATATTTCTAGACTTGGCCTAAACATGGCCTTCATGGGTGAAAACCCGAAACCTCCCCCGAATGGCCCCGTGAGTGGCACCAACAACACGCAGGGGACCAATGTAACTCATAGGAACTGATGGCGTGATCACGGGACTATTAGTTTGAGAATCCGACCAGAATTTAAAAATATGAGGACTTAGCTTAAAAACATGGCGTTGGAGGGTGAAAACCCAAAACAGCCCGTGAACGGCCCCGTGGGAGGCACCAACACCTCCTACGGGACAATTGTAACTCATAGGAACTGACCGCGTAGCCATGGGACTCCCGGTTTGATAATACAACAATAATTTAAATATTTCTAGACTTAGGCTTAAAAATATGGCATTTAAAGGTAAAAATCCGAAACAGCCCCCTACGGCCCCGTGGGTGAAACCAACACCTCCCACGGGACCATTGTAACTCGTAGGAACTGACCGCGCGATCACGGGACCCCCGGTTTGAGAATATGATGATAATTTGCATATTTCTAAACTTAGGCTTAAAAACATGGCGTTAGTGGGTTAAAACCCGAAACAGCCCCCGAACGGCCCCGTGAGTGGCACCAACACCACACACAGGACCAATATAACTCATAGGAACTGACCGCGTGATCACGGGACTCCCGGTGTCAGATATGATGTTAATTTGAATATTTCTAGACTTAGGTTTAAAACCTTGCCGTTAGTGGGTGAAACCCCAAAAGATCCCCCGAACGGCCCCGTGAGTGGTGCCAACACCACGCACGGGACCAACGTAACTCGTAAGAACTGACCGCGCACTCACGGGACCCCCGGTTTTAGAATATGATAATAATTTGCATATTTCTAGACTTGGCCAAAACATGGCATTAGTGGGTGAAACCCAAAACGGCCCCCGAATGGCCCCGTGAGTGGCACCAACAACTCGCACGGGACCAATGTAACTCATAGCAACTGATCGCGCGATCACGAGACCCTCGGTTTGAGAATATGATGATAATTTGCATATTTCTAGACTTAGGGTTGAAAACATGGCGTCAGTGGGCGAAAACCTAAAAACATCCACCGAACGGCCCCATGAGTGGCACCAACACCTCGCACATGACCAATGTAACTCGTAGGAACTTACTGCGCGATCATGGGACTCCAGATTTGAGAATACGATGATAATATAAAAATATCAGGACTTAGGAAAAATATGGCGTTAGCTGGTTAAAACCCAAAACATCCCCCAAATGGCCCCGTGAGTGGTACCAACACCACGCACTGGACCAATGTAACTCGTAGGAACTGACCGTGCGATCACGGGACTCCCGATTTGAGAATCGGACGAGAATTTCAAAATATGAGGACTTAGGCTTAAAAACATGCGTTGTAGGGTGACAACAAAAAACAGCCACCGAACGGCCCCGTGGGAGGCACCAACACCTCCCACGGGACCAATGCAACTCGTAGGAACTTACTGCGCATCCATAGGACTCCCGATTTTAGAATACGATAATGATTGGTATATTTTTAGACTTTGGCTTAAAAACATGGCGTTAGTGGGTGACAACTCGAAACAGGCCCCGAACAGCCCCGTGAGTGGCACCAACACCTCATACGGACCAATGTAACTCGAAGGGACTCATTGCGCGATCACAAGACCCCCGATTTGAGAATACGATGACAATTTGCATATCTCTGTACTTAGGCTTAAAAACATGGCGTTAGTTGTTAAAAAGCTTAAACAGCCCCTGAACGGCCCCGTGAGTTGCACCTGCACCTCGCACGTGACCAATGTAACTCGTAGGAACTAACCCCCCGATCACGGGATCCCCAATTTGAGAATACGATTCTAATTTGTATATTTCTAGACTCATGCTTAAAAACATTCCTTTAGTGTGTGAAAATAGAAAATGACCCTCGAACGGCCCCGTGGGAGGCACCAACACCTCCCACGGGATCAATGCAACTCGTAGGAACTGACCGAGTAGCCATGGGACTCCCGGTTTGAGAATACGATGATAATTTGAATATTTCTGGACTTGGGGTTAAAAACATGGCGTTAGTGGGTGAAAACCCGAAACATCCCCTGAGCGGCCCCTTGAGTGGAACCAACACCTCGTACAGGACCAATGTAACTCGTACGAACTTATCGCGCGATCATGGGACTCCCAATTTGAGAATATGAAAATAATTAAAAAATATCGGGACTTATGTAAAACATGACGTTATTGGGTGAAAACCCAAAATAGCCTCCAGACATCCCCGTAAGTGGCACCAACACCACGGACGGGACCAATGTAACTCGTTGGAAATGATCGTGCGATCACGGGACTCCTGGTTTGAGAATATGATGAGAAATTGAAAATATGAGGACTTAGGCTTAAAAACATGGCGTTAGAGGGTGAAAACCCAAAACATCCCCCGAACGGCCCCGTGGGAGGCACCAACACCTCTTATGGGACCAATGTAACTCGTAGGAACTAACCACGCAGCCACGGGACTCCCGGTTTGAGAATACGATGGTAATTTGAATATTTCTAGACTTAGACTTAAAAAATGGCGTTTAAAGGTAAATACCCAAAACAACTCCCTACGGCCCCGTGGGTGGCACAACACCTCCCGCGGGACCAATATAACTCGTAGGAACTGACCGCGTGAACACGGGACCCCAGTTTGAGAATACAAGGACAATTTGCTTATTTCTAGACTTAGGCTTAAAAATATGGCATTAGTGGGTGAAAACCCGAAACAGCCCCCGAACGGCCCCGTGAGTGGCCCCAACACAACGCACGGGACCTATATGACTCGTAGGAACTGACCGTGCGATCATGGGACCCTCAGTTTGAGAATATGATGATAATTTGTACATTTCTAGACTTAGGGTTAAAAACATGGCGTTAGTGGGTGAAATCCCGAAACATCCCTCGAACGGCCCCGTGAGTGGCACCACCTCGGCCAGGACCAAAATAACTCGTAGGAACTTACCGAGTGATCACGGTACTCCCAATTTGAGAAGATAGTTTAAAAATATCAGGACTTAGGCAAAACATGGCATTAGTGAGTGAAAACCCGAAACATCCCCCAAAGGGCCCCATGAGTGGAACCAACACCACGCATGGGACCAATGTAACTAGTAGGAACTGACCGTGCGATTACGGGACCCCCGGATTGAGAATACGATGATAATTTTCTTATTTCTAGACTTAGGCTTAAAAACATGGCGTTAGTGGGTTAAAACCCGAAACAGACCCCGAACGGCCCCATGAGTGGCACCAACACCATGCACGGGGCCAATGTAACTTGTAGGAACTGACCGCGCGATCACGGGACACTCAGTTTGAGAATATGACCATAATTTGTATATTTCTAGACTTGGGCTTAAAAACATGTCGTTAGTGGGTGAAAACCCGAAACATCCCCCGAACGGCCCCGTGAGTGGCACCAGCACCATGCACGGGACCAACGTAACTCGTAAGAACTAACCGCGCAATCACGGGACCCCCAATTTTAGAATATGATGATATTTTGCATATTTCTAAACTTAGGCTTAAAAACATGGCGTTAGTGCATTAAAACCCGAAACATCCCCCGAATGGCCCCATGAGTGGCACCAACACCACACACGGGACCAATATTACTTGTAGGAACTGACCGCCCGATCACGGGACCCACAGTTTAAGAATACGACATAATTTTCATATTTTTAGACTTAGGCTTAAAAACTTGGTGTTAGTGGGTGAAAACTCGAAATAGCCCCCGAACAGCCCCGTGAGTGGCACCAACACCTCGCAGGGACCAATGTAAATGGTATGGACTTATCGCGTGATCATAGGACCCCCTCTTTGAGAATATGACGATAATTTGCATATTTCTAGACTTAGGATTAAAAACATGGCGTTAGTCTGTGAAAACCCAAAATAACCCTCAAACGACCCCGTGGGAGGCACCAACACCTCCCATGGGATCAATGCAACTCGTAGGAACTGATCGAGTAGCCATGGGACTCCCGGTTTTAGAATACGATGATAATTTGAATATTTTCAGGCTTAGGGTTAAAAATAAGGCGTTAATGGGTGAAAACCCGAAACAGCCCACGAACGACCCCGTGAGTGGCACCAACACCACGCACGGGACCAATGTAACTCATAGGAATTGACCGGGCGATCACGGGACTCCCGGTGTGAATATATGATGATAATTTGAATATTTCTAGACTTAGGGTTAAAACCTTGGTGTTAGTGGGTGAAAACCCGAAAGATCCCCCGAAAGGCCCCGTGAGTGGCACCAACACCATGCACGGAACCAACGTAACTCATAAGAACTGACCGCGTGATCAATGGACTCTTGATTTTAGAATAGGACGATAATTTAAAAATATTAGGACTTAGGCAAAATAAGGCGTTAGTGGGTGAAAAATCAAAACAGCCCAACAATGTCCCCGTAAGTGGCACCAACACCACGGACGGGACCAATGTAACTCGTAGGACTTGAATGTCCCCGGTTTGAGAATACGATGAGAATTTGAAAATATGAGGACTTAGGCTTAAAACATGGCGTTAGAGGACGAAAACCCAAAAGGGTCCCCGAACGGCCCCGTGGGAGGCACCAACACCTCCCACGGGACCAATGCAACCTATAGGAATGGACTATGTAGCCACGGGACTCCCAGTTTGAGAATATGATGGTAATTTGAATATTTCTAGACTTAGGCTTAAAAACATGACGTTTAAAGGTAAAAACCCGAAATAGCCCCCCTATGGCCCCGTGGGTGGCACCAACACCTCCTAAGGGACTAATATAACTCGTAGGAACTGCCAGCGCGATCACGGGACCCCCGATTTTCGAATACGAGTATAATTTGCATATTTCTAGACTTAGGCTTAAAAACATGGTGCTAGTGGGTGAAAACCCGAAACAGCCCCCGAACGGCCCAGTGAGTGGCATCCATACCTCACACGGTACAAATGTAACGCATAGGAACTAACAGCGCGATCACGGGAACCCCAATTTGAGAATACTATCATAATTTACATATTTCTAGAGTGGCTTAAATATTGGCATTATAGGGTGAAAACCGAAAACAGCCCCCGAATGGTCCCGTGGGAGGCACCAACACCTCCCACGTGACCAATGTAACTCGTAGGAACTATCTACGCTGCCACGGGACTCCCGATTTGAGAATATGATGGTAACTTGAATATTTTTAGACTTAGGCTTAAAAATATGGCGTTCAAAGGTAAAAAGCCAAAACAGCCCCCCTACGGCCCCGTTGGTGGCACCTTTACCTCCCACGGGACCAATGTAACTCGTAGGATTTGACCGCGCAGCCATGGGACTCCCAGTTTGAGAATACGACGATAATTTGTATATTTCTAGACTTAGGCTTAAAAACATGGCGTTAGTGGGTGAAAAGCCGAAACAGCCCCTAACGTCCCCCTGAGTGGAACTAACACCTCGCACGGGACCAATGTAACGCGTAGGAACTCACGGCATGATCAAGGGACCCCCGGTTTGAGAATACGATGATAATTTGCATATTTCTAGACTTAGGCTTAAAAATACGGTGTTAGTGGGTGAAAAGCCAAACTAGCCCCCAAACGGACCCGTGAGTGGCACCAACACCTCGCACGGGACCAATGTAACTCGCAGGAACTGATTGCGTGATCACGGGACCCCCAATTTGAGAATACGATGATAATTTGCATATTTCTAGACTTAGGCTTAAGAACATGGCGTTAGTGGCTGAAAACCCGCAACAGGCCCCGAACGTCCCCGTGACTAATTTAACTTGTAGGAATTGACCACGCGATCACGGGACTACCAGTTTGAGAATACGATGATAATTTGTATATTTCTAGACTTAGGAAAAACATGGCGTTAGTGGGTGAAAAATCGGAAAGGTAAAAACTAGAAACGGCCCTCGACAGCCCCAAGGGTGGCACCAACACGTCGCACGGGACCAATGTAACTCGTAGGAACTGAACGTGTAGCCACGGGACTCCCGGTATAAGAATATGACAAAAAATTTAATTTTGCTAGACTTAGGGTTAAAAACATGGCGTTAGTGGGTGAAAACCCGAAACATCCCCCGAATGTCCCCGTGAGGGACACCAACAGCTCGCACAGGACCAATGTAACTCGTAGGAACTTATCGCGTGATCACAGGACTCCCGATTTGAGAATATGACGATAATTTATAAAATATCAGGACTTAGGCAAAACATGACGTTAGCGGGTGAAAATCCATAACAGCCCCTCAACGACCCCGTTAGTGGCACCAACACCACGCACGGGACCAATGTAACTCGTAGGAAATGACCACGCGATCACGAGACTCTCGATTTGAGAATACAACGATAAATTGGAAATATGAAAACTTAGGCTTAAACACATGGCGTTAGAGGGTGAAAACTCAAAACAGCCCCCGAACAGCCCCATGGGAGGCACTAACACCTCCGACAGGACCAATGTAACTCATAAGAACTGACCGCACAGCCACAAGACTCCCGGTTTGGGACTACGACCGTAATTTAAATAAAAATACAACATTTAAAGGTAAAAACCTGAAATAACCCCCTACGGCCCCGTGGGTGGCACCAACACCTCCCACGGGACCAATATAACTCGTAGGAACTGACCGTGCGATCACGGGACCCCCGGTTTGAGAATATAACGATAATTTTCATATTTCTAGACTTAGGCTTAAAAACATGGCGTTACTTAGTCTTGAAAACATGGTGTTAATGAGTAAAAACTCGAAACAGCCCCCGAACGGCCCCGTGAGTGGCACTAACACCACACACGGGACCAATGTAACTCGTAGGAACTGACCGCGCGATCACGGGACCCCCTGTTTGCGAATACGAAGACAAGTTGCATATTTCTAGATTTCACTTAAAAACATGTTGTTTAAAGAAAAAACCTGAAACAGCCTATGTACGACCCCTGACCACGCGATCACGGGACCCCCGATTTGAGAATACGATGATAATTGGTGTATTTCTATACTTAGGTTTAAAAACATGGCATTAGTGGGTGAAAAGCCGAAACAGCCCCCGAACATCCTCGTGAGGGGCACCAACACCTCTTACGTGATTAATGTAACTGGTAGGAACTGACCGTGCAATCACCGACACCCCATTTGACAATACGACAATAATTTGGATATTTCTAGACATATGCTTAAAAACATGGCGTTGGTGGGTTAAAACCCGAAACTGCCCCCGAACAACACCATGAGTGGCACCAACACCACGCATGAAACCAATGTAGCTTGTAGGAACTGACTGCCCGATCACGAGACCCCGGTTTGAGAATATGACCATAAGTTTCATATTTCTAGACTTAGGCTTAAAAACGCGTTAGTGGGTGAACACCCGAAACCTCCCCCGAATGGCCCCGTGAGTGGCACCAACACCATGCACGGGACCAATGTAACTCGTACGAACTAACTGCATGATCACGGGACCCCCAGTTTGAGAATATAACGATAATTTGCATATTTCTAGACTAGGGCTAAACATGGACCTAGTGGGTGAAAACCTGAAACCTCCCCCGAATGGCCCCATGAGTGGCACCAACAACACGCACGGGACCAATGTAACTCGTAGGAACTGACCGTGTGATCACGGGACTACTAGTTTGAGAATACGGCGAGAATTTGAAAATATGAGGACTTAGCTTAAAAACATGGCGTTGGAGGGTGAAAACCCAAAACAGCCCATGAACGGCCCCGTGGGAGGCACGAACACCTCCCATGGGACAATTGTAACTCATAGGAACTAACTGCGCGGCAACGGGACTCCCGGTTTGATAATACAACGGTAATTTGAATATTTCTAGACTTAGTCTTAAAAATACGGCGTTTAAAGGTAAAAATTAGAAACAGCCCCCTACGGCCTCGTGGGTGAAACCAACACCTCCCACGGGACCATTGTAACTCGTAGGAACTGACCGCACGATCACGAGACCCCTGGTTTGTGAATACGACGATAATTTTCATATTTTTAAACTTAGGCAAAACATGGCATTAGTGGGTGAAAACCCGAAATAGCCCCCGAATGGCCCCGTCAGTGGCACCAACACCTCGTACGGGACCAATGTAATGGTAAGAACTAATCGTGTGATCATGGGAACCCCAGTTTGAGAAAATGATAATTTTCATATTTCTAGACTTAGGCTTAAAAACATCGCATTAGAGAGTGAAAAACCCAAAAAAGCCCCCGACAGCCCCTTGGGAGGGACTAACACCCCCCACGGGACCAATGTAACTCGTTAGAACTGACCGAGCATCCACGTCACTCCTGATTTGAGAATATGACGGTAATTTGAAAACCTGAGGACTTGGCATAAAAACATGGCGTTAGAGGGCGAACACCCAAAACATACCCGAACGGCCCTATGGGAGGCACCAACACCTCTCACGGGACCAATGTAACTCGTAGGAACTTACCGCGGAGCCATGGCACTCCTGGTTTGAGAATACGACTGGAATTTGAATATTTTTAAACTTAGGCTTAAACACATGGCGTTTAAGGGTAAAAATCCAAAACATCCCCCTACTAGCCCGTCCGAAGCACCATTACCTCCCACGAGACCAATGTAACTTGTAGGAACTGATTGCGCAGACACGGGACTCCTGGTTTGAGAATACGATGATAATTTCCATATTTCTAGACTTAGACTTAAAAACATGGCATTAGTGGGTGAAAAATCGAAATAGCCCCGAACGGATCCGTGAGTGGTACCAACACCTCACACGGGACCAATGTAACTCGTAGGAACTGACCGCACAATCACGGGACCCTCAGTTTGAGAATAAGATGATAATTTATATATTTATAAACTTAGGGTTAAGAACATGGCGTTAGTGGGTAAAAACCCGAAATAGCCCCCGAACGGCTCCGTGAGTGGCACTAACTCGCACAGACCAATATAACTCGTAGGAACTGATCGCACGATCACGAGACCCCCAGTTTGAGAATACGACGATAATTGAAATATTTCTAGACTTCGACTTAAAAACATGGCGTTAGTGGGTTAAAAGCTGAAACCGCCCCCGAATAGCCCCGTGAGTGGCACCAACACCTCGAACGGGACCAATGTAACTCGAAGGAACTAATCGCGCGATCACGGGACCCTCGGTTTGAGAATACGGCGATAATTTTCATATTTATAGACTTAGGCTTAACACATGGCGTTAGTGGGTGAAAACCCAAAATAGCCCCCGAACAGCCCCGTGGGAGGCACCAACACCTCCCACGGGACCAATGCAGCTTTAGCAACTGATCGCAAAGCCACGGGACTCTCGGTTTGAGAATACGATGATAATTTGAATATTTCTAGACTTAAGGTTAAGAACATCGCGTTAGTGGATGAAAACTCGAAACATACCCTGAATGACCCCATGAGTGGCAACAACACCTCGCACGGGACTAATATAACTCGTAGGAACTGACTGCGCGATCACGGGACCCCCGTTTTTAGAATATGACGATAATTTGCATATTTATAGACTTGGGCAAAACATGGCGTTAATGGGTGAAACCCAAAATTTCCCCCGAATGGCCCCATGAGTTTAGCCAACAACTCGCACAGGATCAATGTAACTTGTAGCAACTGATTGTGCGATCAAGGGACCCCCGGTTTTAGAATATGACGATAATTTGCATATTTCTAGACATAGGGTTCATAACATGGCTTCAGTGGGTGAAAACTCGAAACATCCATCGAACGGCCCCATGAGTGGAACTAACACCTCGCACAGGACCAATGTAACTCGTAGTAACTTAACGCGCGATCACGGGAGTCCCAGTTTTAGAAAACAACGATAATTTAAAAATATCAGGACTTAGGCAAAACATGGCATTAGCGGGTGAAAACCTGAAATAGCCCCCAATCGGCCCCGTGTGTGGCACCAACAGCACGCACGGGACCAATATAACCCGTAAAAACTGATCGCGCGATCACGGGACTCCCGATTTGAGAATAGGATGAGAATTTGAAAATATGAGGACTTTGGCTTAAAAATATTGCGTTGGAAGGTGAAAGCCCAAAACAGCCCCCGTACGGCCCCGTGGGAGGCACCAACACCTCCCACGAGACCAATGCAACTCGTAGGAACTGACCGCGTAGCCACGGGACTCTCGGTTTGAGAATACGATGATAATTGGTATATTTATAGACTTAGGCTTAAAAACATGGCGTTAGTGGGTGAAAAGCCGAAACAGCCCCCGAACGGCCCCGTGAGTGGCAGCAACACCTCGCACGGGACCAATGTAACTCGTAGGAACTGGCAGCGCGATCACGGGACCCCCAATTTGAGAATAAGATGATCACTTGCATATTTCTAGACTTACGCTTAAAAACATGGCGTTAGTGGGCGAAAACACGAAACAATCCCCAAACGGCCCCGTGAGTGGCACCAACACCTCACACTGGTCCAATGTAACTCGTAGGAATTAACTGCACGATCACGGGACCCCGATTTGAGAATACGATGATAATTTGCATATTTCTAGACTTAGGCTTAAAAACGTGGCGTTAGTGGGTGAAAACCCAAATTAACCCCCGAACGGCCTCGTGGGAGGCACCAATACCTCCCAAGAGATCAATGCAACTCATAGGAACTGATCGAGAAGCCTCGGGACTCCCGGTTTGAGAACACGATGATAATTTGAATATTTCTAGACTTAGGGTTAAAAAGATGGCGTTAGTGGGTGAAAACCCAAAACATCCCCCCGAACGGCCCGTGAATGGCACCAACACCTCGTACGGGACCAATGTAACTCGTAGAAACTTATCACGCGATCATGGGACTCCCGGTTTGAGAATATGCTGATAATTCAAAAATATCGGGACTTATCCAAAACATGGCGTTAGTGTGTAAAAACCCAAAACAACCTCCAAACGTCCCAATAAGTGCCACCAACACCACGGACGGGACCAATGTAACTCGTTCGAACTAATCATGCCATCACGGGACTCCCGGTTTGAGAATACGACAAGAATTTGAAAATATGAGTACTTAGGCTTAAAAACATGGCGTTAGAGGGTGAAAACCCCAAACAGCCCCCGAACGTCCCCGTGGGAGGCACCAACACCTCCTATGGGACCAATGCAACTCGTAGGAGCTTACCACGCAGCCACGGGACTCCCGGTTTGAGATACGATGGTAATTTGAATATTTCTAGACTTAGGCTTAAAAACATGGCGTTTAAAGGTAAAAACCCGAAACATCCTCCTACGGCCCCGTGGGTGGCACCAACACCTCCCAGGGGACCAATATAACTCGTAGGAACAAACCGCGCGATCATGTGACCCCTAATTTGAGAATACGATGATAATTTGCATATTTCTAGACTTGGGCTAAAAAAAATGGCGTTAGAGGGTGAAAATCTGAAACAGCCCCTGAACGGCCCCGTGAATGGCAGCAACACCTCGCACGGGACTAATGAAATGAGTAGGAACTGACCGCGCGATCAAGGGACCCCCAGTTTGAGAATAAGACGATAATTTGCATATTTCTAGACTTAGGCTTAAAAACATGGCGTTAGTGGGTGAAAAGCTGAAACAGCCCCCGAACGGCCCCGTGAGTGGCAACAACACCTCGCACGGGACCAATGTAACGCGTAAGAATTGACCCCGCGATCACAGGACCCCAAATTTAAGAATACGATAATAATTTGTATATTTCTAGACTTTGGCTTAAAAACATGGCGTTAGTGTGTGAAAACCCCAAAACAGCCCCCGAACGACCCCGTGAAGGGCACCAACACCTCGCACGGGTCCAATGTAACTCATAGGAACTGATCGCGCGATCAAGGGACCCCCGGTTTGAGAATACAAAAATTATTTGCATATTTTTAGACATAGACTTAAAAACATGGCGTTATTGGGTGAAAACCCCAAAACAACCCCCAAACGGCCCCGTGAGTGGCAACAACACCACGCACGGGACCAATGTAACTCGTAGGAACTGATCGCGCGATCACGGGACCCCCGGTTTCAGAATATGATGATAATTTGTATATTTCTAAACTTCGGCAAAACATGGCGTTAGTGGGTGAAAACCCGAAACAGACCCCAAAAGCCCTCGTGAGTGGCACCAATAGCTCACACGGGACCAATGTAACTCGTAGGAACTGACCGCATAATCACGGGACCCTCGATTTAAGAATAAGACGATAATTTATATATTTCTAAACTTAGGCTTAAAAACATGGCGTTAGTGGGTGAAAACCCAAAACAGCCCCCGAATGGCACTGTGGGAGGCAATAACACCTCCGACGAGACCAATGTAACTCGTAGGAACTAACCGCTCAACCAAGAGACTCCCGATTTGAGAATACGATGATAGTTCGCATATTTTTAGACTTCGACTTAAAAACATGGCGTTAGTGGGTGAAAAGTCGAAATAGCCCCCGAACGACCCTGTAAGTGGTAGCAACACCTCGCACGGGACCAATATAACGCGTAAGAATTGACCACGCGATCACGGGGCCTCCAGTTTGAGAATAAGATGATAATTTGCATATTTCTACACTTAGTCTTAAAAACACGGCGTTAGTGGGTGAAAACCCAAAAATAGCCTCCTAATGGCCACGTGAGTGGTATCAACACCTCGCACGGAACCAATGTAACACGTAGGAACTAACCGCGCAATCACGGGACCCTCAATTTGAGAATACGACGATAATTTGTATATTTCTAGACTTAGGCTTAAAAACATGGCGCTAGTGGGTGAAAGGCTGAAACAGCCCCCGAACGGCCCCGTGAGTGGTACAAACACCTCGCACGGAACCAATATAACTCGTAGGAACTGGCCGCGTGATCACGAGACCCCTAGTTTGGGAGTAATATGATAACATTCATATTTCTAGGCTTAGGCTTAAAAACATGGCGTTATTGGGAGAAAACACGAAACAGCCCCCGAACGGCCCCATGAGTGGCACCAACACCTCGCACGGGTCCAATGTAACTCGTAGGAACTGATCGCGCGATCACGGGACCCCCGATTTGAGAATACAAAAATTATTTGCATATTCCTAGACATAGGCTTAAAAACATGGTGTTAGTGGGTGAAAACCCCAAAACAGCCCCCGACGGCCCCATGAGTGGCACCAACACCACACACGGGACCAGTGTAACTCATAGTAACTCACTGTGCGATCATGAGACCCTCGGTTGGAGAATATGATGATAATTTGTATATTTCTAGACTTAGGAAAAACATGGCGTTAGTGGGTGAAAACTCGAAACAGCCCCCGAACGACACCGTAAGTCGCACTAACACCTCACACGGGACCAATGTAACTCGTAGTAACTGACCGTGCGATCACGGGACCCCCAGTTTGAAAATATGATGATAATTTTCTTATATCTAAACTTAGTATTAAAAACATGGCGTTTAAAGGTAAAAACCTAAAACAGCCCCCAACGACCTCATTGGTGGAACCAACAAGTCCCACGGGATCAGTGTAACTCGTAGGAACTGACCACGTAGCCACAGGACTCTCGGTATAAGAATATGATGGAAATTTTAATTTTTTCTAGACTTGGGGTGAAAAACATGGCGTTATAGGGTGAAAATCCGAAACATCCCACGAACGGCCCCGTGAGACGCACCAACACCACACAGGGGACCAATGTAACTCATAGGAACTGACCGCACGATCACGGGACTCCCGATTTGAGAATACGACGAGAATTTGAAAATATGAGGACTTAGGCTTAAACACATGACGTTAGAGGGTGAAAACCCAAAACAGCCCCAGAACGGTCTCATTGGAGGCACCAACACCTCCCACAGGACCAATGCAACTTGTAAGAATACGATGATAATTTGAATATTCCTAGACTTAGGCTTAAAAACATTGCTTTCAAAGATAAAAACCTGAAACTACCCCCTACGGCCCCGTGGGTGGCACGAAGACCTCCCACAGGACCAATTTAACTCGTAGGAATAGACCGTGCGATCACGGGACCCCCTGTTTGAGAATATGATGATAATTTGCATATTTCTGGACTTAGGCTTAAAAACATGGCGTTAGAGCGTGAAAACCCAAAACAGCCCCCGAACGACTCCGTGAGTTAGCACCAACACCTCGCACGGAGCCAAAGTAACGCGTAGGAACTGACCGCCCTCTCACGGGACCCCCGATTTAAGAATACGACCATAATTTGTATATTTTTAGACATTGGCGTAAAAATATTACGTTTGAGGGTAAAAACCCAAAACAGCCACTGAACGGCCCTGTGGGAGGCACCAACATCTCCCACGGGACCAATGTAACTCGTAGGAACTGATCGAGCACCACAGAACTGCCAGTTTGAGAATTCGACGGTAATTTGAAAACATAAGGACTAGGCTTAAAAATATGGCATTAGAGGGTGAAAACCCAAAATAGACCCCGAACGGCACTATGGGAGGCAGCAACACCTCCCACGGGACCAATGTATGTCAGTGGAACTGACCGCGCAGCCACGGGACTCCTGGTTTGAGAATACGATGATAATTTGCATATTTCTAGACTTAGGCTTAAAAACATGGCGTTAGTGGGTGATAATCAAAAACAGCCACCGAACGGCCCCGTGAGTGGCACCAACACCTCGCACGGGACCAACGTAACTCCTAGGAAGTGATCGCGTGATCACGGGACCCCCGATTCGAGAATACGAT
This sequence comes from Sambucus nigra, assembly GCA_949130495.1. NCBI lineage: Eukaryota > Viridiplantae > Streptophyta > Magnoliopsida > Dipsacales > Adoxaceae > Sambucus > Sambucus nigra. The sequence goes on from OX422218.1 coordinate 543,702,754, forward strand.
GATTATTTGCATATTTCTAGACTTAGGCTTAAAAACATGGTGTTAGTGGGTGAAAACCCAAAATAGCCCCCGGACGGCCCTGTTAGTGGCACTAACACCTTGCGCGGGACTAATGTAACTCGTTGAAACTGACCATGCGATCCCGGGACTCCCGATTTGAGAATAGTTCGTGAATTTGAAAATATGAGGACTTAGGCTTAAAAACATGGCGTTGAAGGGTGAAAACCCAAAACAGCCCCCGAACAGCCTCGAGGGAGGCCCCAACACCTCCCATAAGACCAATGAAACTCGTAGGAACTGATCGCGCAGCCACGGGACTCCCGATTTAAGAATACGATGATAATTGGTATATTTTTAGACTTAGGCTTAAAAACATGGCGTTAGTGGGTGAAAACCCAAAACAACACCCGAACAGCCCCATGAGAGGCACCAACACCTCGCATGGAACAATGTAACTCCTAGGGACTGACCGCGCGATCACAAGATCCCCAGTTTGAGAATACGATGATAATGTGCATATTTCTAGAGTTAGGCTTAAAAACATGGCGTTAGTGGTTGAAAAGCCGAAATAGCCCCCGAACGGCCCCGTGAGTGGCACCAACACCTCACACGGGACCAATGTAACTCATCAAAACTAACCATGTGATCACGGGACTCCCGATTTAAGAATATGATGATAATTTGCATATTTATAGACTTAGGCTTAAAAACATGGCGTTAGTGGACGGCCCCGTTTGAGGCACCAACACCTCCCGAGGGATCAATGCAACTCGTAGGAACTAACCAAGCAGCCACGGGACTCTCGGTTTGAGAATACGATGATGATTTGAATATTTCTAGACTTAGGGTTAAAAACATGGAGTTTAAAGGCACCAACAGCCCCCGAACGACCCCGTGAGTGGCACCAACAGCTCGTACGGGACCAATTTAACTTGTAGGAACTTATCGCACGATCGTAGGACTCCTGGTTTGAGAATATGACGATAATTTAAAAATATCGGGACTTATGCAAAATATGGCGTTAGTGGGTGAAAAAGTGAAATACTCTCCAAACGTCCCCGTAAGTGGCACCAAAACCACAGACGGGACCAATGTAACTCGTCGGAATTGATCGCGCGATCACGGGACTCCCAGTTTAAGAATACAATGAGAATTTGAAAATATGAGGACTTAGGCTTAAAAACATGGCGTTAGAGGCCGAAAATACAAAACAGCCCCCGAACGGACCCCGTGGGAAGCACCAACACCTCCTATGGGACCAATGCAACTCGTTGCAATTGACCGCGTAGCCACGAGACTCCCGATTTGAGAATACGGTGCAAATTTGAATATTTCTAGAATTAGGCTTAAAAACATGGAGTTTAAAGGCAAAAATCCGAAACATCCCCCTACGGCCTTGTGGGTGGCACTAACACCTCCCAGGAACCCCTGGTTCGAGAATACGAGGATAATTTGCATATTTCTAGACTTAGGCTTAAAAACATGGTGTTAGTGGGTGAAAACCCGAAACAGCCCCCGAACGGTCCATGAGTGGCACTAACACCCCGCACGGGACTAATGTAACTCATAGGAACGGACCGTGCGATCACGGGACCCCCGATTTGAGAATACGATTATAATTTGTATATTTATAGACTTAGGTTTAAAAACATGGTGTTAGAGGGTGAAAACCCAAAACAGCCCCAGAACGGCCCCGTGGGAGACACTAACACCTCCTACGGGACCAATGTAAGTCGTAGGAACAGACCGCGCAGCCATGAGACTCCCGATATGAGAATACGACAATAATTTAAATTTTTCTAGACTTAGGGTTAAAAACATGGCGTTAGTGGCTGAAAACTCGAAACATTCCCCAACTGCCCCGTGAGTGGCACCAACACCTCGCACAGGACCTATGTAACCCGTACGAACTTACCACGTGATCGCAGGACTCCCGATTTGAGAAGATAATTTAAAAATATCAGGACTTAGGCAAAACATGGCGTTAGCGGGTGAAAACTCGAAACAGCCCCCAAACGGCCCCATGAGTGGCACCAACACCACGCACGGGACCAATGTAACTCATAGGAACTGATCGCGTGATCACGGGACACACAGTGTGAGAATTTAACGAGAATTTGAAATTATGAGGACTTAGGTCTAAAAACATGGCGTTAGAGGGTGAAAACCCAAAACAGCCCTCGAGCGGCCCCGTGGGAGGCACCAAGACCTCCCATGTGACCCATGTAACTCGTAAGAACTGTCCGCGCAACCATGGGACTCCCAGTTTGAGAACACGATGATAATTTGAATATTTTTAGACTTAGGCTTAAAAACATGGCGTTCAAAGGTAAAAACCCGAAAGAGCCCTCCTACGACCCCGTGGGTGGCACAATTACCTCCCACGGGACCAATTTAACTGGTAGGAACTGTCCGTCCAGCCATGGGACTCCCTGTTTGAGAATACGATGAAAATTTGCTTATTTCTAAACTTAGGCTTAAAAACATGGCGTTAGTGGGTGAAAACCCAAAATAGCCCCCCGAAAGGCCCCGTGGGAGGCACCAACACCTTCCACGAGACTAGTGTAACTCGTAGGAACTGACCGCGCAACCATGGGACTCTCGATTTAAGAATAAGACAATAATTTGCATATTTCTAGACTTAGGCTTAAAAATATGGCGTTAGTCTGTGAAAAAACAAAACAGCCCCTGAACAGCCCTGTGAGTGGCACCAACACCTCGCACGGGACCAATGTAACGCATAGGAACTGACCGCATGATCACGGGACACCCGGTTTGAGAATACGATGATAATTTGCATATTTCTACACCTAGGCTTAAAAACATGGCGTTAGTGGGTGAAAAGCCAAAATAGCCCCCCGAACGGCCCCGTAAGTGGCACCAACACCTTGCACGGGACCAATGTAGCTCGTAGAAACAGATCGTACGATCACGGGACCCCCTGTTTGAGAATAAGATGATAATTTGCATATTTTTAGACTTAGGCTTATTAACATGGCGTTAATGTGTGAAAACCCGAAACAGCCCCTGAACGGCCCCGCAAGTGGCACCAACACCTCTCACGGTACTAATGTAACTCGTAGGAATTGACAGCGCGATCACAGGACCACCGGTTTGAGAATACGATGATAATTTATATATTTCTAGACTTAGGTTTAAAAACATGGCGTTACTGGGGAAAACCCGAAACAGCCTCCAAACGGCCCCGTGATTGTCACCAACACCTCGCACAGGTCCAATGTTACTCATTGGAACTGACCGCGCGATCACGGGACCCTCGATTTGAGAATACGACAATAATTTGCATATTTCTAGACTTAGGCTTAAAAACATGGTGTTAGTGGCTGAAAACCTGGAACATCCCCCGGACGGCCCCGTAAGTGGCCCCAACACCTCGTGCGGGACTAATGTAACTTGTAGGAATTGACCGCACGATCACGGGGCCCCCAGTTTGAGAATACGATGATAATTGGTATATTTCTAGACTTGGGTTTTAAAACATGGCATTAGTGCGTGAAAAGCCGAAACAGCCCCCGAACGGCCCTGTGAGTGGAACCAACACCTCGCAGGGGATCAATGTAACTTGTACGAACTGACCAGGCGATAATTTGCATATTTCTAGACTTAGGCTCAAAAATAAGGCTTTAGTGGGTGAAAACTTGAAACAGCCCCCGAACGGCCCCATGAGTGGAACCAACACCACGCACGGGACCAATATAACTTGTAGGAACTTACCGTGCGATCACGGGACCCCCGGTTTGAGAATACGACCATAATTTTCATATTTCTATACTTAGGCTTAAAAACATTCCGTTAGTGGGTGAAAAGCCAAAACATCCCCCGAACGGCCCCGTGAGTGGCAGCAACACCACGTACAGGACCAATATAACTCGTAAGAACTGTCCGTGCGATCACGGGACCCCTGGTTTGAGAATATGATGATAATTTGCATATTTCTAGACTTAGTCAAAACATGGTGTTAGTGGGTGAAATCCTAAACCACCCCCGAATGCCCCCGTGAGTGGAATCAACAACTCGCACGGGACCAATGTAACTTGTAGCAACTGATCGCGCGATCACCGGACCCCTCACTTGAGAATACGAACATAAATTGCATATTTCTAGACATAGCGTTAAAAACATGGCGTCAGTGGGTAAAAACCTGAAACATCCACCGAACGACCCCATGAGTGGCACCAACACCTCACACAGGACCAATGTAACTTGTAGGAACTTACTGCGCGATCACGAGACTCCCTCGTTGAGAATACGATGATAATTTAAAAATATCATGACTTAGGCAAAACATGGCGTTAGCTGGTGAAAACCCGAAATCACTCCCAAGCGGCCCCGTGAGTGGCACCAACACGACGCACGGGACCAGTGTAACTCGTAGGAACTAACCGCGCGATCACGAAACTCTCGATTTGAGAATAGGTCGAGAATTTGAAAATATGCGGTCTTAAGCTTAAAACATGGCGTTGGAGGGTGAAAACCCAAAACACCCCCGTGGGAGGCACCAACACCTCCCACGGAACCAATGTAACTCGTAGGAATTGATCGCGCAGCCACGGGACTCCCGGTTTGAGAATACGACGGTAATTTGAATATTTCTAGACTTAGGCTTAAAAACATGGCGTTTAAAGCTAAAAACTCGAAACAGCCCCCCTACGGCCCGGTGGGTGGGACCAACACCTCCCACGGAACCAATGTAACTCATAGGAACTGACTGTGCAATCATGGGACCCTCAGTTTGAGAATATGATGATAATTTGCATTGTTTTAGACTTAGGTAAAACATGGCGTTAGTGGGTGAAAACCCGAAACAGCCCCCGAACGTCCCCGTGGGAGGCACCAACACCTCCCACAGGACCAATGTAACTCATACGAACTGCCCGAGCAACCACGAGACTCCTATTTTGAGAATACGATGGTAATTTGAAATCATGAGGACTTGGCATAAAAACATGGCGTTAGAGGGTAAAAACCTAAAACATCCCCCTACGGCCCCGAGGGTGGCCTCATTACCTACCACATGAACAATGTAACTCGTAGGAGCTGACAGCGCAGCCTCGGGACTCCCAGTTTGAGAATACGATGATAATTTTCATATTTCTAGGCTTAGGCTTAAAAACGTGGCATTAGTGGGTGAAAAGCCGAAATAGCCCCCAAACGACCCTGTGAGTTGCACCAGCACCTCGCACGGGCCAATGTAACTCGTAGGAACTGACCGCGCGATCACGGGACCCTCGGTTTGAGAATACGATGATAATTTGTATATTTCTAGACTTAGGCTTAAAAACATGGCGTTAGTGAGTGAAAACCCAAAACAGCCCCCGAACATCCCCGTGAGGGGCACCAACACCTCGCACGGACTAATGTAACTCATAGGGACTGACCGCGCGATAACAGGACCCCCAGTTTGAGAATATGATGATAATTTGCATCTTTCTAGACTTAGCCTTAAAAACATGGCGTTAGTAGGTGAAAAGCCGAAACAGCCGCTGAACGGCCCCGTGAGTGAAACCAACACCTCGTACGGGACCAATATAACTCGTAGGAATTAACCGCCTGATCACGGGACCCCCGATTTGAGAATACATTGATAATCATCATATTTTTAGACTTAGGCTTAAAAACATGGCGTTAGTGGGTGAAAAACCAAAATAGCCCCCGAACGGCCTCGTGGGAGGCACCAACACCTCCCACGGGATCAATGCAACTCGTAGGAACTGATAGAGCAGCCACGGCACTCCTAGTTTGAGAATATGACGATAATTTGAATATTTTTCAACTTAGGGTTAAAAATATGGCGTTAGTGGGAGAAAACCCGAAACATCCCCCAGACGGCCTCGTGAGTGGCACCAACACCTCGTATGGGACCAATGTAACTCGTAGAAACTTATCGCGCGATCATGGGACTCACGGTTTGAGAATATGATGATAATTTAAAAATATCGGGACTTAGGTAAAACATGGCGTTAGTGGGTGAAAACCCGAAACAGCCTCCAAACGTCCCCGTAAGTGGCACCAACACCACGGACGGGACCATTGTAACTCGTAGGAACTGACCGCATGATCACGGGACCCCCAGTTTGAGAATACGAGGATAATTTGTATATTTCTAGACTTAGGCTTAAAAACATGGCATTAGTGGGTGAAAACCCAAAACAGCCCCCGAACGGCCCCATGAGTGGCACTAACACCTCGCACGGGACCAATGTAACTTGTAAGAACTGATCACACGATCACGTGACCCCCGGTTTAAGAATACGATGATAATTTGCATATTTATAGACTTAGGCTGAAAAACATGGCGTTAGAGGGTGAAAACCCAAAACAGCCCTCGAACGTCCCCGTGGTAGGCACTAACACCTCCCACGGGACCAATGTAGCTCGTAGGAACTGACCGTGCAGCCACGTGACTCCCGGTATGAGAATTGGGGTTAAAAACATGGTCTTAGTGGGTGAAAACCCAAAACATCCCCCAACGGCCCCGTGAGTGGCACCAACACCTCGCACAGGACCAATGTAACCCATAGGAACTTACCACGTGATCGTAGGACTCCCGATTTGAGAAGATAACTTAAAAACATCAGGACTTAGGCAACACATGGCATTTGCGGGTGAAAACCTGAAACAGCCCCCAAACGGCCCCATGAGTGGCACCAACACCATGCATGGGACTAATGTAACTCATAGGAACTGATAGCGCGATCACGGGACTTTCGGTGTGAGAATTTAATGAGAATTTGAAATTATGAGGACTTAGGCCTAAAAACATGGCGTTAGAGGGTGAAATCCCAAAATAACCCTCGAACGGCATTGTGGGAGTCACCAACACCTCCCATGTGACCCATGTAACTTGTAGGAACAGTCCGCGCAACCACGGGACTCCCAGTTTGAGAATACAACAGTAATTTGAATATTTTTAGAATTAGGCTTAAAAACATGGCGTTCAAAGGTAAAATCCCGAAACAGCCCCCTACGGCCCCGTGGGTGTCACCATTACCTCCCACAGGACTAATTTAACTCGTTGGAACAGACCATGCAGCCACGGCACTCCCTGTTTGAGAATACGATGAAAATTTGCTTATTTCTAAACTTGGGCTTAAAAACATGGCGTTAGTAGGTGAAAACCCAAGATAGCCCCCGAACGGCCCCGTGGGAGGCACCAACACCTACTACGGGACCAATGTAACTCGTAGGAACTGATCGCGTAACCACGGGACTCCCGATTTGAGAATATGACAATAATTTGTATATTCTAGACTTAGGCTTAAAAATATGGCGTTAGTGTGTGAAAAGAAGAAACAGCCCCCCGAATGGCCCCGTGAGTGGCACCAACACCTCACACGGAACCAATGTAACGGGTAGGAAATGATCGCGCGATCACGGGACTCCTAATTTGAGAATATGACAATAATTTGCATATTTCTAGACCTAGGCTTAAAAACATGGCGTTAGTGGGTGAAAAGCCAAAATAGCTCCCCGAATGGCCCCATACTGGCCCCAACACCTTGCACGGGACCAATGTAGCTCGTAGGAACTGACTGGGCGATCACGGGACCCCCAGTTTGAGAATAAGATGATAATTTGCATATTTTTAGACTTAGGCTTAAAAACATGGCGTTAGTGTGTGAAAACCAAAAACAGCCCCCCGAATAGCCCTGCGAGTGGCTCCAACACCTCGCACGGTACTAATGTAACTCGTAGGAATTGACCGCGCGATCACGGGACCGCCGGTTTGAGAATATGATAATAATTTGTATATTTCTAAACTTAGGTTTAAAAACATGGTGTTAGTGGGTGAAAACCCGAAATAGCCCCCAAACGACCCCGTGAGTGTCACCTACACCTCCCACGGGTCCAATGTAACTCATAGGAAGAGACCGCGCGATCACGGGACCCCCAGTTTGAGAATACGACAATAATTTGCATATTTCTAGACTTAGGCTTAAACACATGGCGTTAGTGGGTGAAAACCCAAAACATCCCCCGAACGGCCCCATGAGTGGCCCCAACACCTCGTGCGGGACTAATGTAACTCGTAGGAATTGACCGCTTGATCACGGGACCCCCTATTTGAGAATACGATGATAATTGGTATATTTCTAGACTCGGGTTTAAAAACATGGCATTAGTGGGTGAAAAGCCGAAATAGCCTCCGAACGGCCCTGTGAGTGGCACCAACACCTCGCACGGGATCAATATAACTTGTAGGAACTGACTGGGTGATAATTTGCATATTTTTAGACTTAGGTTTAAAAATATGGCGTTAGTGGGTGAAAACCCGACATAGCCCCCGAACGGCCCCATGAGTGGCACTAAAACCTCGCACAGAACCAATGAACTCGTAGGAACTGACCGCGCGATCACCGGACCCTCAGTTTGAGAATACGATGATAATTCGTATATTTCTAGACCTGAGCTTAAAAACATGGCGTTATTGGGTAAAAACCTAAAACATCCCCCGAACGGCCGCGTGAGTGGCACCAACACCACGCACGGGACCAATATAACTCCTAAGAATTGATCGCGCGATCACGGGACCCCCGGTTTGAGAATATGACGAGAATTTGCATTTTTTTAGACTGAGGCAAAACATGGTGTTAGTGGGTGAAACCCGAAACCGCCCTCGAATGGCCCTGTGAGTGGCACGAACAACTCGCACGGGACCACTGTAACTTGAAGCAACTAATCGCGTGATCACGGAACCCCCCATTTGAGAATATGAAGATAATTTGCATATTTCTAGACATTAGGTTAAAAACATGGTGTAAGTGGGTGAAAACCCAAAACGTCAACCGAACGGCTCCATGAGTGGCACCAACACCTTGCATAGGACCAATGTAACTCATAGGAACTTACCGCGCGATCACGACACTCCCTGTTTGAGAATACGACGATAATTTAAAAATATCAAGACTTAAGCAAAACATGGCGTTAGCGGGTGAAAACCTGAAACAACCCCCAAACGGCCTTGTGAGTGTGACCAACACCACGCACGGGACCAATGTTACTCGTAGGAACTGACCACATGATCACGGGACTCTCGATTTGAGAATAGGACGAGAATTTAAAAATATGAGGACTTAAGCTTAAAAACATGGCGTTGGAGGGTGAAAACCCAAAACACCCCCGTGGGAGGCACCAGCACCTCCCACGGGACCAATGTAACTCATAGGAATTGACCGCGCATCCACGGGACTCCCGATTTGAGAATACGATGGTAATTTGAATATTTCTAGACTTAGGCTTAAAAACATGGCGTTTAAAGGTAAAAACCCGAAACAGCCCCCTACGGCCCCGTGGGTGGCACTAACACCTCCCACGGGACCAATGTAACTCGTAAAAACTGACTTCGCGATCATGGGACCCTCGATTTGAGAATATGATGATAATTTGAATTGTTTTAGACTTAGACAAAACATGGCGTTAGTGGGTGAAAGCACGAAACAGCCCCGTGAGTGGCACCAACACCTCGCACGGGATCAATGTAATGCGTAGGCATTATACACGAACACGTGAACCCCGATTTGAGACTACGATGATAATTTGCATATTTCTAGACTTAGGGTTAAAAACATGGCGTTATAGGTTGAAAAGCCCAAAATAGCCCCCAAACGGCCCCGTGGGGGCACCAACACCTCCCACGGGACCAATGTAACTCATAAGAACTGACCGAGCAGCCACGGGACTCCCGGTTTGAGAACATGATGGTAATTTGAAAACATGATGACTTGGTATAAAAACATGGCGTTCGAGGGAGAAAACCCAAAACAGACTCGAACGGCCCCGTGGGAGGCACCAATACCTCCCACGGGACTAATGTAACTCGTAGGAACTTATCACGTAGCCATGGCACTCCTGGTGTTAGAATACGAAAATAATTTAAATATTTTAAGACTTAGGCTTAAAAACATTGAGTTTAAATGTAAAATCCTAAAACAGCCCCCTACGGCCCCGTGGGTGGCACCATTACCTCCCACGTGACCAATGTAACTCGTAGGAGCTGACCGCGTAGCCACGGGACTCCCGATATGAGAATACGACGATAATTTTCATATTTCTAGACTTAGGCTTAAAAACATGGCATTAGTGGGTGAAAAGCCGAAACAGCTCCCGAACGGCCCCATGAGTTGCACCAGCACCTCGCATGGGACCAATGTAACTCGTAGGAACTGACCACGCGATCACGAGACCCTCGATTTGAGAATATGATGATAATTTGTATATTTCTATACTTAGGCTTAAAAACATGGCGTTAGTGGGAGAAAACCCGAAACAGCCCCCGAACAGCCCCGTGAGTGGCACCAACACCTCGCACGGACCAATGTAACTCATAGGGACTGACCGCGCGATCATAGAACCCTGGTTTTGAAAATACGATGATAATTTGCATCTTTCTAGACTTAGGCTTAAAAACATGGCGTTAGTGGGTGAGAAGCCGAAACAGCCCCCTAACGGCCCCGTGAGTGGCACCAACACCTCGCACGGGACCAATGTTACTCGTAAGAACTAACCGCGTGATCACGGGACCCCGGTTTGAGAATAAGACGATAATTTGCATATTTCTAGACCTAAGCTTAAAAACATGGCGTTAGTGGGTGAAAAGCCAAAACAGCCCCCGAACGGCACTGTGAGTGGCACGAACACCTTGCACGGAACCAATGTAGCTCGTAGGAACTGACCGCGCGATCGCGGGACCCCCAGTTTGAGAATAAGAGGATAATTTCAATATTTCTAGACTTAGGCTTAAAAATATGGCCTTTTTTGGAATATTAGGCCCCTGATTTTAAAATACTTATACTTTAAAAATCAATTTCCTTGATGAGATATGCGGAAGAGTAAGATGGTTCACAAAAACATCAAATTTTTATTTACTTCAAAATTAAAATTAAACCAAGTGAAAATTAAATACAAACACACACTTATGTTAAATTTCACTTAAACTATGTTAATTAATCCAAGTCCTAGAAAACTTGCCTAAGTCACATTTTGCAATTTTATCGAGTTAGGCCAAACCAATTTTATCAATTAAATTAAATGACTTGAATTAAATTAACATAAACATTAACATTAATATTGATTTGCACCAAATTAAACAAGTAGTGATTAAATTAAACCAATTTTATCTTTTTGCCTAAGCATGTGTTCTAGGTAATTTTGTAAAAGATAAACGAAACAATTAATCCACTACGCCGCGATGTACGAGGAAAAACCCACAACGGGAAAAAACCTCGGACGGCCCTAGCCTCAAATCCACTAAGTACGGAATTTACAAATACAAGAAAAATGAATTACAACACTCGACTCGATCACTCTCAAGCCCCGACGTGTCTTCTTGTATCAACCTCTTCTAGCGAATAACCACATAGCTCCACCGCGGTCTCGGAATCCACCGATCGGACTTTATATGGTCATCGTCACCCGAACTAGGAGCCTTTCTCCAAGTGGGTATATCAACGCAAGCATCTTCTTCTTTGGGGGATATAGAAGCAAACCCAAAAGTCTCTTCAAAACGGTAGAGATGAAAAAACGGTGCCAAAACTCCAAACAAGTATAAATATATCTATGGAAGCTTGGATAAATAATATGGGTGTAAAACTAAAGTGTATAATCAATTTTTCTAGAAAACTTGGACACTTTAAAACATTAACATTTTCCTTAATCAATTTTTCTCTCCAAAACTCTCTTGGAGATAGATGTGTATGGAAAAGTTAAACCAAAAAGGATCATTTTCGCACTATTAATTTCAGTCAAAAGTTAGTGGGGTAAGGAAGTGGGAAACAAGGATAAAAACTGCAAAAAATTGCCATAAATATTTCCAGCCCGAAATCTCGTTTGAACGACATTTTCGTTCGAAAAAAATCTCATTCGAACGAGGCTTCGAATGAAGTTCCAGTGTGAACTCGTTAGAAATCTCGTTGAAAATCTCGTTAGAATAGCCATCTCGTTCAAACGACATTTCGAACGAAGTTCTAGCGGCCATTATGGGAACTCGTTGGCAAACTCATTCGAACGACATTGTGGTTCGAACAAAAATCTCGTTCGAACGACACTTCGAACAAACTTCCAGAAAGTTTGGAAAATTCAATTTTTTATCCCAGCAACTTTATAAACTTGATTTTAAAGTTTTAATAAAATCTTTCTGAAATTAAACAATAGTTTTAAATTAACGTACACCCATTATAAAATGTTATAAGCTCCTATATATTTATTAAAATGCATTTATACCTTAGGAGCAATGGAACTATGTTGTTGACGTAGAAATGAGGCACAAACAAACTCGGCAATGTGATAAAGCTTTATACACTTGGCAGCTACGTCTTCAACAAACACGTCATAGACTTGAATGGATCAATATGAACTCTATCCTATGACTCAAACATTTTTGTTCAGAATTGAGCCAAAATTACAAAGGACTCAATTGGAAATTTGTGTCCTTACAAATCTCCCCCTTTGTCTATTCCAGGACAAAAACCAAATAAAAATCCTAAAGGGTTGTCAAGCTCTACTAGACTAGTAAAAAGTCCCACCAAAATAAAAATACAATGCTTGACTCAAACAACCCAAAGGATCAAAATCTTTTTCGGTGAAAGTTTTCGCTTAGAATAAAATTCCTGCACACTTAAGCAAACACATTACACGCATAGGGAATATCAAAATATTTAATGCAATTAAAGTAAGTACTCCCCCTAAATTAATTCTCTCTTTTTTATCAACAATGATCAACTTAGAAAGACGTCTACCCCTAAGATAAATCTCTCCCAAACAAAGATACGATTATAATAGGTTTAGATACCATTTCTCCCTCTATCGTTCTCCCCCTTTTTGTTCAGGAATAGACAAAGGTTAAAGAATAAAACATGTAAATGTGCATAAAGTGATGAGAACATTAAATCATGTGGGCAACAAAAGCACAACTAATCCAACAAATAATAAAAGATACCAACTAGGATGCAAGAAAATGATACCAATAAGATACATAAAGTATTAAGCATGTGATATCAACAAAGAATGCAACAAGATAGATACCAGTTATGAATTAAAGCATATATGGACTAGAAATCAAGGCAAAGACTAAACAAAAATATCATATATATAGGTACTCTAGATATACCAAAGATGAACACGCACATATATATTGATATAAACACAAAAATGACACACACAACATATGATAGGAGTCTTTCACACTCGTATGGCAAAAATGTGTCATATGGAAACGGAAGTGTTGGGGTGTGAACAAGTATCAATTAAATTTAGACCCAATCACTTAAAACATGTTCACGGAGTTCTCAATTGATTGCAAACTTCATCACATTTGAATATAACCTCATGTGACAATTTAGATTGAACTCAATGAACAAACATACACAATGCATACAAGCTTAGCATGTTGGTGATTCTACAAATCAATAGAGTCATGACACTGAAAACGCAACTAGGATAAATGGACATTGTGAAAACCGTTGATATACCATCCAATCTCCCCCAATAAGCATATATATTTTTTAATTTTGAATGAATATATCAATCAAACATAGGCCTTGGCAATTATTTTCTTTTTAATGCCATATTTTCTTTTAGGCCTTTGGACCACGTATTTCTTTTAGGTCCAAACAAACGGTGGCTTACTATTCACAAATGACAATAAATCCTTTCAGAGACCTTCCTCGTGCACATTTATATTTATCATTTTTATGTCTCACAAATCTCACGTGCAACGGATTTTGACATGCACTAGTCCTCCTAGGTCACAAGTATGTAGATGACAAGATTGGCCGGAGAACACCTCACAAAGCTCAAATATACATATGAAGTTAAAATTTCAAAAGAGCTCGTGCATGTGTGAGTAGAGGCATATAAAAATAAAATCCATTATATCAACACAAAATCCTACTACTCCACATAAGCATGGTAAAGAACATGATAAGGATTGACAATCTAAACCAAAAGTTCTAGCCACATGGGAGCGTAAAAGAAGGGATTCAAACACAAGTATATTCCACATAAAGTTTGTCAAGCTAAAATACACACAAAATAAAAAACTTTTTGAGTTTTTGAAATTTTTAACCAAAAATAAAAATATATATACTCAAAGACAAACAAAAATCATTTGAATTTTTCATTAAGCTTAAATTATCAAGCGATAAAAAACAAATGATAAAAAAAATCTTTTTGTATTTCTCATTTAATGCAAATAAAATGAAGGAAATATAATACAAACAAAAATCATTATTCTAGCATGTGACTGATCATGAAGCATGGACTAGAAAATGGCTAAACAAGGATACAATTAGCATGTGAATATAGCATGTAATACAAAAGCTAAAGTATGCAAAGAAAACTAACACATTCAACCTTTAGATTTTGCAAGGGATGAAGCATGTGAAAGTAAATGAGAATCAAATACCCTATCATGTAAAGCTACCAAGTCGGATCTCCTAACCCAAACTAATGAAGAGTGACTATCTCGGGGTGTAGAAATCTTGGCTACCTTGGTTTCCTTACATTGAGATTATCTAGAAAATCTTTTAAGATCAAAACAAAATTTCTTAAGATGACCTTTTCGACCACAATGTGCACAATTAAAAACATGTCAAAAAGATTTACCTAAGGAGTGATCTCTAAAGGCCTTCCTAGGCGATTCTCCTAAAAAGTTGGTTTTGGCTTTATGAGTTGATTTATTAGAAGTATCGAAGCCTAAACCACAAGTGTCATTTTTAATTTGGACCGTTCCTAATATTTTATCTAATTTTTTCGAACGACACTCCAAATCAAATTTGACATTACTAGAGTCTTTTAATTTGTTTTTTAATTCTAGAATGTTAGACTCTAATAAAACATTTCTCTCTTCGAACTCGAGAAGCTCCTTTTTCAAGGATTCCATTAAACCTCTAAGTCTATCTCTCTCGCCTTCTACATATTCTAGATTCTCTGGAAGTGTCCTCTCACGTGTCCTAAGGTCTTCTACCAACACATTATCATCGACGAACTTGACACGTTCTTTTAAATTCGCTTCTAACTTCAAATTTGCTCTTTTTAATTTAATTGATTCTTCATATAATTCTTGAAAATCATTTTGAAGTTCACTCACATTAACCTCTTCTTCATTTTAACTCTCTCTTTCTTCTCCACTCTCACTATCATCAAAAATAAGGGAATCATAATTAATGACCTTGGAAGTGTCATGTGTTAAAGTTTCATCAATATATGAGTTCTCACTATCACTCACATGACTAGCCATAAAATCCACAAAGTTGGGCTTAGTGGGGGAATAGGGTCCCTCTTCCTTATCACTATCACTAAAGGTCACATTATATGAAATGTCTCGCTTACCCTCTCCCCTTAGTTTAGTGGAGCACTCAAAAGCCCTATGGCTATAACCCTTATAACCAAAACACCTATTTGACTTGTCCCTATTTAAATTTTCATTAATAGTTTTAGGGATCCTCTCGACTTTGTCATGCTTAGAAGTTTCAAATTTCTTAAAGTCATTTATCTTTGTTCAATTTAAGAAATTTTCGAAATTTCCTAGCAAACATAGCCATGTCTTCCGAGTCACTATCACTCTCGCTCTCTACTACTTACTTTTCCTCTTTCCGGACTTTTAAATCAATGGCCTTTTTAATTTTCTTTTCACTTTTAGAGGGAAACATGTGTAGTTCATAGGTTTGTAAATCATCTACGAGCTCTTCTAATTTCATAGAGGCTAAATTGGTAAAGAATTTAAAATGGTCACTTTTGGAATAAATCTATCGGGTAGGGACCTTAAAATTTTCTTTACTACTCAATTGTCGGGTATTTTCTCTCCCAAATTAAAAGATGAATTAACAATATCGGAAAGTCTAGCATAAAATTCATCAAACGTTTCTTTTTCATTCATTTTGATAGTTTCAAATTTAGTGGTGAGGTTTTGGAGTTTCGAAGCTTTAAAGATACTTGTACCTTCGTGAGTGAGTTGTAAAATATCCCAAGCTTCTTTAGCCGTCTCACACATCATAATGCGTCGAAATTCATCCGGTGTGACAGCGCTAAACAAGGCATTTAAACCTAAGGAATTAAAGTATGAAAGTTTAAATTCACCCTCACTCCATCTATCGGCCGGTTTGGGAACACGTTCATTTTCTACTAAATAAGTTGGTGGAGACCACCCGTTAACCACAGACATCCAAACCCTTTCATCGATAGATTTAAGTGCTGATTTCATACGCGTAATTAGAACCATCGAAAATAGGAAATTTTGAAAATGGGGAAAATTCCATTTAGCCAAAAATAGTTAATGGATCTTTAACGAAGTAAATTATCGTTTTGGCTCTGATACCAATTGTTGGAATATTAGGCCCCCGATTTTAAAATACTTATACTTCAAAAATCAATTTCCTTGATGAGATATGCGGAAGCGTAAAATGATTCACAAAAATATCAAATTTTAATTTACTTCAAAATTAAAATTAAACCAAGTGAAAATTAAATACAAACACACACTTATGTTAAATTTCACTTAAACCATGTTAATTAATCCAGGTCCTAGAAAATTTGCCTAAGTCACATTTTGCAATTTTATCAAGTTAGGCCAAACCAATTTTATTAATTAAATTAAATGACTTGAATTAAATTAACATAAACATTAACATTACCCAATATTGATTTCCACCAAATTAAACAAGTAGTGATTAAATTAAACCAATTTTATCTTTTTACCTAAGCATGAGTTCTAGGTGATTTTGCAAAAGGTAAAATAAACAATTAATCCACTACACCGCGAAGTATGAGGAAAAACCCACAATGGGAAAAAACCTCGGACGGCCCTAGCCTCAAATCAACTAAGTACGGAATTTACAAATACAAGTAAGATGACTTACAACACTCGACTCGATCCCTCTCAAGCCCCGACGCGTCTTCTTGTATCAACCTCTACTTAGCGAATAACCACGGAGATCCATCACGGTCTTAAAATTCACCGATTGGACTTTATATGGTCACCGTCACCCGAACTAGGAGCCTTTCTCCAAGTGGGTAGATCAACGCAAACATCTTCTTCTTTGGGGGATGTAGAAGCAAACCCAAAAGTCTCTTCAAAACGGTAGAGATGAAAAATCGGTGCCAAAACTCCAAACAAGTACAAATATATCTATGGAAGCTTGGATATATAATATGGGTGTAAAACTAAAGTGTATAATCAATTTTTCTAGAAAACTTGGACACTTTAAAACATGAACATTTTCCTTAATCAATTTTTCTCTCCAAAACTCTCTTGGAGATAGATGTGTATGGAAAAGTTAAACCAAAAAGGTTAGTTCCCGCACTATTAATTTCTGTCAAAAGTTAGTGGGGTAAGGAAGTGGTAAACATGGGTAAAAACTGCTAAAAACTACCATAAATTTTTCCCGCCTGAAATCTCGTTCTAATGACATTTCGTTCGAACGAGGCTTCCAATAAAGTTCCAGTGTGAACTCGTTAGAAATCTCGCTGGAAATCTCGTTCGAGCAGCCATCTCGTTCGAACGAAGTTCCAGTGGCCATTATGGGAACAAGTTGGCAAACTCGTTTGAACGACAATGTGGTTCGAACGACAATCTCGTTCGAACGACACTTCGATAAAACTTCCAGAAAGTTTGAAAATTTTGATTTTTTAACCCAGCAACTTTATAAACTGTATTTTAAAGTTTTAATAAAATCTTTCTGAAATTAAATAATAGTTTTAAATTAATGTACACCCATTATAAAATGTTCCAAGCTCCTATATATTTATTAAAATGCATTCATACCTTAGGAGCAATGGAACTATGTTGTTACGTAGAAACGAGGCACAAATAAACTCGACAATGTGATGAAGCTTTATACACATGGTCGCTACGTCTTCAACAAACACGTCATAGACTTGAATGGATCAATATGAACTCTATCATATGACTCAAACATTTTTGTCCGGAATTGAGCCAAAACTACAAAGCACTCAATTGGAAATTTGTGTCCAGATAGGGTTAATAGCTGAAACCTGAAACAGTGCTCGAACGGCCCCATGAATGGAACCAACACCTCACATGCTACTAATGTAACTCGTACGAATTGACCGCGGGATCACGGGACCGCCAGTTTGAGAATACGATGATAATTTGTACATTTCTAGACTTAGGTTTAAAAACATGGCGTTAGTGGGTGAAACTCCGAAACAAGCCCCAAACGGCCCCGTGAGTGTCACCAACACCTCGCACGGGTCCAATGTAACTCATAGGAACTGACCGTGCGATCACGGGACCCCAGTTTAGGAATACGATAATAATTTGCATATTTCTAGACTTAGGCTTAAAAATATGGCGTTAGTGGGTGAAAACCCGAAATAGCCCCCGAACGGCCCCATGAGTGGCACTAAAACCTCGCACGGAACCAATGAACTCATAGGAACTGACCGCGCGATCACCGGACCCTCAGTTTGAGAATATGATGATAATTCGCATATTTCTAGACCTAAGCTTAAAAATATGGCGTTAGTTGGTGAAAAGCCGAAACATCCCCTGAACGGCCCCGTGAGTGGCACCAACACCATGAACGGGACCAATGTAACTCGTTATAACTGACCGCGCGATCACGGGACCCCCTATTTGAGAATATGACGATAATTTTCATATTTCTAGACTTGGGCAAAATATGGCATTAGTGGGTGAAAAGCCGAAACAGCCCCCGAACGGCCCTGTGAGTGGCCCCAACACCTTGCATGGGATCAATGTAACTTGTAGGAACTGACCGGGAGATCACGGGACACCCGGTTTGAAAATACAATAATAATTTTCATATTTCTAGACTTAAGCCTTAAAACATGGCTTTAGTGGGTGAAAACCCGAAACAGCCCCCGAACGTCCCCATGAGTGGCACCAATACCACGCAAGGGACCAATCTAACTTGTAGGAATTGATCGCGCGATCATGGGACCCCCGATTTGAGAATATGACCATTATTTGCATATTTCTAGACTTAGGCTTAAAAACATGGCGTTAGTGGGTGAAAACCTGAAATATCCCCTGAACGGCCCCGTGTGTAATGACCCCACTTTTATATGTTCATATGTATATAGTTTGTTTTTACACTCATGTGTTACTTATTATCTTATAGATGTTGTATTATTAGATATGTGGTATTATTGGCTATCAATATAACAAACCCCATTTTTAATTACGAAGAATCAACTGTAAATTGGATCAAATCGAAGTCTTATCACATATCTTAAGGTAAATAATAAGTTTTGGGGTAGAAAATATAATTTTATGAAAATTTAAGGACTTAAATAAAAATATAAAATGGGCCATTTTGTAAATAAAATATTTTCAAGGATCTCTAAGAAATATTCAAAATATATAGTGTAAAATTACCAAAATACCCTTCATGTGTTAAATGACCCTTATACCCCTATCACCTTTCCACCACGTGCTGGTCACCTCCACCATACACGTGTCGTCATTAGAGGAGAAGCCAAAACACGTGTCGTCATTAGAGGATAAGCTAAAACACGTGTCGCAATCTAGTGAAATAAGACTGCAAGATACCTCCGTTACGCGACACGTCAACGCTGACTCCCATTGTAAAAGCTTGGTCATCATGGACACGTGTCAATGCCGTGATATCTTTGGAAAACTATAAATAGGGCCTTTGGGGATCATTTGAAACTCACACCAATTCCTTGAGAATTATAGAAAGAAATAGTGAGAGAAAGTGTGAGAAAGCTTTAGAAGAAGTTCTTAGGGATATTCATCTTAAGGTAATCTTAATGTTATAATGCATCTTTATAGTTTTAATTTATTGTTTTATAGCTTTACTTAGTAGTTATGCTAGTAAAATACAATAAAGAATTCACTAAGCAAAACTTAAAATTTAGAACAAATCCAAGTTGATTTTATAAACTTGTTTGAAATTATACGCTTTTAAAAAAATGATTCTTTTTAAAGAAATTTCTCGTTATTATAGAATCCCATTTAAGTGATTCCAAAGTCAGGCCCGGTGAAATTCTGTCTAGACGAGATGGTATTTAAGTGGTGCCCCTGTGACCCTCCATCTCTACTGGGAATGAATCCGGAAATGTTCTGTCTAGAGGAGATGGTATTTAAGCGGTGCCCCTGTGACCCTCCATCTCTACTGGGAACCGACTGATTAGGAAGAACTATGAATTGAATCCTTTAATTACGATCAATAAGTTTTAAAAGTTAAGAAAATGGTTTTTTAGTAATCCTTTGGATCAAGTTACTATTAAAATACAATATGTAGACTGGACCTTGTTTAGAACATATAATTAAACCTTTATCGTATTTGTTAGATTAACGTGCGATCGAAGACTCGTTATCTATAATTTCGACCTCTATTTTAGGTGAGTACTCTATGCAATTTCTCGCGCATTTTGATTATATTATATTATGCAAACTATGTATATTTTGTTAAATGCTTTTATTCTCAAATGCATCTGATACCGATGATTCCGTCGTTTGTTATATGTTTATATCTCTCCCTATAAACATCTGATTTGAATTATGAAATTATTGATTCGGCCTATGGAAACTCTCTTACTATATTGGCCTTGACTATCGGGTGGAAATATTTGGGTGGTACCTTCCCAACTGGTTTATCGCTGGTGTGCCCTAAACAAGGCGTTGTTCCAGAAATCATGATTATCTGTGTGTGATGTTATCGAGTGGAAACATTTGATAACACTATCTGTCTGGGTATTAGAGTGTACATGGCCACAAAAACTGAATAATTGACACATGCTCAATTGTTTTATCTGTTCTGTTCTGAACTGTTTATTCTGAATATCTATATTGTCGTTTACTTTATATATATTACATGAAATTCCTATCGCTATGTATATACCTTTTGTTCTAAATTGAATAGGTATCAGTTTTCTGAAAACCTTCGAATATTTGGAGTTTGAATCTCATTCGGCTTTTAGCTGACGTTGTATAAATAACCATTTTTCAGGAAATAATTAAGTTCGTGGATGGAACGAAAAAGGACTATGTTGAAGATTTAGCTTTTAAAGCTCTTTTTGTTACCTTAAGTAGAAGTTTGTTTAATTAGATAGAGCATGTTTAGCTCTTTGTGTCAAGTTGTAACTCGTTGATATTTTAATACAAGTGAAGTTCCATTTAGAAAGCTCTGATGATGTAATTCCTTCACTTTCAGTATTTTACGATTCATAACAATGTGATTATACTTTCGCTACATATATTTTAAAACAAAAATTTTAAGGGCAGAATATTGGATGCCTTGGGGTCGTGACACCGTGAGTGGCACCAAATCTACGCACGGGACCAATGTAACTCGTTAAAACTGACCACGCGATCATGGGACCCTTGGTTAGAGAATATGATGATAATTTGTATATTTCTAGACTTGGGAAAAACATCGCGTTAGTGGGTGAAACCCAAAACAGCCCCCGAATGGCCTCGTGAGTGGCACCAACAACTCGCACGGGATTAATGTACCTTGTAGCAACTTATCGCGCGATCAAGGGACCCCCGGTTTGAGAATACGATGATAATTTGCATATTTCTTGACAAAGGGTTAAAAGCATGGAGTCAGTGGGTGAAAACCCGAAACATCCACCGAACGGCCCCATGAGTGGCACCAACACCTCATACAGGACCAATGTAACTCGTAGGAACTTACCGCGAGATCACGGGACTCCCTATTTGAGAATACGACGATAATTTAAAAGTATCAGGACTTAGGCAAATCATGGCATTAGCGGGTGAAAACTCGAAACAGCCCCTAAACGGCCTCGTGAGAGGCACAACACCATGCACGAGACCAATGAAACTCGCAGAAACTCAGCGCGCGATCACGGGACTCCCGGTTTCAGAATAGGATGAGATTTAAAAAATATGGGGACTTGGGCTTAAAAACTTGGCGTTGGAGGGTAAAAACCCAAAATAGTCCCACGGGACCAATGCAACTCGTAGTAACTGACCACGCTGCCACGGGACTCTCGGTTTGAGAATACAATAGTAATTTGAATATTTCTAGACTTAGGCTTAAAAACATGGCGTTTAAAGATAAAGACCCAAAACAGCCCCCCCACGGCCCCGTGGGTGGCACCATTACCTCCCACAGGACCAATGTAACTCGTAGAAACTGACCGCGCAGCAACGGGACTCCCGGTTTGAGAATTTGATGATAATTTTCTAATTTCTAAACTTAGGCTTAAAAACATGGTGTTAGTGGGTGAAACCCAAAAACGGCCCCCAAACACCCCGTAGGAGGCACCAACACCTCCCACGGGACCTATGTAACTCGTAGGAAATGACTGCGCAACCACATGACTCCCGATTTGAGAATACAATGATAATTTGCATATTTTTAGACTTAGGCTTAAAAATATGGCGTTAGTAGGTGACAAACCGAAACAGCACCCAAACGGCCCCATGAGTGGCACCAACACCTCGCACGGGACCAATGTAACGCGTAGGAACAGACCGCGCGATCATGGGACCCCCGGTTTGAGAATACGATTGTAATTTGCATATTTCTTGACCAAGGCTTAAAAACATGACTTTAGTGAGTGAAAAGTTGAAACAGCCCTCGAACTGCCCCGTGAGTGGCACCAACAACTTGCACGGGAAATGTAGCTCGTAGGAACAGACCGCTCGATCACGAGACCCTCGATTTTGAGAATACGATGATAATTTGTATATTTTTAGATTTTGGTTTAAAAACATTGCTATAGTGGGTGAAATCCCAAAACAGCCCCCGAACGGCCCCGTGAGTAGCACCAACACCTCCTAGGGGCCAATGTAACTCGTAGGAACTGACAGCGTAATCAAGGGACCCCGAGTTTGAGAATATGAACATAATTTGCATATTTCTAGACTTAGGCTTAAAAATATGGCGTTCGTGGGTGAAAACTCGAAAACAGACCCCGAACGCCCCCGTAAGTGGCACCAATACCACGCACGGGACCTATGTAACTCGTAGGAACTGACTGTTCGATCACGGGACCCCCGGTTTGAGAATATGGTGATAATTTGTATATTTCTAGACTTAGGGTTCAAAACATGTCATTAGTGGATGAAAACCCGAAACATCCCCTGAACGGCCCGTAAGTGGCACCAACACCTCGGATAGGACCAAAATAACTTGTAGGTACTTATCGCGCTATCACGGGACTTCTAATTTGAAAAGATAATTAAAAAATATCAGAACTTAGGTCAAACATGGCGTTAGAGAGTGAAAACCCAAAGCATCCCCCAAACGACCCCATGAGTGGCACCAACACCACGCACGGGACCAATGTAACTCGTAGGAACTGACCGCACGATCACGGGACTCCCGGTGTGAGAATACGATGAGAATTTGAAATTATGAGGACTTAGGCTTAAAAACTTGGCGTTGGAGGGTGAAACCCCAAAACAGCCCCCGAACAGTCCTATGGGAGGCACCAACACGTCCCACACGACCAATGCAACTCATAAGAACTGATCGCGTAGCCACGGGACTATCGGTTTGAGAATGCGATGGTAATTTGAGTATTTCTAGACTTAGGCTTAAAAACATGGCGTTCAAAGGTAAAAAATCCAAAACAGTCCCCTTACGGTCCCGTGGGTGGCACCAATGTAACTCGTAGGAACTGACCGCGCGATCACAAGACCCCGGTTTGAGAATACGATACTAATTTGCATATTTCCAGACTTCGGCTTAAAAACATGGGGTTAATGGGTGAAAAGCCGAAAC
Source organism: Sambucus nigra (assembly GCA_949130495.1). Lineage (NCBI taxonomy): Eukaryota > Viridiplantae > Streptophyta > Magnoliopsida > Dipsacales > Adoxaceae > Sambucus > Sambucus nigra. Next base: position 543,726,480 of record OX422218.1, read on the forward strand.
AACCCCCGAACGGCCCCGTCTCTGCCACCAACACCTTGCACGGCACCAATGTAACTTGTAAAAACTGGTCGCGCGATCACGGGACCCCTGGTTTGAGAATACGACGATAATTTGCATATTTCTAGACTTAGGCTTAAAAACATGGCATTAGTGTGTGAAAACCCGAAACGGCCCCTGAAAGGCCCCGTGAGTGGCACCAACACCACGCAGTGGACCAATGTAACTCATAGGAACTGATCGCGTGATCAAGGGACTCCCGGTGTGAGAATACGATGATAATTTGAATATTTCTAGACATAGGGTAAAACCTTGGCATTAGTGGGTGAAAACCCAAAACATCCCCCAAACGATCCCGTGAGTGGCACCAACACCTTGTACGGGACCAATGTAACATTTAGGAACTTACCACGCGATCACAGGACTCCCGGTTTGAGAATAGGATGATAATTTGAAAATATCAAAACATAGGCAAAATAAGGCGTTAGTGGGTGAAAAAGCGAAACAGCCCCCAAACATCTTCGTAAGTGGCACCAACACCACGGACGGGACCAATGTAGCTCGTAGGAACTGACTGCGCGATCACGGGACTTCCGATTTGTGAATACGATGATAATTTGAAAATATAAGGAGTTAGGCTTAAAAACATGGCTTTAGAGGGTGAAAACCCAAAACATCCCTCGAACCGCCTCGTGGGAGGCACCAACACCTCTTATGGGACCAATGTAACTCGGAGGAACAGACCGCGCAGCCATGGGACTCCCGATTTGAGAATACGATGGTAATTTGAATATTTCTAAACTTAGACCTAAAAACATGGCGTTTAAAGGTAAATACCCGAAACAACTCCCTACGGCCCCGTGGGTGGCACAACACCTCCCGGGGGACCAATATAACTCGTAGGAATTGACCGCGTGAACACGGGACTCCTGGTTTGTGAATACGATGAGAATTTGAAAATATGAGGACTTAGGCTGAAAAACATGGCTTTAGAGGGTGAAAACCCAAAATAGCCCCTGAATGACCCCGTGGGAGGCACCAACACCGCCCACAGGACCAATGCAACCTATAGGAACTAACTGTGCAGCCACGGGACTCCTGATTTGAGAATACGACGGTAATTTGAATATTTCTAGACTTAGGCTTAAAAACATGGCGTTTAAAGGTAAAATCCTGAAACAGCCCCCCTACGACCCCGTGGGTGGCACCAACACCTCCTAGGGACCAATATAACTCGTAGGAACTGACAGCGCGATGACGGGACCCCCGGTTTCAGAATATAAGCATAATTTGCATACCTTTAGACTTGGGCTTAAAAACATGGCGTTTGTGGGTGAAAACCCGAAATAGCCCCCGAACGGCCCCGTGAGGGCACCAATACGTCGCACGGGACAAATGTAACGAGTAGGAACTAACCGCGCGATCACGGGACTGTCGGTTTGAGAATACTATAATAATTTACATATTTATAAAAGCATGGCGTTATACGGTGAAAACCAAAAACAACCCCCGAACGGCCCAGTGGAAGGCCCCAACACCTCCCACGGGACCACTGTAACTCGTAGGAACTGTCCACGCTGCCACGGGACTCCAAGTTTGAGAATACAATGGTAACATGAATATTTTTAGACTTAGGCTTAAAAACATGGCGTTCAAAGGAAAAATCCAAATTAGCCCCCTTACGTGCCCGTGGGTGGCACCATTACCCCCCACGGGACCAATGTAACTCATAGGAACTGATCGCACAGCCACGGGACTCCTGGTTTGAGAATACGATGATAATTTGTATATTAGTGGGTGAAAACCGAAAACATCCCCCGAACGACCCGCGAGTAGCATCAACACCTCGTACGGGACCAATGTAACTCGTAGGAACTTACAGCGCGATCAAGGGACTCCCGATTTGGGAATTGAACGATAATTTAAAAATATCGAGATGTAATACCCCGTATTTCTATGCTATATTAATTTGGGGATTTATTAAATTTAATGTGAATTAATTATTTAATAAAAATCCAAAAATTAATTATGTTATAATTATTAACGTGATGAGAGTTAGTAATTATGGGAAATTTGTTGAATATTACTAATGATCAAAGTAATATATAATATTGGTTATATTGAATGTCACGAGTGAATAAAATGACAATTTTGGAAATTTGAGTCGGGACGCGCCCGTGTCGCGTCGGGACTAAATATTGATAAATAAAAGTGAATATTTTATAAGTTGTACTTATGGTCGTTTTGAGTGCGCCAACGCGTCCGTAAGGGTCGAGATAGTCAGAAAAGTATACTCGGGGGTTTGATTTGGGTCTCGGGGCATTTTTAGGCCTAATTAATACCCCGGGAGGGCATTTTAGTCATTTTGTATTTTTGGGTAATTAAACCCTCGAAAATTAAAGGGGCTATATCAGATGTTTAGGTTATCTCCTAGGGTTAGATAACTCAAAACACTAGAACGGCCATTGGAGAAGAGAGGAGAGAGCTCTCAAGGCATTCCAAGGCTCAAAACTCAATCGTTTGCACCGCCGCCACCGCCAACGCGTAGATCGCGAGATGGGGAACGCAACCACACCAATTTCGGCACCAAACCAGACTTCTGAAAATCCCAGGCAAGTGTTTATCTTGCTTATTTCGTTGATGCATCATCCCTATTAGTTTAGGAGTTATTAGGATGAGATTTATGGAAGAAAAACCCAATTTGAGATGGGAAATTTTCAGGTAGTGATGATTTATATGATATTCTGGAAATCCTTTGTCATGTAAAGGATTAAAAGTTTGATTAAGAAAATAGTTCTAATCAGATACAAACACTAAAAAAAAATTATTCCGAACGATCGAACCGTTGGAATTGGATGAAATTTTACAGAGAATTAGCTGAAGACGAGAGGAAGCTATAGAAAAAATTCAGCTCGATCGGTTTGTTCAATATTTTTTAATATTTTTTTTTGCTAGACAGTTTTATGTTTTGAGGACTCTTAGAGATAATAAAAATTCAATTAAAACTCCATTTTAATTCCGATTTCGAAACCGTTTGAAATTCTCATCTTTGAAAATAAAATTCAAAATCCTTTAATGTAAGGCGAAATCTATATTTTTTGGATATTTTGCATAAGGGATAATGTAAGTATATATTAAAGGGGAGAGACACGTAAGAGAGAGTTACGTTGGAACATAAATGGATATCTACTGAATTGTACATTTGGAAGAATAAAGTCCATGAGGGTTACGTAGTAAGTTGGAAAAACCCTTCGAATTAAAGTTAGAAACGAACCATTATACTTGATAAATAATAATGGGAAAATAAGGATAAATGTTGTGAATGTGGTTTATTGGATAAACTTAAATTGATATAATAATAGCGGTATATTTATATGATTGTGTATGCATATATTATATACTTGTGAAAATCATGCCCGCGCTACTTGTTATCCCTGAGGTTTTCGCGCTGGGACGATCTTATCTCGTGTGCCTTATGGGGGATATTGACTCGTACCCTAGAAGATAGAAATTCTAGGTACAGGCTATCGAATCGGTAGTCACGGTCCTAAGAGACGTGAGGGTATGTACTGACCTCTTGGACTTGGAAACTATGCTTCATCTCAAGATTGTTTGTGTATGTATTTATACAGTTCGAGAGTGATTCCGAACTTGTATTCCCTTTAGTACGATTGATACGGGGATTGGATAGCAGAGTATGCCCGCACCATAAAATTTTATGTGGGGTGCTGTTAGAATATATATATATTATACGAGTATTTAATATATATATATATGAACTTCTGAAATATGGAAAACTGCCTACTGTGTTATGGTAAGTAAGACATGTATAATGACTCAAATTGGAAATACTTGTTTTGAAAAGTATAATATGATATTGAAAAACTTTATGAATCAATAAAGTTAAAATGAGCGTTTTGTACTAAATGAAATTATCCTTTTTAAACCATGATGTTGTTAAATCTTAAATCTTGAGAGTCACCTAAGATAAGTTAAATCCTTGGGGAAAGATAGTGTGATATATGATGAGATAAACCATTGGGAAGATTAGTGCGATAGGAGTGCACATTAGAAGAGAGGCGAGAATTTCTAAAGAGAGTGTCGCACTAATATGTTGTTGCATTGGCCTGTATCAATTTAAATACTTTCTAAACGAATTTTTAAATCATATACACTATCGGGCTCTGACCCGTTTCTATTCCTCTTTCTCTCTTGTATATATATGTATATATTACAGGTGCCCAGCCACAGGGGCGTCTTGCTTAGGATCCCTTGGAAGGAACGTGCTGCAGCTTAGGTGGGAGTTGCAGGCCGCTTGATTAGACGATTTCATTTACTTGATTCCACTTCTATCCTTCTCAGTTATTGGGGCATGTGTCGCCCTTTCCACTATTTATCTGTTTTATTGGGACATTTGTATTTTAGTTCTTTCTAGTACTGTTACTTTGGGATTTATTCAGCATGTATGTTTTACTTTAAGTTTTAAATGCTGGGGTTTAGTTGTTGAATGTTTAAATTAATTGGATTTTATGTTCCAGGATTATTGTGGTGTGATTCTTTAAATATTGAATTGTTGTAGATAATTAAATCTTTATTTTCAAAATAAAGTTTGGAAAGTAATGTTTAAAAATGATTATGACACTTAGCTTAATTAATTAGGGTGTTTAAATTGGAAATTTATTTTCACGACAGTGATGCTAAGAATGATCCAACTGTTCACCTTGATTTCAATTTAATAAATGAGTGATCGCCCGGTATTTAATTAGACGGGGTGTCACACGAGACTTAGGCAAAACAAGGCATTAGTGGTTGAAAACCCGAAACAGCCCCCAAACAACCCTGTAAGTATCTCCAACACCATGGACGGGACCAATGTAACCCGTAGGAACTGACTGCACGATCACGGGACTCCCGGTTTGAGAATACGATGAGAATTTGAAAATATGAGTACTTAGGCTTAAAAACATGGTTTTAGACGTGGAAAACCCAAAATATCCCCCAAACAGCCACGTGGAAGGCACCAACACCTCCCATGGGGAAAATGCAACCTGTAGGAACTGACTGTGCAGCCAAGGGACTCCAGAATACGACGGTAATTTGAATATTTCTAGACTTAGGCTTAAAAACATGACATTTAAAGGTAAAAACCCGAAACAACCCCCATACGGCCCCGTGGGTGGCACCAACACCTCCTAGGGTACCAATATAACACGTAGGAACTGACAGCATGATCACGGGACCCCCGATTTGAGAATACGAGCATATTTTGCATATTTCTAGACTTAGGCTTAAAAACATGATGTTAGTGGATGAAAACCCGAAACAGCCCCTGAACGACCCGGTGAGTGGCACCAATACCTCGCACCGGACAAATGTAACTCGTAGGAACTAACCACGTGATCACGGGAACCCCAGTTTGAGAATACTATGATAATTTACATATTTATAGACTTAGGCTTAAAAACATGGTGTTATAGGGTGAAACCCAAAAATAGCCCCCGAATGGCCCCGTGGGAGGCCCCAACACCTCCCACGGGACCATTGTAACTCGTAGGAACTGTTCGCGCTGCCACGGGACACCCAGTTTGAGAATATAATGGTAACTTGAATATTTTTAGACTTAGGCTCAAAATCATGGCGTTCAAAGGTAAAAACTCAAAACAGCCCCCTACGGCCCCATGGGTGGCACCATTACCGCCCACGGGACCAATGTAACTCGTAGGAGCTGACCGCACAGCCACGGGACTCTCGGTTTGAGAATACGATGATAATTTGTATATTTCTCGACTTAGGCATAAAAACATGGCGTTAGTGGGTGAAAAGCCTAAACAGCCTACGAACATCCCCGTGAGTGGAACCAACACCTCGCACGGAACCAATGTAACACGTAGGAACTCCCCTCGTGATCAAGGGACCCCCGGTTTGAAAATATGACCATAATTTGCATATTTCTAAACTTAGGCTTAAAAACACATCATTAGTTGGTGAAAAGCCAAACTAGCCCCCCAACGGCCCCGTGAGTGGCACCAACACCTCGCATGGGACCAATATAACTCGCAGGAACTGACCGCGTGATCACAGGAACCCCAGTTTGAGAATACGATGATAATTTGCGTATTTCTAGACTTAGGCTTAAAAACATGGTGTTAGTTGGTTAAAACCTGAAAATAGGCCCCGTGAGTGGCAGCAACACCTCGCATGGGACTAATATAACTCGTAGGAATTGACTGCGTGATCATGGGACTGTCGGTTTGGAAATACGATGATAATTTTTATATTTCTAGACTTAGGGAAAACATGGCGTTAGTGGATGAAAACTCGAAACAGCCCCCGAACGGCCCCGTGAGTGGTATCAACACCTCGCATAGGACTAATGTTACTAGTAGGAACTGACACCGCGATCACGAGACCCTCGGTGTGAGAATACGATGATAATTTTTTTATTTATAAACTTAGGCTTAATAACATTCCATTTAAAGGTAAAAAGCAAAAATAGCCCCCGACGGCCCCATGGGTGGCACCAACACCTCCCACGGAACCAATGTAACTCGTAAGAACTGACCGCGCGGCCACGGGACTCCCGGTATATGAATACGACGATAATTTGAATTTTCTAGACTTAGGATTAAAAACATGGCGTTAGTGGGTGAAAACCCAAAACATCCCCCCGAACGGCCCCGTGATTGGCACCAACACCTCGCACAGGACCAATGTAACTCGTAGGAACTTACCGTGTGATCACAAGACTCCTGGTTTGAGAAGATAATTTAAAAATATTGGGATTTAGGCAAAACAAGGCATTAGCGGGTAAAAACCCGAAACATCACCCAAACGGCCCCATGAGTGGCACCAACACCACGCACGGGACCAATGTAACTCGTAGGAACTGATCGCGCGATCACGGGACGTCCAGTCTGAGAATACGACGAGAATTTGAAATTATGAGGACTTAGGCTTAAAAACATGGCGTTGGAGGGTGAAAACCCAAAACAGCCCCCCAAACGGCCCCGTGGGAGGCACCAAAACGTTCCACGAGACCAATGCAACTCATAGTAACAAATCGCGTAGCCACGGGACTCCCAGTGTGATAATACGATGGTAATTTGAATACTTCTACACTTAGGTTAAAAAACATGGCGTTTAAAGGTAAAAATCCGAAACAGCCCCCTACGGCCCCGTGGATGGCACCCACACCTCCCATGGGTCCAATGTAACTCGTAGGAATTGACCGCGCGATGACGGAGCCCCCGATTTGAGAATACGATGATAATTTGCATATTTTTGGACTTTGGCTTAAAAACTGGGGGTTAGTCGGTGAAAAGCCAAAACATCCCCCAAACGTCCCCGTGAGTGGCACCAACACCTCGCACGGGACCAATGTAACTCGTAGGAACTAACTGCGCGATCACGGGACCCCCGGTTTGAGAATACGATAATAATTTGCCTATTTCGATACCGGGGCTTAAAAATATGGCGTTTATGTGTGAAAACCCGAAACATACCCTGAACGGTCCAGTGAGTGATCCCAATACCACGTACGGGACCAATGTAATGCGTAAGAACTCACCGCGCGTTCATGGGAACCCCAGTTTGAGAATACGATGATAATTTGCATATTTCTAGACCTAGGCTTAAAAACTTAGCGTTAGAGAGTGAAAAACCCAAAATAGCCCCCTAACGATCCCGTGGGAGGCACCAACACCTCCCACGGGAGCAATGTAACTTTTAGGAACTGATCGAGCAGCCACAGGAGTCCCGATTTGAGAATACGATGGTAATTTGAAAACATGAGGACTTAGCATAAAAAGATGGCGGTAGAGGGTGAAAATCCAAAACAGACCCGAACGGCCCCGTGGGAGGCACCAACACCTCCAACGGGACCAATGTAACTCGTGGGAACTGACTGCGCGATCATGGGACCCTCGGTTTGAGAATACGATGATAATTTGCAAATTTCTAGACTTAGGCTTAAAAACATGGCGTTAGTGGGTGAAAAGACGAAACACCCCCTGAACGGCCCCATGAGTGGCACCAACACCTCGCATGGAACCAATGTAACTCGTGGGAACTGACCGCGCGATCATGGGACCCTCAGTTTGAGAATACGATGATAATTTATAAATTTCTAGACTTAGGCTTAAAAACATGGCGTTATTGGGTCAAAACTCGAAGCAGCGCCCTAATGGCCCCGTGAGTAGCACCAACACCTCTCACGGATTAATGTAACCCGTAGGAACTGATCGCGAGATCACGGGACTCTCAGTTTGAGAATACGATGAGAATTTGTATATTTCTAGACTTCGCCTTAAAAACATGGCGTTAGTGGATTAAAAGCCGAAATAACCCCCGAACGGCCCCGTGAGTGGCACCAACACCTCGCACAGGACTAATGCAACTCATTGGAACTTACCGCGCGATCACGGGACCCTCGGTTTGAGAATACGACGATAATTTGCATATTTCTAGTCATACGCTGAAAAACATGGCGTTAGAGGGTAAAAACCTAAAACAGCCCCCAAATAGCCCTGTGGGAGGCACCAACACCTCCCACGTGACCAATGCGACTCCTAGGAACTGTCTGCGCAGCCACGGAACTCTCGATTTGAGAATATGAGGGTAATTTGAATATTTTTAGATTTAGGCTCAAAATGTGGTGTTCAAAGGTAAAAATACGAAACATCCGGCCTACGACCCCATGGGTGGCACCATTACCTCCTACGGGACCAATGTAACTCATAGGAACTGACCGCGAAGCCACGGGACTCCCGATTTAAGAATACGATGAAAATTTGTATATTTTTAAACTTAGGCTCAAAAACATGGCGTTAGTGGGTGAAAAGCCGAAACACCCCCCGAACGGCCCCGTGAGTGGCACCAACACCTCCCACGGGACCAATGTAACTCGTGGGAACTGATCGCACGATCATGGGACCCTCGGTTTGAGAATACGACGATAATTTGCAAATTTCTAAACTTAGGGTTAAAAACATGGCGTGATTGGGTCAAAACCCGAAACAGCCCTCGAACAGCCCCGTGAGTGGCACCAACACCTCGCACGGATTAATGTAACTCATAGGAACTGACCGCGCGATCACCGGACCCCCGGTTTGATAATATGATGATAATTTGCATATTTTTAGACTTCGGCTTAAAAACATGGCGGTAGTGGGTTAAAAGCCCAAATAACTCCCGAACGGACCAGTGAGTGGCACCAACACCTCGCACAGGACCAATGTAACTCATAGGAACTAACCGCACGATCACGGGTCCCCCAATTTGAGAATACAACGATAATTTGCATATTTCTAGTCTTAGGCTTAAAAACATGGCGTTAGAGGGTAAAAACCTAAAACAATCCCCCAATAGCCCCGTGGGAGGCACCAACACCTCCCACGTGACCAGTGAAACTCGTAGGAACTGTCTGCGCAGCCACGGGACTCTGGAAGTGAGAATACGACGGTAATCTGATTATTTTTAGACTTTGGCTTAAAAACATGGCGTTCAAAGGTAAAAACCTGAAACATCCCGCCTACGCCCCGTGGGTGGTACCACTACCTCCCACGGGACCAATGTAACTCATAAGAACTGACTGCGCAGCCACGGGACTCCCGGTTTGAGAATACGATGATTATTTGCATTTTTTTAACTTAGGCTTAAAAACATGGCGTTAGTAGGTGAAAACCCAAAACATATCCCGAACGGCTTCGTGGGAGGCAGCAACACCTCCCACGAGACCAATGTAACTCGTAGGAACTGACTGGGCAACCACAGGACTCCTGATTTGAGAATAGAACGACAATTAGCATATTTCTGGACTTAGGCTTAAAAGCATGGCGTTAGTGGGTGAAAAGCCAAAACAGCCCCCGAACGGCCCCGTGAGGGCACCAATACGTCGCACGAGACAAATGTAACGCATAGGAACTAACCGCGCGATCACAGGACTGCCGGTTTGAGAATACTATAATAATTTACATATTTATAGACTTAGGCTTTAAAACATGGCGTTATACGGTGAAAACTGAAAACAACCCCCGAACGGCCCAGTGGGAGTCCCCAATACCTCCCACGGGACCACTGTAACTCGTAGGAACTGTCCGCGCTGCCACGGGACTCCAAGTTTGAGAATACAATGGTAACATGAATATTTTTAGACTTAGGCTTAAAAATATGATTTTCAAAGGCAAAATCCAAAATAGCCCCCTTACGTGCCCGTGGGTGGCACCATTACGCCCCACGGGACCAATGTAACTCATAGGAACTGCTCGCGCAGCCACGGGACTCCTGGTTTGAGAATACGATGATAATTTGTATATTAGTGGGTGCAAACTGAAAGCATCCCCCGAACGGCCCCGTGAGTGGCATCAACACCTCGTACGGGACCAATGTAACTCGTAGGAACTTACCGCGCGATCACGGGACTCCCGGTTTGGGAATAGAATGATAATTTAAAAATATCGAGACTTAAGCAAAACAAGGCGTTAGTGGGTGAAAAAGTGAAATAGCCCCCAAACATCCCTTTAAGTATCTCTAACACGACGGACGGGACCAATGTAACCCGTAGGAACTGACTGCGCGATCACGGGACTCCCGATTTTAGAATACGATGAGAATTTGAAAATATGAGTACTTAGGCTTAAAAACATGGTTTTAGAGGTAGAAAACCCAAAATATCCCCCGAACAGCCACGTGGGAGGCACCAACACCTCCCATGGGAAAAATGCAACCTGTAGGAACTGACTGTGCAGCCACGGGACTCCCGATTTAAGAATACGACGATAATTTGCATATTTCTAGACTTAGGCTTAAAAACATGACGTTTAAAGGTAAAAACTAGAAACAACCCCCCTACGGCCCCGTGGGTGGCACCAACACCTCCTAGGGTACCAATATAACACGTAGGAACTGACAGCATGATCACGGGACCCCCGATTTGAGAATACGAGCATATTTTGCATATTTCTAGACTTAGGCTTAAAAACATGATGTTAGTGGATGAAAACCCGAAACAGCCCCTGAACGACCCGGTGAGTGGCACCAATACCTCGCACCGGACAAATGTAACTCGTAGGAACTAACCACATGATCACGGGAACCCCAGTTTGAGAATACTATGATAATTTACATATTTTTAGACTTAGGCTTAAAAACATGGCGTTATAGGGTGAAAACCGAAAATAGCCTCCGAATGGCCCCGTGGGAGGCCCCAACACCTCCCACGGGACCATTGTAACTCGTAGGAACTGTTCGCGCTGCCACGGGACACCCAGTTTGAGAATATAATGGTCACTTGAATATTTTTAGACTTAGGCTTAAAAACATGGCGTTCAAAGGTAAAAACTCAAAACAGCCCCCATACGGCCCCATGGGTGGCACCATTACCGCCCACGGGACCAATGTAACTCGTAGGAGCTGACCGCACAGCCACGGGACTCCCGATTTGAGAATACGATGATAATTTGTAAATTTCTCGACTTAGGCATAAAAACATGGCATTAGTGGGTGAAAAGCCTAAACAGCCCCCGAACGTCCCCGTGAGTGGAACCAACACCACGCACGGGACCAATGTAACGCGTAGGAACTCCCCGCGTGATTAATGGACCCCCGGTTTGAAAATACGACCATAATTTGCATATTTCTAAACTTAGGCTTAAAAACACGTCATTAGTGGGTGAAAAGCCAAACTAGCCCCCCAACGGCCCCGTGAGTGGCACTAACACCTCGCATGGGACCAATATAACTCGCAGGAACTGACCGCGTGATCACAGGAACCCCAGTTTGAGAATACGATGATAATTTGCATATTTCTAGACTTAGGCTTAAAAACATGGTGTTAGTGGGGGAAAACCTAAAAACAGGCCCCGTGAGTGGCAGCAACACCTCGCACGGGACTAATATAACTCGTAGGAATTGACCGTGTGATCATGGAACTGCCGGTTTGGAAATAAGATGATAAGTTTTATATTTTTAGAATTAGGGAAAACATGGCGTTAGTGGGTGAAAACCCGAAATAGCCCCCGAACGGCCCCGTGAGTGGTATCAACACCTCGCACTGGACTAATGTTACTAGTAGGAACTGACACCGCGATCACGAGACCCTCGGTGTGAGAATACGACGATAATTTTTATATTTATAAACTTAGGCTTAATAGCATTCCGTTTAAAGGTAAAAAGAAAAAATAGCCCCCGATGGCCCCATGGGTGGCACCAACACCTCCCACGGAACCAATGTAACTCGTAAGAACTGACCGCGTGGCCACGGGACTCCCGGTATATGAATACGACGATAATTTAAATTTTCTAGACTTAGGGTTAAAAACATGGCGTTAGTGGGTGAAAACCCAAAACATCCCCCCGAACGGTCCCGTGATTGGCACCAACACCTCGCACAGGACCAATGTAACTCGTAGGAACTTACCGTGCGATCACAGGACTCCTGGTTTGAGAAGATAATTTAAAAATATCAGGATTTAGGCAAAACAAGGCATTAGCGGGTAAAAACCCGAAACATCACCCAAACGGCCCCATGAGTGGCACCAACACCACGCACGGGACCAATGTAACTCGTAGGAACTGATCGCTTGATCACGGGACTCCCAGTGTGAGAATATGACGAGAATTCGAAATTATGAGGACTTAGGCTTAAAACATGGCGTTGGAGGGTGAAAACCCAAAACAGCCCCCCGAACGGCCCCGTGGGAGGCACCAAAACGTTCAACGAGACCAATGCAACTCATAGTAACAAATCGCGTAGCCACGGGACTCCCAGTGTGAGAATACGATGGTAATTTGAATACTTCTAGACTTAGGTTAAAAAACATGGCGTTTAAAGGTAAAAATCCGAAACAGCCCCCTACGGCCCCGTGGATGGCACCCACACCTCCCATGGGTCCAATGTAACTCGTAGGAATTGACCGCGCGATCACGGGACCCCCGATTTGAGAATACGATGATAATTTGCATATTTTTGGACTTCGGCTTAAAAACTGGGGGTTAGTAGGTGAAAAGCCAAAACAGCCCCCAAACTTCCCCGTGAGTGGCATCAACACCTCGCACGGGACCAATGTAACTCGTAGGAACTAGCTGCGCGATCACGGGACCCCCGGTTTGAGAATATGATGATAATTTTCCTATTTCGAGACTGGGGTTTAAAAATATGGCGTTTATGGGTGAAAACCCGAAACATCCCCTGAACGGTCCAGTGAGTGGTACTAATACCACGCACGGGACCAATGTAATGCGTAGGAACTCACCGCGCGTTCATGGGAACCCCAATTTGAGAATACGATGATAATTTGCATATTTCTAGACCTAGGCTTAAAAACTTAGCGTTAGAGAGTGAAAAACCCAAAATAGCCCCCTAACGATCCCGTGGGAGGCACCAACACCTCCCACGGGAGCAATGTAACTTTTAGGAACTGACCGAGCAGCCACAGGAGTCCCGATTTGAGAATACGATGGTAATTTGAAAACATGAGGACTTAGCATAAAAAGATGGCGGTAGAGGGTGAAAACCCAAAACAGACCCGAACGGCCCCGTGGGAGGCACCAACACCTCCCACGGGACCAATGTAACTCGTGGGAACTGACTGCGCGATCATGGGACCCTCGGTTTGAGAATACGATTATAATTTGCAAATTTCTAGACTTAGGCTTAAAAACATGGCGTTATTGGGTCAAAACCCGAAACAGCCCCCGAACATCCCCGTGAGTGGCACCAACAGCTCGCACGAATTAATGTAACTCGTAGGAACTGACTGCGCGATCACCCGACCCCCGGTTTGAGAATACGATGATAATTTGCATTTTTCTAGACTTCGGTTTAAAAACATGGCGGTAGTGGGTTAAAAGCCCAAATAACCCCCGAACAGCTCCGTGAGTGGCACCAACACCTCGCACAGGACCAATGTAACTCATAGGAACTAACCGCACGATCACGGGTCCCCCAATTTGAGAATACAACGATAATTTGCATATTTCTAGTCTTAGGCTTAAAAACATGGCGTTATAGGGTAAAAACCTAAAACAACCCCCCAATAGCCCCGTGGGAGGCACCAACACCTCCCACGTGACCAGTGAAACTCGTAGGAACTGTCTGCGCAGCCACGGGACTCTGGAAGTGAGAATACGACGGTAATCTAATTATTTTTAGACTTAGGCTTAAAAACATGGCGTTCAAAGGTAAAAACCTGAAACATCCCGCCTACGACCCCGTGGGTGGCACCACTACCTCCCACGGGACCAATGTAACTCATAGGAACTGACCGCGCAGCCACGGGACTCTCGGTCTGAGAATAAGATGATTATTTGCATATTTTTGAACTTAGGCTTAAAAACATGGCGTTAGTAGGTGAAAACTCGAAACATCTCCCGAACGGCTTCGTGGGAGGCAGCAACACCTCCCACGAGACCAATGTAACTCGTAGGAACTGACTGGGCAACCACAGGACTCCTGATTTGAGAATAGAACGACAATTAGCATATTTATATACTTAGGATTAAAAGCATGGCGTTAGTGGGTGAAAAGCCAAAACAGCCCTCGAACGACCCCGTGAGTGGCACCAATACCTCCAACGGGACCAATGTAAGTCATAGGAACTGACCGTGCAATCACGGGACTCCCGATTTGGGAATACGATAAAAATTTGGAAATATGAAGACTTACGCTTAAACACATGGCGTTAGATGATGAAAACTCAAAACATCCCCCGAACGGCCCTGTTGTAGACACCAACACCTCCCACCGGACCAGTGCAACTCGTGAGAACTGACCGCACAACCACGGGACTCTCGGTCTGGGAATACGATGGTAATTTGAATATTTCGAGACTTAGGCTGAAAAATATGGCGTTTAAAGGTTAAACCCCAAAATAGCCCCCTACGGCCCCGTGGGTGGCACCAACACCTCTAACGGGACCAGTGTAACTCGTAGGAACTGATCGTGAGATCACGGGACCCCCGATTTGAGAATATGATGATTATTTGCATATTTCTAGACTTAGTCTTAAAAACATGGTGTTAGTGGGTGAAAACTCGAAACAGACCCCGAACGGCCCCATGAGTGGCACCAACACCTCGCACGGGACCAATGTAATGTGTAAGAACTGACCGTGCGATCAAGGGACCTCCGGTTTGAAAATACGACCATATTTTGCATATTTCTAGACATAGGCTTAAAAACATGACGTTAGAGGGTGAAAATCAAAAAAAGTCCCCGAACGGCCCCGTGGGAGGCACCAACACCTCCCACGGGACCAATGTAACTCGTAGGAACTGATCGAGAAGCCACGGGAGTCCCAATTTGAGAATACGATGGTAATTTGAAAACATAAGGACTAGGATTAAAAATATGGTGTTAGAGGGTGAAAATCCAAAACAGATGCGAACGGCCCCATGGGAGGCACCAACACCTCCCACAGGACCAATGTAACTCTTAGGAACTGACCGCGCAGCCACGGGACTCCTGGTTTTAGAAGACGATGATAATTTTTTTATTTTTAGACTTAGGCTTAAAATCATGGCGTTTGTGTGTGAAAATACAAAACAAGCCCCAAACAGCCCCGTGAATGGCACCAACACCTCGTACGGGACCAATGTAACTCGTAGGAACTAATCGCGTGATCACGGGACCCCCAGTTTGATAATACAATGATAATTTGCATATTTTTTGACTTAGGCTTAAAAACATGGCATTAGTGGGTGAAAACCCAAAACAACCCCCGAACGGCCCCGTGAGTGGCACCAACACATCGCACGAACCAATATAAACTCGTAGGAACTAACCGCACGATCACGGGACCCCCGGTTTGAGAATACGACGATAATTTGCATATTTCTAGACTTAGGCTTAAAAACATGACATTTAAAGGTAAAAACCAGAAACAACCCCTCTACGGCCCCGTGGGTGGCACCAACACCTCCTAGGGTACCAATATAACACGTAGGAACTGACAGCATGATCACGGGACCCCCGATTTGAGAATACGAGCATATTTTGCATATTTCTAGACTTAGGCTTAAAAACATGATGTTAGTGGATGAAAACCCGAAACAGCCCCTGAACGACCCCGTGAGTGGCACCAATACCTCGCACCGGACAAATGTAACTCGTAGGAACTAACCACGTGATCATGGGAACCCCAGTTTGAGAATACTATGATAATTTACATATTTATAGACTTAGTCTTAAAAACATGGCGTTATAGGGTGAAAACCGAAAATAGCCCCCGAATGGCCCCGTGGGAGGCCCCAACACCTCCCACGGGACCATTGTAACTCGTAGGAACTGTTCGCGCTGCCACGGGACACCCAGTTTGAGAATATAATGGTCACTTGAATATTTTTAGACTTAGGCTTAAAAACATGGCGTTCAAAGGTAAAAACTCAAAACAGCCCCCATACGGCCCCATGGGTGGCACCATTACCGCCCACGGGACCAATGTAACTCGTAGGAGCTGACCGCACAGCCACGGGACTCCCGATTTGAGAATACGATGATAATTTGTAAATTTCTCGACTTAGGCATAAAAACATGGCATTAGTGGGTGAAAAGCCTAAACAGCCCCCGAACGTCCCCGTGAGTGGAACCAACACCACGCACAGGACCAATGTAACGCGTAGGAACTCCCCGCGTGATTAATGGACCCCCGGTTTGAAAATACGACCATAATTTGCATATTTCTAAACTTAGGCTTAAAAACACGTCATTAGTGGGTGAAAAGCCAAACTAGCCCCCCAACGGCCCCGTGAGTGGCACTAACACCTCGCATGGGACCAATATAACTCGCAGGAACTGACCGTGTGATCACAGGAACCCCAGTTTGAGAATACGATGATAATTTGCATATTTCTAGACTTAGGCTTAAAAACATGGTGTTAGTGGGGGAAAACCTGAAAACAGGCCCCGTGAGTGGCAGCAACACCTCGCACGGGACTAATATAACTCGTAGGAATTGACCGCGTGATCATGGAACTACCGGTTTGGAAATAAGATGATAAGTTTTATATTTTTAGAATTAGGGAAAACATGACGTTAGTGGGTGAAAACCCGAAATAGCCCCCGAACGGCCCCGTGAGTGGTATCAACACCTCGCACAGGACTAATGTTACTAGTAGGAACTGACACCGCGATCACGAGACCCTCGGTGTGAGAATACGATGATAATTTTTATATTTATAAACTTAGGCTTAATAACATTCCATTTAAAGGTAAAAAGCAAAAATACCCCCCAATGTCCCCATGGGTGGCACCAACACCTCCCACGGAACCAATGTAACTCGTAAGAACTGACCGCGTGGCCACGGGACTCCCGGTATATGAATACGACGATAATTTAAATTTTCTAGACTTAGGGTTAAAAACATGACGTTAGTGGGTGAAAACCCAAAACATCCCCCAGAACGGCCCCGTGATTGGCACCAACACCTCGCACAGGACCAATGTAACTCGTAGGAACTTACCGTGCGATCACAGGACTCCTGGTTTGAGAAGATAATTTAAAAATATCAGGATTTAGGCAAAACAAGGCATTAGCGGGTAAAAACCCGAAACATCACCCAAACGGCCCCATGAGTGGCACCAACACCACGCACGGGACCAATGTAACTCGTAGGAACTGATCGCGCGATCACGAGACTCCCAGTGTGAGAATACGACGAGAATTTGAAATTATGATGACTTAGGCTTAAAACATGGCGTTGGAGGGTGAAAACCCAAAACAGCCCCCCGAACGGCCCCGTGGGAGGCACCAAAACGTTCAACGAGACCAATGCAACTCATAGTAACAAATCGCGTAGCCACGGGACTCCCAGTGTGAGAATACGATGGTAATTTGAATACTTCTAGACTTAGGGTAAAAAACATGGCGTTTAAAGGTAAAAATCCGAAACAGCCCCCTACGGCCCCGTGGATGGCACCCACACCTCCCATGGGTCCAATGTAACTCGTAGGAATTGACAGGCGATCACGGGACCCCCGATTTGAGAATACGATGATAATTTGCATATTTTTGGACTTCGGCTTAAAAACTGGGGGTTAGTCGGTGAAAAGCCAAAACAGCCCCCAAACGTCCCCGTGAGTGGCATCAACACCTCGCACGGGACCAATGTAACTCGTAGGAAGTAACTGCGCGATCACGGGACCCCCGGTTTGAGAATATGATGATAATTTTCCTATTTCGAGACTGGGGCTTAAAAATATGGCGTTTATGGGTGAAAACCCGAAACATCCCCTGAATGGTCCAGTAAGTGGTACTAATACCACGCACGGGACCAATGTAATGCGTAGGAACTCACCGCGCGTTCATGGGAACCCCAGTTTGAGAATACGATGATAATTTGCATATTTCTAGACCTAGGCTTAAAAACTTAGCGTTAGAGAGTAAAAAACCCAAAATAGCCCCCTAACGATCCCGTGGGAGGCACCAACACCTCCCACGGGAGCAATGTAACTTTTAAGAACTGACCAAGCAGCCACAGGAGTCCCGATTTGAGAATACGATGGTAATTTGAAAACATGAGGACTTAGCATAAAAAGATGGCGGTAGAGGGTGAAAACCCAAAACAGACCCGAACGGCCCCGTGGGAGGCACCAACACCTCCCACGGGACCAATGTAACTCGTGGGAACTGACTGCGCGATCATGGGACCCTCGGTTTGAGAATACGATGATAATTTGCAAATTTCTAGACTTAGGCTTAAAAACATGGCGTTATTGGGTCAAAACCCGAAACAGCCCCCGAACATCCCCGTGAGTGGCACCAACACCTCGCACGGATTAATGTAACTCGTAGGAACTGACCGCGCGATCACCGGACCCCCGGTTTGATAATACGATGATAATTTGCATATTTCTAGACTTCGGCTTAAAAACATGGCGGTAGTGGGTTAAAAGCCCAAATAACCCCCGAACGGCCCCGTGAGTGGCACCAACACCTCGCACAGGACCAATGTAACTCATAGGAACTAACCGCACGATCACGGGTCCCCCAATTTGAGAATACAACGATAATTTGCATATTTCTAGTCTTAGGCTTAAAAACATGGCGTTAGAGGGTAAAAAACTAAAACAACCCCCCAATAGCCCCGTGGGAGGCACCAACACCTCCCACGTGACCAGTGAAACTCGTAGGGACTGTCTGCGCAGCCACGGGACTCTGGAAGTGAGAATACGAAGGTAATCTGATTATTTATAGACTTAGGCTTAAAAACATGGCGTTCAAAGGTAAAAACCTGAAACATCACGCCTACGACCCCGTGGGTGGCACCACTACCTCCCACGGGACCAATGTAACTCATAGGAACTGACCGCGCAGCCACGGGACTCCCGGTCTGAGAATACGATCATTATTTGTATATTTTTGAACTTAGGCTTAAAAACATGGCGTTAGTAGGTGAACACTCGAAACATCTCCCGAACGGCTTCGTGGGAGGCAGCAACACCTCCCACGAGACCAATGTAACTCGTAGGAACTGACTGGGCAACCACAGGACTCCTGATTTGAGAATAGAACGGAAATTAGCATATTTCTATACTTAGGATTAAAAGCATGGCGTTAGTGAGTGAAAAGCCAAAACAGCCCTCGAATGACCCCGTGAGTGGCACCAATACCTCCAATGGGACCAATGTAAGTCATAGGAACTGACCGTGCAATCACGGGACTCCCGATTTGGGAATACGATAAAAATTTGGAAATATGAAGACTTACGCTTAAACACATGGCGTTAGATGATGAAAACTCAAAACAGCCCCGGAACGGCCCCGTTGTAGACACCAACACCTCCCACCGGACCAATGCAACTCCTGAGAACTGATCACACAACCACGGGACTCTCGGTCTGGGAATATGATGGTAATTTGAATATTTCTAGACTTACGCTGAAAAATATGGCGTTTAAAGGTTAAACCCCAAAATAGCCCCCTACGGCCCCGGGGGTGGCACTAACACCTCTAACGGGACTAGTGTAACACGTAGGAACTGATCGTGAGATCACGGGACCCCCGATTTGAGAATATGATGATTATTTGCATATTTCTAGACTTAGTCTTAAAAATATGGTGTTAGTGGGTGAAAACTCGAAACAGACCCCGAACGGCCCCGTGAGTGGCACCAACACCTCGCACGGGAGCAATGTAATGTGTAAGAACTGACCGTGCGATCACGGGACCTCCGGTTTGAAAATACGACCATATTTTGCATATTTCTAGACATAGGCTTAAAAACATGACGTTAGAGGGTGAAAATCAAAAAAGTCCCCGAACGGCCCCGTGGGAGGCACCAACACCTCCCACGGGACCAATTTAACTCGTACGAACTGATCGAGAAGCCACGGGAGTCCCAATTTGAGAATACGATGGTAATTTGAAAACATAAGGACTAGGATTAAAAATATGGTGTTAGAGGTTGAAAATCCAAAACAGATGCGAACGGCCCCGTGGGAGGCACCAACACCTCCCACAGGACCTATGTAACTCTTAGGAACTGACCGCGCAGCCACGGGACTCCTGGTTTTAGAAGACGATGATAATTTTTTTATTTTTAGACTTAGGCTTAAAATCATGGCGTTAGTGGGTGAAAATCCAAAACAAGCCCCAAACATCCCCGTGAATGGCACCAACACCTCGTACGGGACCAATGAAACTCGTAGGAACTAATCGCGTGATCACGGTACCCCCAGTTTGATAATACAACGATAATTTGCATATTTTTAGACTTAGGCTTAAAAACATGGCATTAGTGGGAGAAAACCCAAAACAACCCCCGAACGTCCCCGTGAGTGGCACCAACACATCGCACGAACCAATATAAACTCGTAGGAACTGACCGCACGATCACGGGACCCCCGGTTTGAGAATACGATGATAATTTGCATATTTCTAGACTTATGCTGAAAAACATGGCGTTAGTGGGTGAAAAGTGAAAACAACCCCCGATTGACCCCGTGAGCGGCACCAACGCCTCGCACGGGACCAATGTAACTCGTAGGAATAGACCGCGCAATCACGGGACCTCCAGTTTCAGAATATGATGATAATTTGCATATTTCTAGACTTAGGCTTAAAAACATGGCGATAGTGGGTGAAAACATGAAACAGCCCCCGAACGGCCCCGTGAGTGCCACAGGACACCTCACACGGGACCAGTGTAACTCGTAGGAACTAACACCACTATCACCGGACCCCCAATTTGAGAATACGATGATAATTTGCATGTTTCTAGACTTAGGCTTAAAAACATGGCGTTAAAAGGAGAAAACCCAAAACAGCCCCCAAACGGCCCCATGGGAGGCACTAACACCTCCCACGGGACCAATGTAATTTGTAGGAACTGTACGTGAAGCCATGAGACTCCCGATATGAGAATACGATGATAATTTAAATTTTTCTAGGCTTAGGGTTAAAAACATGGCGTTAGGGGGTGAAAACCCAAAACATCCCCCGAACGGCTTCGTGAGTGGCACCAACACCTCGTACAGGACCAATGTAACTCGTTGGAACTTACCGCGTGATCAGAGGACTTTTGGTTTGAGAAGATACTTTAAAAATATCAGGACTTAGGCAAAATATGGCGTTAGCAGGTGAAAACCCGAAACAACCCCCAAATGGCCCCATGAGTGGCACAAACACCACGCACGAGACCAACGTAACTCGTAAGAACCGACCGCGCTATCAGGGGACTCCCAGTGTGATAATACGACGAGAATTTGAAATTATGAGGACTTAGGCTTAAAAACATGGCGTTGGAGGGTGAAAACCCGAAATATCCCCCTACGGCCCCTTGGGTGGCACCAACACCTCCCAATGGACCAATGTAACTCGTAGGAACTGATCGCGCGATCACGGGACCCCCGGTTTGAAAATACAATGATAATTTGCATATTTCTAGACTTGGCTTAAAAACATGGCGTTTGTGGGTGATAACTCGAAATAGCCCCCCGAACGGCCCTGTGTGTGGCACCAACTTCACGTACCAGACCAATGTAACTCGTAGGAACTGATCGTGTGATCACGGGATTCCCGGTGTGAGAATATGATGAGAATTTTAAATTATGAGGACTTAGGCTTACAAAAATGGTGTGGGAGGGTGAAAACCCAAAACAGGCCCCGAACGGCCCCGTGGGAGGCACCAACACCTCCTAAGGGTCCATTGCAACTTTTAGGAACTGACCATGCATCCACGGAACTCCCGGTTTGATAATACAACGATAATTTTAATATTTCTAGACTTGGGCTTAAAAACAAGGCGTTTAACGGTAAAAACCTTAAACAACTCCCCTATGCCCCGTGGGTGGCACCAACGCCTCCCTCGGGACCAATATAACTCGTAGGAAATGACTGTGCGATCATGGGACCCCCGATTTAAGAATACGAGGATAATTTGAAGATTTTAAGACTTAGGCTTAACAACATGGCGTTAGTGGGTGAAAACCCAAAACAGCCCCCGAACGGCCCCATGAGTGGCACCAACACCTCTTATGGGACCAATGTAACTCGTAGGAATTGACCGCGAGATCACGGGACTCCCGATTTGATAATACGATGATAATCTGGATATTTTTAGACTTAGGCTTAAAAACATGGCGTTAGAGGGTGAAAACCCATAACAACCCCCGAACGGCCTCGTGGGAGGCACCAACACCTCCCACGGGACTAATGTAACTCATAGGAACTGATCGCGCAGCCACTGGACTCACGATTTGAGAATACGGCGGTAATTTAATAAGATGAGGACTAGGCTTAAAAGCATGGCGTTAGAGGGTGAAAACCCAAAATAGCCCCCGAACGGCCCCGTGGGAGGCAGCAACACCTCCCACGTGACCAATGCAACTCGTAGGAATTGTCCGCACAGCCACGGGACTCTCGGTTTAAGAATACTATGGTAATTTGAATATTTTTAGACAGGCTTAAAAACACGGTGTTCAAAGGTAAAAATCTGAAACAGCCCCCCTATGGCCCCGTGGGTGGCACCATTACCTCCCACGGGACCAATGTAACTCATAGGAACTGACCGCGCAGCCACGGGACTAACGATTTGAGAATACAATGATAATTTGCATATTTCAAAACTTAGGCTTAAAAACATGGCGTTGGTGGGTGAAAAGTCTAAATAGCCCTCGAACGGCCCCATGAGTGGCACCAACACCTCGCACGGGACCAATGTAACTCGGACGAATTCATCACGCGATCGCGGGACCCCCGATTTGAGAATACGATGATAATTTGCATATTTCTAGACTTAGACTTAAAAGCATGGCATTATTGGGTAAAAATGAGAAACAGCCCCCGAACAACCCCGTGAGTGGCACCAACACCTCGCACGGGACCAATGTAACTCGTAGGAACTGACCGCGCGATCATGGGACTCTCGATTTGAGAATACGATGATAATTTATATATTTCTAGACCTGGGCTTAAAAACATGGCGTCAGAGGGTGAAAACCCATAAGAGCCCCCGAACGGCCCCGTGGGAGGTACCGACATCTCCCACGGGACCAATGTAACTCTTAGGAACTGACCGCGCTGCCACTGGACTCACAGTTTGAGAATACACCAGTAATTTAATAACACGAGGACTAGGCTTAAAAACATGGCGTTAGAGGGTAAAAACCCAAAACAACCTCCTAACTGCCCCGTAGGAGGCACCAACATCTCCCACGTGACCAATGCAACTCGTATGAACTGTCCGCGCAGCGACGGGACTCTCGATTTGAGAATACGATGGTAATTTGAATATTTTTTGACAGGCTTAAAAACATGGCGTTCAAAGGTAAAAACTCGAAACAACCCCCCTACGGCCCCGTGGATGGCACCATTACTTCCCACGGGACCAATGTGACTCGTAGGAACTGACCGCGCAGCCACGGAACAATCGATTTGAGAATACAATAATAATTTGTATATTTCTAAACTTAGGCTTAAAAACATGGCGTTAGTGGGTGAAAAGCCGAAACATCCCCCGAACGTCCCAATGAGTGGCACCAACACCTCGCACGGGACCAATATAACTCAAAGGAAATAATCGCGTGATCACGGGACCCCCGATTTGAGAATACGACGATAATTTGTATATTCCTAGACTTAGGCTTAAAAATATGTCGTTATTGGGTAAAAACCCGAAACAGGCCCCGAATGGCCCCGTGAGTGACACCAACACCTCGCACGGGACTAATGTAACTCATAGGAATTGACCGCGTGATCACGAGACCCCCGATTTAAGAATACGATGATGATTTGTATATTTCTAGACTTATGTTTAAAAACATGGCGTTAGTGAGTGGACACCCGAAACAGCCCCCAAGCGGCGCCGTGTGTGGCACTAACACATCTCACGGGACCAATGTAACCCGTAGGAACTAACCGCGTGATCACGGGACCCCAGTTTGAGAATACAATGATAATTTGTATATTTCTAGATTTAGGCTTAAAAATATGGCGTTAGTGGGTGAAAACCCAAAACAGCCCCCCGAACGGCCCTGTCAGTGGCACCAACACCATGCACGGGACCAATATAACACGTAGGAACTGACCGCGCGATCATGAGACCCCGTGTTTAAGAATATGACGATAATTTGCATATTTCTAGACTTAGGTAAAACTTTGCGTTAGTGGGTGAAAACTCGAAACAGCCCTCGAACGGCCACCTCGCACGGGACCAATGTAACTCGTAGGAACTGACTGCGTGATCACGGGACCCTGGTTTGAGAATACAATGATAATTTTTATATTTCTAAACTTAGACTTAAAAACATGTCGTTTAAAGGTAAAAATCGGAAACAGCCCCCGACGGCCCAATGGGTGGCACCAACACGTCCCACGAGACCAATGTAACTCGTAGGAACTGACCGTGTAGCCACAGGACTCCTGGTATGAGAATATGATGAAAATTTGAATTTTTCTAGACTTGGGGTTAAAAACATTGCGTTAGTGGGTGAAAACCTGAAACATCCCCCGAACGGTCCCGTGAGTGGCACCAACTCCTCACACAGGACTAATGTAACTCGTAGGAACTTATCGCGCGATCACAGGACTCCCGGTTTGAGAATACGATGATAATTTAAAAATATCGAAATTTAGGCAAAATATGGCGTTAGCGTGTGAAAACTCGAAATAGCCCCCAAACGGCCTCGTGAGTGGCATCAACACCACGCACGGGACCAATGTAACTCGTAGGAACTCACCGCGTGATCACGGGACTCCCGATTTGAGAATACGACGAGAATTTAAAAATATGAGGACTTAGGCTTAAACACATGGCGTTAGAGAGTGAAACCCCAAAATATCCCCCGAACGGCTCCGTGGGAGGCACCAACACCTCCCATGGGACCAATGCAACTCGTAAGAACTGACCGCGCAGCCACGGGACTCCGGTGTGAGAATACGACGGTACTTTGAATATTTCTAGACTTAGTCTTAAAAATGTGGCGTTTAAAGGTAAAAACACGAAAGAGCCCACCTACGGCCCCGTGGGTGGTACCAACGCCTCCTACTGACCAATATAACTCGTAGGAACTTACCACTCGATCACGGGACCCTCGATTTGAGAATATGATGATAATTTGCATATTTGTAGACTTAGGCTTAAAAAATGGCGTTAGTGGGTGAAAACTCGATACAGCCCCCGAACGGCCCCGTGAGTGGCACCAATAATTCGCACAGGACTAATGTCACGCGTAGGAACTGACCGCGTGATCATGGGACCCTCGATTGGAGAATATTACGATAATCTACATATTCTTAGACTTAAGAAAAACATGGCGTTAGTGGGTGAAAACCCGAAACAGCCCCCGAACGGCCCCATGAGTGGCACCAACACCTCGCATGGGACTAATGTAATGCGTAGGAACTAACGGCGCGATCACGGGAACCCCGGTTTGAGAATACGATAATAATTTGCATAATTCTAAACTTAGGCTTAAAAACATGCCGTTAGTAAGTGAAGAAACAAAAACAATCCCCGAACGGCCCCTTGAGAGGCACCAACACCTCCCACGGGACTAATATAACTCTTAGTAACTGACCGAGCAGCCATGGAACTCCCGGTTTGAGAATACGATGTTAATTTGAAAACAAGAGGACTTGGCATAAAAACATAGCTTTAGAGTGAAAACCCAATATAGAAATGAACAGCCCCGTGGGATGCACCAACACCTCCCACGAGACCCATGTAACTCGTAGGAACTTATCGCACAACCACGGCACTCCCAGTTTGAGAATACGACTGTAATTTGAATATTTTTAGACTTAGGCTTTAAAACATAGCGTTTAAAGGTAAAAACCCGAAACAGCCCCCTTACGGCCCCGTGGGTGGCACCATTATCTCCCATGGGACCAATGTAACTCGTAAGAACTGACCATGCAGCCATGGGACTCTCGGTTTGAGAATACGATGTAATTTACATATTTCTAGACTGAGGCTTAAAAACATGGCGTTAATGGATGAAAAGCCGAAACAGCCCCCGAACGGCCCCGTGAGTGGCAGCAACACCTCGCACGGGACCACTATAACTTGTAGGAACTGACCGCATGATCACGGGACCCTCGGTTTGAGAATACGACGATAATTTATATATTTCTAGACTTAGGCTTAAAAATATGGCGTTAGTGGGTGAAAACCGAAAACATCCCCCGAACGGCCCTGTAAGTGGCACCAACACCTCGCACGGACCAATGTAACTCGTAGGAAGTGACCGCGCGATCACGGGACGCCCGATTTGAGAATACAATGATAGTTTGCATATTTCAAGATTTTAGCTTAAAAACATGGCGTTAGTGGGTTAATAGCCGAAATAGCCCCCGAACGGCCCCGTGAGTGGCACCAACACCTCGCACGGGACCAATGTAACTCGTAGGAACTAACCCCGCGATCACGGGACCCCCGATTTGAGAATACAACGGTAATTTGCATGTTTCTAGACTTACGCTTAAAAACATGGCATTAGTGGGTGAAAATCCAAAACAACCCCCCGAACGGCCCCGTAGAAGGCACCAACACCTCCCACGGGACAAATGCAACTCGTAGGAACTGACCGAGTAGCCATGGAACTCCCAGTTTGAGAATACAATGATGATTTGAATATTTGTAGACTTAGGATTAAAAACATAGCGTTAGTGGGTGAAAACCTGAAACATCCCCCAAACGGCCCCTTGAGTGGCACCAACACCTCGCATGAGACCAATGTAACTCGTAGGAACTTACCGCGCAATCACAGGATACGATTTGAGAATACAATGATAATTCAAAAATATCGATACTTTGGCAACACATGGCGTGAGAAGGTGAAAACCCGAAAAAAATGGCCCCGTGAGTGGCACCAACACCACGCACGGGACCAATGTAACTCGTAGGAACTGACCGCGTGATCACGAGACTCCCGATTTGAGAATACGATGGAGAATTTGAAAATATGAGGACTTAGGCCTAAATATATGGCGTTAGAGGGTGAAAACCCAAAACAGCCCCCGAACGGCTAAGTGGGAGGCACCAACACCTCCCACGGGACGAATGAAACTGGTAAGAACTGATCGCGCAGCCACGGGACTCCCGATTTGAGAATATAACGGTAATTTCAATATTTCTAGACTTAGGTTTAAAATAGGGCGTTTAAAGGTAAAAACCCTTATAAGCCTCCCTACGGACCCGTGGGTGGCACCAACACCTGCCACGGGACCAATGCAACTCGTAGCAACTGACCATGCGATCACGGGACCCCCCGATTTGAGAATATGATGATAATTTGTATATTTCTAGACTTAGGCTTAAAAATATGGCATTAGTGGATGAAAACCCGAAACAGACCCCGAACGGCCCCGTGAGTGGCATCGACACCTCGCACAGGACCAATGTAATGCATAGGAACTGATCGCGTGATCACGGGACCCCCTGTTTAATAATACGTCCATAATTTGTATATTTCTAAACATAGGCTTAAAAACATGACGTTAGAGGGTGAAAATCGAAAATAATCCCCGAACGGCCCCGTGGGAGGCACCAACACCTCCCACGGGACCAATGTAACTCGTAGGAACTGATCGAGAAGCCATGGGACTCTCGGTTTGAGAATACGACAGTAATTTGAAAACATAAGGACTAGGCTTAAAAACATGGCGTTAGAGGGTGAAAATCCAAAACAGATGCGAACGGCCCCGTGGGAGGTACCAGCACCTCCCACGGGACCAATGTAACTCTTAGGAACAGATCGTGCAGCCACGGGACTCCTGGTTTTAGAATACGATGATAATTTTCATATTTTTAGACTTAGGCTTAAAAACATGACGTTATCCGGTGATAATCCAAAACAGGCCCCGATCGGCCCCGTGAATGACACCAACACCTTGGACGGGTCCAATGTAACTTGTAGGAACTAACCGCGGGATCACGGGACCCTCGGTTTGAGAATACAACGATAATTTGCATATTTATAGAGTTAGGCTTAAAAACATGGCGTTAGTGGGTGAAAACCCGAACGGCCCCATGAGTGGCACCAACACAACGCACGGACCAATGTAACTCGTAGGAACTGATCGCACGATCACGGGACCCCCGGTTTGAGAATACGATGATAATTTTATATTTCTAGACTTCTGTTTAAAAACATGGCGTTAGTGCATGAAAAGCAGAAACAACCGCTGAACAGCCCCGTGAGTGGCACCAACACCTCGCTCGGGATCAATGTAACTCGTAGGAACAGACAGCGCGATCACGGGACCCCGGTTTCAGAATACGATGATAATTTGCCTATGACTAGACTTAGTCTTAAAAACATGGCGTTAGTGGGTGAAAACCTGAAACAGCCCCCGAACGGTCCCGTGAGTGGCACCAACACCATGCACAGGACGAATGTAACTCGTAGGAACTGACCGCGCGATCACGGGACTCTCAATTTGAGAATACGACGAGAATTTGAAAATATGAGGCCTTAGGCTTAAATACATGGCGTTAGAGGGTGAAAACCCAAAACATCCCCCAAACGGCCCCGTGGGAGGCACCAACACCTCTCATGGGACCATTGAAACTCGTAAGAACAGACCGTGCAGTCACGTGACACCCGATTTGAGAATACGACGATAATTTGAATATTTTTAGACTTAGGCTTAAAAATAGGGCGTTTAAAGGTAACAGCCCCCCTACGGCGCCGTGGGTGGCACCAACACCTTCCACGGGACCAATGTAACTCGTAGTAACTGACCGTGCGATCACGGGACCCCCGGTTTGAGAATACGATGATAATTTGTATATTTCTAGACTTAGGCTTAAAAAATGGGATTAGTCTGTCAAAACCCGAAACAGACCCCGAACGACCCCATGAGTGGCACCAACACCTCGCACGGGAGCAATGTAATGCATAGGAACTGACCGCGCGATCACGGGACCCCCGATTTGAGAATACGACCATAATTTTCATATTTCTAAACATATGCTTAAAAATATGACGTTAAAGGGTGAAAATCGAAAATAGTCCCCGAACGGCACCGTGGGAGGCACCAACACCTCCCACGGGACCAATGTAACTCCTAGGAACTGGTCGAGAAGCCACGGGACTCCCGGTTTGAGAATACGACATTAATTTGAAAACATAAGGACTAGGCTTAAAAATATGGTGTTAAAGGGTAAAAATTCAAAACAGATGCGAACGGCCCCGTGGGAGGCACCAACACCTCCCACGGGACCAATGTAACTCTTAGGAACTGACCGCGCAGCATCGGGACTCCTAGTTTTAGAATACGATGATAATTTTTATATTTTTAGACTTAGGCCTAACAACATGGCGTTAGTTGGTGATAATCCAAAACAGGCCCCGAACGGCCCCGTGATTGGCACCAACACCTCGCACGGTACCAATGTAACTCGTAGGAACTAACCGCGTGATCACGGGACCCCCGGTTTGAGAATATAATGATAATTTGTATATTTCTAGATTTAGGCTTAAAAATATGGCGTTAGTGGGTGAAAACCCAAAACAGCCCCCCAAACGGCCCCGTGAGTGGTACCAACACAACGCACGGACCAATGTAACTCATAGGAACTGACCGCGTGATGACGGGACCCCCGCTTTGAGAATACAACGATAATTTGCATATTTTTAGACTCCTGTTTAAAAACATGGCGTTAGTGTGTGTAAAGCAGAAACAACCCCCGAACGGCCCCGTGAGTGGCACCAACACCTCGCACGGGATCAATGTAACTCGTAGGAACAGACCGCGCGATAACGGGACCCCCGATTTCAGAATACGATGATAATTTGTATATTTCTAGACTTAAGCTTAAAAACATGGCTTTAGTGGGTGAAAACCTGAAAAAGGCCCCGAACGGCCCCGTGAGTGGCACCAACACCACGCACGAGACCAATGTAACTCGTAGGAACTGAAAGTGTGATCACAGGACCCCGGGTTTGCGAATGCGATGATAATTTGCATATTTCTAGACTTAGGCTTAAAAATATGTCGTTTAAAGGTAAAAACACGAAATAGCCCTCGTACGGCCCCATGGGTTGCACGATACGTCCCACGGGACCAATGTAACTCGTAGGAACTGACCGCGCGGCCACGGGACTCCCGGTATGAGAATACGACGATAATTTAAATTTTTCTAGACTTAGGGTTAAAAACATGGCGTTAGTGGGAGAAAATCCGAAACATCCCCCGAACGGCCCCGTGATTGGCACCAACACCTCGCACGGTGATAACTCTTTATTTGTCTTCCTTCAGATATGAATTTGGAATGTCATTGCGGTCAAACTTCGAGTATCAAATTTCCTGGAATCACCTACAAAACTTGTTAAAAATTTAGTATCGCTGTAAGTACGTGTATCAATCCAACATGCAGGGTAAAACAATTAATGTGAATACTTGCAATTTCAATTTTTTTTATTAAAATATTTTTTTTTTAAAACAATGTCAAGGGAAAAGTTACTACTAAATGCTAAAACTATAAAATGACTAAATAATGAAAAAATGTGCAACCGAGTGTGAAATAATGTGAGAAGGTCAAGAGATGGGATTACACTGCATTTTCAATTATTTTAATTTCTCAATATATTAATTTGAAATATTTTGAGATAATATTAAATCGATAATCTAACTCTCGTTATAATTATAAATTGGGACATATACCAAATAGTCCCTCGGACATTTTTTAATACCCATTTAGTCCAAACTTTTTTATTTTGCCTCAAAAAGTCCTTTGCCACATATTTTGGAGAGGGAGTGCCGCTGGCGCGGACCTCTAAAAATAAGAGGATATTGAGTGCTTGAGGGACTAAATGGGTTAAACTAAAAATATGTGTCCTTTTTAAAAAATATATATTTATAGTAGGGACTATTTAATAATTGACCCTTATAAATTTAATAAAATCTTTTTCAGAAAATTAATTTAAAAATATCACACGATGAAAAATTAGGACTACACTATTTTCAGAAAATTACCTTCTAGGATCAATTTAATGAAAACAATATCAATCCTCAATTTTCAACACTGAATTAATATTCAAATATCGAAAAAACCTATCTCTAGTTCGATTCCTAAATTTAAACATTATTGTGTTCAATTAATTTACTAACTCTCGCTACATAAATTAATTGGTGACAGTTAAAATTAATTTACCTAGAAATATAAAATTAATTAAACCAATTAATTAAATTAACATCATTCGCAGTGCATCTCACCCCTTGAACGGGGTGTTTAGCCAAACATTCTCATGAAAGAATAAACAACATTTAATAATATAGCAAGAATGAAAAGGAAAGGAAAAGAAATTCAATAGGCAATTTTTTCCACAAATTTGTCTTGAAATGCGCCTTGACATGCGTCCAACTTCTTCACAATTTTCAGCACTTGATTACACCAAAAAGAATAAAAAAAACCTACAAATTTATTCTAATCTAAACTAATTTTTTTTTGTATTTTTCTAAATTTTTTATGACCCTAAATTGTACATAATAACACACTTTTTTTCTCTCTCTGCGTCCCTCTTTTTTTTCTATCTGAGAGTCCTCTTTTAAAAGTGAGCAGATGCCCTTTTTATAGTGGCTTTCATCTCCTTTTTTAGAGTCCCATGATTTGATTTTAGAGGAGATATTGGTGGGATTTTATTTGGCTTGAATTTGGCTCCTACTTTTTTGGGATATGGCAGGTATGAGATGAAATCGATTAGGGTCAAAGGTGGGTTTTAAAATGGGATTGAAGAGAATCGGGTTTGGTTGGGAGATGGGTCGATTTCGGGTTAGTGTAGGGGTTCGGGAGGAGCAGTAGATCATTTTTTTTTCAGAGCTGCAAAGGTTTGGTCAGGTGTTGTTGGGTCAACTCGTGGGTTAGGCAGGGAGCGGTTTGGCAGACCCGCTTGAGGTAGGTCCGGGTTCGTGCTGGAAATGGGCAGTCGAACTCGTAGGTTTGGCTCCGGCTTAAACCCGGGTTGTGGTTTTGGTTGGAGCTGTGGTGGTTTTTGGGTTCAGCAATGGGTTGCCAGAGTTTGGTTTCGGTTTAGGCAATACCCGATATGGGTTTGCAGCTAGTGGGTTTGTTGGTGTGGTGTGAGAGAGAGATAAATTAATGGTGGTGGAGGTTTTGGTTGGTGGATATGGGTTTGGGTTATGGTGGTTTTTATTAATGGAGGGAGGAGAGAGAGTGTGGGTTGGTGGAGAAGATGAAATTGAGGTTTATTGTGTGTGTGAGGGTGTACGATAGTGTGTGAGGGTCAGGAGTAGTTTAGTGTGTGTGTGTTAGGTGTATGGGAATTCGGGTGTAAGTGAGTGTGTTGTGTGTTTAATTTGTACCCCTAAAAAAATAAAACTAAAACTAAAATAAAACTTTTAAATCTAAAAAATCTTTAAAAAAAACTAACATCTCAATAAAATTAAAATACACAAAAAATTGAAAATGAAAATTAAACAAAAATAAAACTCTATTAAAACTAAAAGTACTAACTAAATAAAATAAAACCTAAAACTAAAATCTTATAAAAATAAATTCCTAAAAACTAATCCTAAGAATAATAAAATAAAATAAAGATTAAAAAATAAAAAATAAAAAAATAAAAAGACACTAAAATATAAAAATATGCAAATAAATTCTAAAAATCCTAAATAAATCCTAAAAATAAAAACGACACAAATAAAAAATATGAAAATGCTAAAAGTACAAACTCAACACACACTGGGCTCGGTCAAGGATTAGGTTAGGATTTTGGGACACGGTTCGGGACATCGAAACACATCTCGCCACGCTCAAATAGGACTCCAGTCTTCGCGGTCTCTTTGATTTTTTCGTTTCATGCTTTTAACCGCTTCTGTGTCGCAATTATTAGGATTTAGTATTATTTAATACTGCAACTGCGTATTGACCTGCAAAGTGATAGGATACGAACATAAGGCCAATATTAATTAAAATGAGTGACTAAAATGCATCTATTTGGGGTATAAAATAGACATTTTTGGGTGCTTATCACACCACCCCCAAACAGAACATTGCTAGTCCTCGAGAAAAAATAGAGAGAAAACAGAGATAAGTATCCAAAAGTGTGCCACTTTCGCAAGCACTGGCGATTGCACTTAGCATGTACAACAAGCCGTTAAACCTATAGGTTGCCCTACAGGACGAGTGGTGTTTCGTGAGTGTTTGCAATGAATATACCCACAAAATGCGAAAACTTATTTAAATGCAGTTTCTTATTTGATGATGAATTGCTATACAACCCAATTAAAAAGGACGTCAAGGAACACCGTACTCAACTATCAAAATGAGATATTAAATTTCTTAATACCAAAAGTGTAATCCTTCCTAAAACTCAGCATGTGTTTTGTGAAACAATTGTAAGTATCATGAGAGTAATTCCTCGATTTCCCTTATATAATCATCGCTTTGACTTCAATTCTCACTAGATATATCTCTCTGAATCGAACTCTCTGAGAATTAGGTAACTGTGTCTCTCTAGTGTATGAGGAGGTGAGTAAATATAAACAAGTCCAAACGTCTCACACACTTTATAAAAAAGGAAGGATACATGAAAAAAATTTGATCTCATGAATGAATGCTAACCACTATGTTGAGAATGTCAAATTATTCACCATATAATCTTTTCGTTTTCCCGAGCACTTTACCAAGGGTGAAATTGGGGTTTATGTAAGGTATGAAGGAGATGAATGATATGATGGGTTGTTTTGAGAAGTGTGTAACACAAGAATACCTAATGTCTTCATTTTTTGATTTTATGATCACATCTTTATTTTCTTTTATTTCTTTTTCTCCTTCTTTTTCTACATTTTTTTTACGCAATATTCTTCTTTTCATAGCATAAATGAAGACAATTTACATGGAAATTTTCAAAACACTCTTTTCCTCAAAAGCGATGGCAATGATGGATGGTAGTTGGGACATATGGATAAAGGTAATATGGAAAATAATATTGGGTTAATGATAATGTGATAGGGAAAATGGTAAGTGTATGGCAAAATCGGTTTAGTGCTCGGAATAAACTACAAGATGCATGTTTCTTACAACTCGAAAGTAATGTATGATTAAGCCAAATTTGAAAAAACGATGAGATCATGCAACGACTAAATTCGGTATCCAAAGAAAGTTGAGTCAACTTGTGACTCGGAGTTACGTAAAAACCCTCAAAAAGGTGAAAAGCTCAAATCTCACAGGTTTAAGTCGCCACTAGTGATCTTTTAAGGCTTTCTTGAGAATATATTTACTCTTCAACTTTTGATTGTAAACGTGATAGTGCAAATTGTCGAGTTTAAGAATTCATAGTGCAAGTACGCTTTTCAGAGGTATTAATTAATTTAAGGTTAAAAGCGTAAGTTTTGGGTCGAACACGGGTATTCCAAGATTTCTAAAAGAGGGATGATAGACAAAACATGTCATAAAAATTTATTTTTAACTGCACAAAAAGTTTAAAATCACTTGTTTCTGTAAATTTTCAGAAGAGGTAGACTTTTGATAAATTTCCCACCCCCAAACAAAAAAGAACATCGTCCTCAATGTTTAAAATCGTATATAAAAATGAAAAGCACAAGGGAGGAAAGATAGTACCATAATGAACCACTAGTGAAATGTACCGCACTCTGGAGCATAGATGAAACCTGAAGAACATATGTGATACAAAAAGACGTACAAGTCTATAAAGAATGTGAAAATCATTGGGTGGTGTGAAACACCACCCATAAACAGGATAAGACTCATACTCAGAAATAATGAACAACGGGTTGCCTCCCAGTAGCGCTAAGTTTAATGTCTTCAGCCATACCGAACCAATCTCACCCTAAAGATAATATCTATGAAAGCACAGGGTGGCAGAAAAATCGGGTGATGAAACTCAACCCCAAACAAGACTGAACAGTCAGTCTTCATAAATGGGGTCAATAAGGTCAATTTCTGCAATGTGAGAGGGGCCTAGATCTAAAAAAGGCTTCAATCATTGATCGTTGACCTGAAATACGCTAGCATCTTTAGGTTTTGAACTGTGATGGCACCGTAGGGAGTAACAGATTCAACAACAAAGGGTCTAGACCAACGAATTTTTAACTTCCCGGGAAATAGATGAAGATGGGAGCTATATAACAACACTTTCTGACCAGGGTGGAATTATTTGTGGAGGATGATTTGGTCATGGATCCACTTCATTTTGTCCTTGTACTTCTTGGACAAATCATAGGCATCATTCCGTATCTCCTCTAATTCATTAGGTTGGAGCTTTCGATGAATGCCAGCCTTGTCGATATCAAAATTAATTGCTTTGATAGTCCAATAAGCATGATGTTCAAGCTCGACAGGTAAGTGGCATGGTTTACCAAAGACCAAGCGATAAGGAGACATGCCAATCGGAGTCTTAAAAGCAGTACGATATGCCCACACAGCATCATTCAAGCGCAAGGACCAGTCTTTCCTATTAGGATTAACTATTTTTTCTAAGATTTGCTTGATTTCACGGTTGAAACTTCAACTTGACCACTAGTCTGAGGGTGGTAAGAGAGACCAACTTTGTGGGTAACACCATACTTTTTGATGAGATGTTCAAAGACTCGATTACAAAATATTTACCCCCATCACTAATGATAGCTTTAAGTGTTCCAAAACGTGTGAAGACATACTTCGTAAGAAACGTGACCACAATGCGATGGTCATTGATGCGACAAGCTATGGATTCAATCCATTTGGAAACATAATTAACTGCAACTAGTATATATTGAAAGCCATGAGATGAGGGAAAAGGACCCATGAAATCAATGCCCCATACATCAAAGATTTCGACGATGAGAATGGGTGTGAGGGGCATCATGTGACGACGAGAGATACGCCCAGATTATTGGCATTTGGCATAAGCCTGAAAGTAGTGGTGGGCATCTCAAAAGAGAGTGGGCCAGTAAAAACCACTTTGTAAAATTTTGGTGGCAGTTTTCTTAGAGCTAAAGTGGCCACCATAGGCATCATCATGACAAAAGGAGAATATACTTGACTGTTCATGGTCAGGAACACAACGACGAATGACTTGCTCAGAGAAATACTTAAAAAGGAAGGGATCATCCCAAGAGTAAAATTTCACCTGGGCCATGAACTTAGAACGCTCTTGTTTTGACCAATAATTGGGCATTTGGTCGGTAATAAGGAAATTAATAATATCAGCATACCAAGGAGAAGTGAAGAGAGCAAAAAGTTTCTCATCGGGAAATGTTTCAGAAATAGGGACAGGATCAGATGTAGACGTAACAGTGAGGCGGGCGAGATGGTCTGCAACCAAATTTTTCACCCTTTCTTATCACAAATTTTGAGGTCAAACTCTTAAAGTAAGAGAATCCACCATATCAAACGTGGCTTAGAATCCTTCTTCTGAAGAAGGTTCCTGAGGGCGGCATAGTCAGTGTAAACGATGATAGGTGAACCGATGAAGTAAGATCTAAACTTATCGAGTGCGAATACGACGGCTAGCAACTCCTTTTCGGTGGTCGTGTAATGAAGTTGAGCGTCATGGATGGTTTTGCAAGCATAATAAATGACGTGCTAGAGCTTGTCAACCCACTGACCAAGTATAGCACCTAGATAAAAATTAGATGCATCACACATAAGCTCAAAGTGTAAAGACCAATTAGGAGGCTGAATGATAGGAGCAGAAGTGAGCTCAGCTTTAAGGCGCTCAAAAGAAGCAACACATGCGTCATCAACGACAAAGGGAACATCTTTGGATAAAAGGGTGGTTAAAGGTCGAGAAATTTTAGAAAAGTACTTGATGAAACGACGGTAGAAGACCGCATGTCCTAAGAAGGAGCGAATGTCCTTAACAGACTTAAGAATGGGAAGCGAGGAGATTATGTCAACTTTTGCTTTATCTACTTCAATACCATCGCAAAAGACTACATGACTTAAAACAATCCCTTTTTTTACTATGAAATAACATTTTTCCCAATTGAGGACCAATTTCTTTTCTTGACAACGTTTGAGGACCATAGTGAGGTGAGAAAGGCATTGCTCGAAGGAAGAACCAAACACAAAAAAATCATCCATAAAGATTTCGAGAAAACGTTCTACCATGTCGCTAAAAATGCTAATCATACACCGTTGAAAAGTCACAGGTGCATTGCAAAGGGCAAAGGGCATGCGAGAGTAGGCAAAAGTGCCAAAGGGGCAGGTGAATGTAGTTTTCTCTTGGTCTTCAGGGGCGATTGGAATTTGGTTGTATCCTGACTAGCCGTCAAGGAAGCAGTAATACGCATGACCAGCTAAACGTTCAAGCATTTAGTCGATATAGGGAAGAGGAAAATGGTCCTTACGAGTGATAGCATTTAGCTTTCGATAGTCAATGCAAATACGCCAACCCGTTTGCATACGGGTGGGAACAAGCTCATTGTCACGATTTTTTATGACGGTGACACTAGACTTTTTCGGTACCACATGAATGGGACTGACCCACTGACTATCAGAGATAGGGTAGATAATACCAGGAGCGAGCAATTTTAAAATCTCAGCGCACACGACTTCTTTCATAGCAGGGTTGAGTCGACGTTGGGGTTCACGAGAAGTCTTGGCATGCTCCTCTAAATGAATGCGATGACTACAAACATTGCGGTTCACACTATGAATGTCTGGAATGGTCCATCCTATAGCAGTACTATGCTGAGTAAGGGTGTTGACTAATTTCACTTATTGCACAGGGGTCAAGTCGGAAGCAATGATGACAGGGTGATGGTTATTTGGGCATAAGAAAGTATATTTCAACTCGAGAGGTAAGGTCTTAAGATCTAAACTAGTAGGTGGCAGAGGAGTGACATCGGACTTAGATGCAGAAATAGAGTCTGGAGAGGTAGCGGTGCATAAAGTGGAGGAATCTGATGTGGAAGGGAGTTCAGAAGGCGGAACGGGGTGATCCACAGAGTGAAGAGTATTAACATAGAGGGTCTCAAAGGGAGTATCCCAAGAGGAAGTGTCCATCAGGGGAGTGAAATCTAACATGGCATTTAGGTCAGAGATGGATGAATCAATGTCAAAGTCGGATCCAAAATGAGCCAAACATTATTGGAGAGGATCGGCAGGGTAAGTTTGATCCAACATTTCATTAACTAATGAGTCAATCACACACACCTCATCAATAGAATCGACATCAGTCGGTTATTGCATAAGGTGGAATATATTGACTTCTACAGTCAAGTTGCCAAAAGAGATATTCATAGACCTATCATGACAATTGATGATGGCATTAGCAGTGGCCAAAAAGGGGCGACCCAATATGATAGAGTATTAGTTGGGTCGAGCGCAGGAGTATCTAAGATGATGAAATCCATAGGATAGTAAAAGTCTGAAACTTTCCCCAAAACGTCTTCAACGATACCTTTAGGTACTTTCACGGAACGATCAGCAAGTTGAACAGTAACTCGTGTAGGTTTCATGTTTTGTAAACCTAACTCAAGGTAGAGGAGTAAGGTAACAAATTAACACTAGCCCCAAGATCAAGTAAAGCACTAGTAGTGAACTTGTCGCCTAACATGCAAGAGACAGTTGGATGACCAGAGTCTTTATACTTCACAACACCGTTATTATAGAGAAGGGACGTAGCTTGCTCAGTGAGGAAAGCATCACTCGGAACATTGGTCCGACGCTTAACAGTGCACAATTCCTTCAAGAATTTGGCATATGAGGGGACTTATTGAATCGCGGTGAGGAAGGGAATGTTAATGTGAACATTCTGAAAGACTTTCTTGATCTCATCAAATTGATGGGCTTTCTTAGTGGGAGCCAACCGATGAGGGAAGGGTGCTTTGGGCACAAAAATAGAGGTGGGCTCAGGAGGATTGGACTCGGTGTGAGCTGGTGATTTAGATGGTGGGGTAACCTTAGGGAGAGGCACTAAAGGTGGGATGGTAGGGTGTGGGACATCAGTGGGAGTACAAACACCATTATCAACTTATTTTCCCGAGCGAAGAGTAGACACCGCTTTCATATCCGCTTGGTAATTGGGTGGATTGGAAGTGGAATTAACCTCGTAGGCCGAGTCTTTGATATTCCCCTTAGAGTTAGAAATGGGTTGACTGGAAAAACGACCTTTCTCTCTCTCAGACTCGAATTGGTTGAAACGCTGCTCAAGCCGTTGGAGGGCTTGAGTCTGAGTGGTCATAAACTGAGTGAGGAGATTCTCGAGAGAAGAGGTGGAGGAATTGGGCGGAGGGGCATAAGATGGTTGGGGAACCAACTCGCGCGGAGAATTAAGCAGTTGTGAATACTCATATGAAGGAGGGGAACAGGAACAAGCTAATTATTGTTGTTTGAATGTCCGGCGTGGGGGACAAAGGAAGATGGAAAGTGCGATTGATGGTAAGAAGCAGACTGATGCGGGACAGGAGGGTGAGGTTTCCTTTATGGGTTGTGTAGAAACCTAGGGGGACCACCAACATGCTGTTGTGGTTGGGAAGGAGCGGAGTTGTGGTCGTACTTATAAGAGAAATAGGGTGATTCCTATTATTAGGATTGTAAGTAAACGACGTGGGAACGGGTTTCCTAGTGGTATCAAAGGCACATGCTTGGGCCATGGTGGGTTCGGGATCATCTTGCAGGAGGGGGCACAAATGAGCTAAATGATCTTGATTTAAGCAGACACCGCAAGATGAAGGACTAGAATCGTTGACAGTCATTGCTTGTTTAGAAAGTGTAATATTTTATTGCATAATACAA
Source organism: Sambucus nigra (assembly GCA_949130495.1). Taxonomy (NCBI): domain Eukaryota; kingdom Viridiplantae; phylum Streptophyta; class Magnoliopsida; order Dipsacales; family Adoxaceae; genus Sambucus; species Sambucus nigra. The sequence continues at coordinate 543,766,625 of OX422218.1, forward strand.
CTGAGAGCGTCAACGATTTTAGTCAAAGAGTGTAAGTTGTGTAGCAAAGTTTTAAAATTAGGATCATTTTTACCTCAGAAGTGTTCCTTACACATGGAGGATCGGATCTTGAAAATGCATTGGTACCCTCACAATATTGGGAGTCATCGCCTAATTCAAGGAGAAAATTATAGGCGATAGTGGGAGTCAAATGCATGAACTTCCCTTTATGCATGGATTCAATCATGGTGCGAGAAGAAGGGATAAGACCATTGTAAAAACTATGGACTAAGCGACTTTTCTCGAGACCGTGATGTGGTCAACTATTAATATAGTCTTCAAAACGGCCCCATGCTTCACAAAACTATTCGGTAGGCTTTTGTCTAAAATCCTAAATTGCTTGGCGCATTTCATTTGTTTTGCTCATGGGATAGAATTTAGACATGAACTTCTTGAAAAGTTGTTCCCAAGATTGAATAGAATCTGGGGGCAAGGAATGGAGCCACATTGATGCATTATCGTTAAGAGAAAAGGGAAACAACCGAAGATGAACATTCTCTTCGTCTAAGTTTTGATTTTTAAAAGTAGCGCACACAGTGAGAAATTTTCGCAACTGAGTATAAGAAGACTCGCGTTCAATGCCATGAAAACTGGGCAACATAGAAATAGTCGCGGGGAGAATTTCAAATTGCACGGACGGAGTGGGCGGAAGGACAATACATGAAGACGGAGTGGCCGTAATCGGGGCAAAGTAGTCCCTTAAAGAGCGTTCGTCCGCCATGATGGGCGGGGTAACAGAACCAGGGGAAGTGGGAGAACTAAGCGTCTCCGATGAAGAAGAACACGGATCGGGAAAATGAGGAGGCAAGGCAACGATAGGGACACGATCACCTAAGATGAAATTTAGAGATGGAGCACTAGGGGAACGTGTTAATCGATGATCAATGCGTTGCCAATTTGGCATAAAAGCAAGGAAAAAATATTTTTGGGATTTGTGGTTATTTGAAAAAGAAGAAAATCTTTTTGGATTTTTTGGAAAATAAGGAAGGAAAAATGAAAAATATTTTTGGAGTTTTTTTTTCCGAGAGAAAAAATTAGGCGGAAAAAAGGAAAATATTTTTGTAGTTTTTTTTTTTTTTTTTTAAATGCAAAAAAAAACGGGAAAAAGAGCCAATGGACTAACGGTGGAAAAACTGACAGTTGGAGCAAAAATTGGACAACCTAAAGGAACAATTTAGACACGTAGACAAATGAAACAAGTCCGAAAGAGTACATAGCCAAATTATTATCTGCAAGTTAAATGAGTGGGTAGTCAATTTTAAGTAATCCGCGGGCGAGAAAATCACGGAATCTTAGGCTTCACCGGTAAAAGTGTGCTCCTACTTTCTTCCCGAGAGACAAGAGGCTCACTAGTTAAGGCTCACCACACAAGCTACTACAACACACAACTATCCGGTACCATGCTAGAGAAAGCACAAACCCGTTTTGTTGGGCGGCCTCACTTAAAACCCAGTTTCCCTAGAAAAAAGTCTTAAGATAGTTGAATGAAGATTTGCAGGGGTGGAAATGACTCACTAGAGTATCCTACGAGGGTCTCGTTTCTAAAGGGTCCTACTGTTCCTACTTGGCTTGCTAGTTGATTGATTTTAATTTAAGTGAGAACACGGGTAACAAGCAAATGGAGATGTGATTGAGTGGGTGATGAAATCCCAACTCGTTGCAATGACCGGGTATAGGTCTTAGGTAAATTCATTCATCAAACCATCCAATTAAGTGCGATACAGAAATAAAAAGCAGATAGGATCAAGTAGCACAAAAAAATTGACTCGCTTGCAGGAGATTCGCAAGTGATAAAGAGTTTACCTCCCACGATTTTTACACGCGTGGGGTGAAGACCGAGTTGAGTCGACCGGGGGGAAGTACGCCTACTTCAGTTGTCCCCGGGAGTCCTACCGACCCAAAGTAGAGAAGCTTCAAAATCCTCGCCTTTGGACGCCCTCTCTCTACCTTGTCCGGTTTCCATTTTCGCTTTTTTTATGGAATAATTATTACAAAATAATATGGTGTCAAAATGCACCCCAAATAAATACACAATCTTCAAAAATCCTATACAACCAGTCTAAGGAGGAGGGAGGAGGAATAATAATTACAACTAAAAAAAATTACAAGTCTTCAGTCGCTTCCAGGCCAAGAAAGCGACAACGGCGCCATTTGATAACTCTTTATTTGTATTCCTTCAGATATGGATTTGGGATGTCGTTGCGGTCAAACTCCGAGTATCAAAATTCCTGGAATCACCATAAAACTTGTTAAAATTTTAGTATCGCGATAAGTACGGGTATCAATCCAACTTCCAAAAAGAAACAATTAATGTGAATACTTACAATTTCAATTTTTTTTTATTAAAATATTTTTTTTTTTTTTTTTAAAACAATGTCAAAAGAAAAGTTACTACTAAATGCTAAAACTATAAAATGACTAAATAATGAAAAAATGTGCAACCGAGTGTGAAATAATGTGAGAAGGTCAAGAGATGGAATTACACTCCATTTTTAATTATTTTAATTTCTCAAATTATTAATTTGAAATATTTCAAGATAATATTAAATCGATAATCTAACTCTCGTTATAATTATAAATTTAATAAAATCTTTTTCAGAAAATTAATTTAAAAATGTCACACGATGAAAAATTAGGACTACACTATTTAAAGAAAATTACCCGCTAGGATCAATTTAACGAAAACAATATCAATCCTCAATTTTCAACACCGAATTAATATTCAAATATCGAAAAAAACCTATCTCTAGTTCGATTCCTAAATTTAAACATTATTTTGTTCAATTAATTTACTAACTCTCGTTACATAAATTAATTGGTGACAGTTAAAATTAATTTACCTAAAAATATAAAATTAATTAAACCAATTTGATCGTGGTGGAAATCGAGCGTCCGTGTAAATACGCTAGTCGTTATTATCGGCTTCCGACCACAATACAAAAAAACCTAAACTTTAACTACATTCTTGTGGAGTATAGCGGCGAGTCTGGGTATCGAATCCACGGGGAATGTTTGATAGATTTTAATTTATTTATTACTTCAGACAAAAAAAATGTAAAAGATGATGATTGAGTGAGAAAGAAAAAAGTGAAAAATAAAGAAGTTAACTAAAACTAATTGGAAAATTAAGGTAGGGACACAATCCCCCAACCCTAGTGTATTGATGGTATAAAACTAATCATAAATTTAAGTGATTGATTAGACCCAGAATTTAGTACTTCCAAGCATTACGTATATGAGGTTCAAGCCCGCACCATACTTAATCAGAGGACGAGTAAATCGGTATTGCGATAGTGACACTCAAATTGCATTCTGAAGCATCCCAGTTACCCTGAAGTAAACGGGGTCCAAAGATCTACAATTGTCGCATTTCTACACAATACGGTCGTAATAAATCATTAAATTTAGAGGGCTAATTTTATACACAAGCAACTACCACATCAGGTTGGGTTCATGCATCCCAACCTTTAAAAACCTAGCCTAACATGAGAAATAATAATACAAGTGCTGGAAATAAAAGTTACCACGATTTAAGAATAAGAACATGCAAGAAGAAATCAAAGGTTAAAGAAAAATCGAAAAAACTCTTGAATTATTGGTGCAAAGTATGTAAATTCTTCTCTTAGATGTTCCTACTTGTTATGGACCTTTTACATCAATGAAATCTTAATAAAAAGAGTCCTAATGACTAAATATATAGGCTAGAGGTCGTTTAGAAGAGTCCCCAAAACAAAAAACTCTTTTGGCTAAAAGATAAGCATAAAATAAAAATCCAGTATCTGCCAATTTGCCACACTTGGAAAAGCATGACTAATTTTGTAACGGATCTGGTGCGTGACTAATGGCCGGATTGGTTCTTTTTCCTCAGCTTGGGTTCAGTTTGGGTCTGACAACTTTTTTTTGGATTTCTTCTCAACTTCAAATGGGCATAACTTCTTCACCGTAGCTCGAATTAAGGTGTCATTTTTTTCAATGTTCTTGTAATTGAAAGCTCTTAAACTTTCCAGTTGGCCCCACCTCTGGACTAAGGCTGAAAAATTACGAAAATGCCCTTTAACTCCCCATTTCTTGGTTTTCTTTCACTATTTTTAGTTCTCTTTTGGCACTAACTTGTATGAAATATCTGTAAAACACATAAGAGATACACAAAATACGAAATACTTGCCAAAAAGGGTTAGTAGCATAAATATGAGACAAATCCAAGCTATTTACACTACACGGGATCATAAAAATATTGAAATTAAGGGGATAAATGTGAAGAATTTATGCCTAATCAAACCCCCTAACTTAGAACTTTGCGCGTCCCAAGCAATGTAAAAGAACGAGAGTATGAGTTAAGGACCCTTCAAAAACTTTATTGGGATAGAATACCTCTTTTGTGGGCAAGCGATTTCATTTAGCATATGCAACAAGCCTTTAAACCCCTAGGTTACCCTAGTAGGACGAGTGGTGTCTCGTGAGGGTTTGCAGTGAATATACCCAAAAAATTCATTATTGACTCAAAGAAATATCAAAATACTTAAAAATTGTAAAATTTAAACTCTCCAAAAATAGTCACCTTAAAGTCATATTTACAAGTCTCAAGTCATAGTGTGTGTGTGTGTGTGTGTGTGTGTGCGAAGCCAAAAATCGAACGGCTAACTTCCACCGATTGATCATTACGTTACTTTTCGAAAATTCATTTTGATTCAAATGCTCATGGGATGCTCTCTCAAACGAATCTCTCGGAATACGACTATTCTCTCGGTATGCGTGATATAACGAGTAAATGTGATGGACGCAAAGTCACGCATACAAGTAGAAAGACGGAAATTTTATAGTGATAGGATCTCATCAACGGATTACGGTTTTAAAAACGGGAACATTGCCTCTTATTTGCGCATTCAATCTCTTTTATTATCTTTTGGTGTCTTAGCTCTCCACGCGGTAATCAATTTCGCAATTTGGACTCGGTTAGGACTTTTTCGGGTTTTAAGGTATATTGGGTAAAATGAAAATGGTAGGGAAGGTTGGAATTGGAAAAGTCATTTATGATGTCCATTTGTGCTTTTTCCGGGATATTGCTCATTTTTTCTTCTTTTTCTCTATTTTTTCTGTTTTTCACTTCTTTTCTTTTCTTGTTATTTTTGTTGAGCATATCTATTTTTTTCTTGCCACTTTTTATGCACTTTTCCAACTTTATTGAATATTCTATTTTCGCAATTCCGGGCTACTTGAGTTTTTTGGGTTGTCAAACGAAAGGATAAATTTTATTTGTCTCAATTGGGTTATCAAAAAGATATTTTTTTCGCATCTTTTCTGGCCAATATTTTTGGGTGACAAACGAAGGCCTACTTCATTGTCCAAGCTACTAATCGCGTTATCATATGCGTCTCGAAATTAATTTAATTTAGAGATTTGTAGCGTGCTTTTTAAGGCAATACCACACACGCTTTCCATAGCCGATCAAAATGAAAGGATTGAGATCCTCGACGACTCTTTAGGGTGCTGAAAAGAACTTTGAGTTAACAATTAACTCGGATTGATTTAAAAACTCGCAAAAATTGATAGGCTCGAATCTCACCGGGTTTGTTAATCTCCACACTTATTCGTTAAGTCGTCAATTTTCGCTTAATTTCCATCTTTAGTCAATTTCGGCTTTGTGTATTTGAATTTTTCAACTTGAGACTTTAATCCGACTTTTAATGATATTTTTGAAAATTTTGAATTCCGATTTTTATTTATTTTGAACAAAAATATTTTTGGATTTTTTGAGATTTTTGGGCATTTTTGAAAATTTGTGGAGTTTTAAAAATACACACTTGTGACCCCCCCTAACTTAAACTTTTGCATTGTCCTCAAGCAAAAAGGACTAAAATCTAACTCAAAGCGAATAAAAAAGTGCGAGAAAATAAAACAAACAAATTATTAAAATGCAACAAGACACTATATGACACTCATGCATGACTCAAAAATACAACAACAATCACCCCATATGCGTTGGGGGTGCGAAGACCTCTCATCTCTCCACAAACTCACCCGACCCCACTCACGGGGTTCGAGGCTCTCCTTGTCACTCCCGTCTTCCTGTCATATACCAACAACCGGAATAAGTTAGGACCTCGCCCATAAATAAAGGAAAGACCGGGAGACTCATCGTGACTACTCGAAAAGGATCCCTGTGATGCTTACTCAAAGCATAGCTTGCGTGCACAGACTCAGGGGGAACACCTAATTTTCTTTCAATTTTTGGAATGCATGGGTCGGGCTCTAAGTCGGATGAGACACAACTTTTCTCCTCTATCGCCTTCGGGCCATCAAATGGTATGGGTGGATGGTCATTGCGAAGAAACTCATCAGTTTTATCTTTCCACTCGCCCTCTCCTAAATGACTACATGAGTCCAATAGAGGTTGGACTTTGTTGTGAAGGCTCTCATCCACCTGCCTGAATTCTCTCTCAACTCCTTTAGCTCTCTCTCTTGCTTTGTTTCCACATTCTTTCTTCCTCGCTCCATCTCAAAATTATTAGGTGGTGTGGGTGGGTAGTACTCGAGGAGAAAAATATCTATCTTGTCTTTCCATTCGCTCTCCTCTAAGCACTCATACGAACTTCTACCTATGCCCTATAAATTGACTCTCTCACTTAATGTAACAAGGCATACCCCTATCGGCTCTCGCGTGTGGATCCTCCCATGCTCGTGTGTTGCTCCTGAAAGATCCGTCTCTTGTGGTTCTCCTTCGTCACCCTCGTTCTTGATATTGTTAAAAATATTTGTATTGAGGGTCATGTTACCAAATGTTAATTGCATTTGCCCACTCCGAGTATTGATGAGTGCATTAGCCGTAGCTAAGAATGGGCGACCAAGGATAATGGGAACATGATTGCTTGGGAGAATGGAGGGGCTCCTCGTCCTAAATGACAAAGTCCACCGGGAAGTAGAAAGTGTCTATTTGGACGATCACATCCTCAATGATTCCCCGCGGCATCTTCACAGAACGATCCGCGAGCTGGAGAGTCATATTTGTGGTCTTGAGGGCTCCCAAATCGAGTTTCTTATAGATGGAATAGGGTAGAATGTTAACACTCGCTCCTAAATCTATTAGTGCTCTTTCGATTCGGTTCTTCCCCATGATGCAGGAAATGGTGGGTGCACACGGATCTTTATACTTTAACGGAAGGTCACTCGATAAAACTGAACTGGCATTCTGGGCCAAAAAGACAATCTTATTTACCTTTAGCTTGCGTTTTACCGTGAGTAAGTCCTTAATGAACTTAGCATATGCGGGAATTTTCTGTATGGTCTCGAGAAAAGGTAAATTAATCTTTACTTATTTAAGGACATAAAAAACATCGTCCCGAGAAGTCCCTTTGGAGTGCGGGACCAACCGTTGAGGGTATGGGGCAGCGGTGGGGAGTTTCACTACTACCTCGAGCTCACTAGTGCCTTATTTATCACTCTCATTAAAGGGGACATCTTCGGCCTCTTTCATGCCGGGAGAAGTCTCCTTGTCTTTAGTTGCATCGTGTGCGGTAGGTGACAAGTTAACTACTATCCCACTACATAGAGTGGTAATTACGCTACATTGCTCCGGATGGTCATGGGGTGTGGAGCTTACACTAGTTTGACCTTGGGGAGGTCTTTGGCCCTGGGCAGGAAACTTTCCCTTCTCTTGGATACTCAATGATGATTGCAACTGTGAAATGTTCGCATTCATGTCGTGGATCATGTGCGCATGCCTAGCATTAGTTACAGTCTGGTTGTTGATAAATTGGTTTATCGTATCCTCGAGACTTCTCCGTGGTGGAGGGATATATGATCCTTGAGGTGGTGGTGCTTTCACATATCCTTGCATGTGTGGATCTTGTTGAAAGTGTTGTGGTGGAGGAGGGGCAACATGTGAATTAGGATTCATCGCAGCATGTTGTTGCCCATGGCTAAAAGCAGGATGGTTTTTCCACGAAGGGTTGTAAGAATTCCCGTGGGGTGCACCAAAATCACCCTTGAATCCTCTTATACCACTCACTTATTCTTGAAGCATCACTTTGTAGGCGGGTATAGTCGGGCATTCCTAAGTTGAATGACCCGCCTCACAAATCGCACACACCTTCTCGACGGGATTTGGTATGGATCCAGTTGGTCCTCTTCCCAATACCTCACGTACGTCTCGCAGTCCTTTATCAAGCATATTGAGTCGACTGTCCGCTATAGAATTATTTTCTACATGAAATAAGTCGACGCCGATAGAGTGGTGGTTAATTCACGATTTCGACTCTGAGCGTTAGGATCAGATTTATCCCAAGATTGGGTAGTCTCGGCGATATACCTCGGGTGAAGCTCAGCATCATGGGCATCTAAGTCGACAAACGGACCACTACCCATAGTCTTAACGAGTTGCTTGGAGTTAATGTTCAGCCCATTATGGATAAAGGAAATTATTTGCATTTTATCAAAACCATGATGGGGACACGAGGCAATTAACTCATTGAAACGCTCGTAGAATCGTTCGAATGACTCATTTTCTAATTATCGGAATGTTTAAATTTGAGCCTTGATGGAATTCGTTCAATTTGGAGGAAAGAACTTCTTGAGAAATTTGGATTGTAGCTCGTTCCATGATGAAATCTAGTTTGGAGGTAAAGATCATAGCCAGGTCTTAGCCTTATCCTTTAGCGAGAATGGGAAGAGTTTGAGGCGGAGCACATCTTTTGTGCAAGTTTGATCACTCAGCGTCTCGCACGCCTCCTCAAATTCTATAATGTGGGCATATGGCTTTTCTGAATCTAGCCCATGGTAAGTGGGAAGTATTTGGATCATTCCATTTCTGAAGCGAAATTGCCTAGCATTGTACGGGAGTAAAATGCATCCCGGAGTGATAGTGCGCTCGGGATATAAGACGTCTCTCAAAGGGCGATACGGGGCCTCTCCCTTGTCGGCAGCTGCACTACCGTGTTGTGATATCTCTCTCTCTCTCAAAGATTTGGTATCCTCACTTGGTATACTAGGAGTGCTCTCTGAAGTGTGACCTAAGAAGGAAAACGGCATGTTATTTGAGATTGAGTGTGACGGTGTGGGAGGTGGAACCCAGAACTGTGGAGCGTTAAGAGTGTGGGGGCTATCAGGATCGTACTCAACAATCGAGTTTTCGTGAATGTGGGTTGGAGTATTATGGGGAGTTGGAGTGAGTTCAGAATTTTGCATTAACAGCTTATGAGAGATGATGATGAATCTTTTTATGCTTTTTGAATTTTTTATATGTTTTCGGATTTCTTTTAAAAAAATTTGCTCAAAGATTTAGATTGACTCGATCTAATCCTAAGTCTACCTAATTCCCCGGCAACGACTCTATTTTGATCGTGGTGGAAATCGAGCGTCCATGTAAATATGCTAATCGTTGTTATCGGCTTCCGACCACAATACAAAAAAAACTAAACTTTAACTACACTCTTGTGAAGTATAGCGGCGAGTCTGGGTATCGAATCCACAGGGAATGTTTGATAGATTTTAATTGATTTATTACTTCAGACAAAAAAATGTAAAAGATGATGATTGAGTGAGAAAGAAAAAAGTGAAAAATAAAGAAGTTAACTAAAACTAATTGAAAATTAAGGTAGGGACATAATCCCCCAACCCTAGTGTATTGATGGTATAAAACTAATCGTAAATTTAAGTGATTAATTAGACCCAGAATTTAGTACTCCCAAGCATTACGTATATGAGGTTCAAGGCCGCACCATACTTAATCAGAGGACGAGTAAATCAATATTGCGATAGTGACACTCAAATTGCATTCTGAAGCATCCCAGTTACCCTGAAGCAAACGAGATCCAAAGATCTACAATTGTCGCATTTCTACACAATACGGTCGTAATAAATCATTAAATTTAGAGGACTAATTTTATACACAAACAACTTCCACATCAGGTTCTGTTCATCCATCCCAATCTTTAAAAACCTAGCCTAGCATGAGAAATAATAATACAAGTGCTGGAAATAAAAGTTACCACGATTGAAGAATAAGAACATGCAAGAAGAAATCAAAGGTTAAAGAAAAACTGAAAAAGCTCTTGAATTAATGGTGCAAAGTATGTAAATTCTTCTCCTAGATGTTCCTACTTGTTATGGAGCTTTTAGATCAATGAAATCTTAATAAAAAGAGTCCTAATGACTAAATATATAGAAGAGTCCCCAAAACATAAAACTCTTTTGGCTAAAAGATAAGCACAAAATAAAAATCCCGTATCTGCCCATTTGTCACCCTTAGAAAGCGTGACTAATTTTGTAACGGATCTGGTGCGTGACTAATGCTCGGATCGGTTCTTTTTTCTGAGCTTCAGTTCGGTTTGGGTCTGACAGTTTTTTCTTGGATTTCTTCTCCACTTCAAATGGGCATAACTTCTTCACCATAGCTCGAATTGAGGTGCCATTTTTTCAAGTGTTCTTGTAATTGAAAGCTCTTCAACTTTCCAGTTGGCCCACCTCCGGACTACGGCTGTAAAATTACGAAAATATCCTTTAACTCCCAATTTCTTGGTTTTCTTTCAATGTTTTGAGTTCTCTTTGGCACTAACTTGTATGAAATATCTGTAAAACACATAAGAGATACACAAAATACGAAATACTTGCCAAAAAGGGTTAGTATCATAAATATGAGACAAATCCAAGCTATTTACACTGCACGGGATCATAAAAATATCGAAATTAAGGGGATAAATGTGAAGAATTTATGCCTAATCATAATTAATTAAATTCACATCATTCGCAGTGCATCTCATCCCTTGAACGGGGTGTTTAGCCAAACATTCTCATGTTAGAATAAACAACATTCAATAATATAGCAATAATGAAAAGGAAAGGGAAAGAAATTCAATATGCAATTTTTTCCACAAATTTGTCTTGAAATGCGCCTTAACATGCGTCCAACTTCTTCACAATTTTCAGCACTTGATTACACAAAAAAGAATAAAAATAAACCAACAAATTTATTCTAAACTAAACAAATTTTTTTTGTATTTTTCTAATTTTTTAATGACCCTAAACTGTACATAATATACACATTTTTTTTCTCTCTCTGCGTCTCTCCTTTTTTTCTATCTGAGAGTCCTCTTTTAAAAGTGAGCAGATGCCCTTTTTTATAGTGGCTTTCATCTCCTTTTTTAGAGTCCCATGATTTGATTTTAGAGGAGATATTGGTGGGATTTTATTTGGCTTGAATTTGGCTCCTACTTTTGTGAGATATGGCAGGTATGAGATGAAATCGATTAGGGTCAAAGGTGGGTTTTAAAATGGGATTGAGGAGAATCGGGTTTGGTTAGATGGGTCGAGTTTGGGTCAGTGCAGGGGTTCGGGCAGAGCAGTAGATCATTTTTTTTCAAAGCTGCTAAGGTTTGGTCAGGTGTTGTTGGGTCAACTCGCGGGTTAGGCAGGGAGCGGTTTGGCAGAACCGCTTGAGGCAGGTCCGGGTTCGTGCCGAAAATGGGCAGTCAAACTCGTAGGTTTAGCTCCGGCTTAAACCTGGGTTGTGGTTTTGGTTGGAGTTGTGGTCGTTTTCGAGTTCAGCAATGGGTTGCCAGAGTTTGGTTTCGATTTAGGCAATACCCGAGATGGGTTTGCAGCTAGCGGGTTTGTTGGTGTGGTGTGAGAGAGAGAGGAATTAATGGTGGTGGAGGTTTTGGTTGGTGGATATGGGTTTGGGTTATGGTGGGTTTTTTTAATGGAGGGAGGAGAGAGAGAGTGGGTTGGTGGAGAAGATGAAAGTGAGGTTTATTGTGTGTGTGTGAGGGTGTAGGAGAGTGTGTGAGGGTCAGGAGTAGTTTAGTGTGTGTGTTAGGTGTATGGAAATTTGGGTGTACGTGAGTGTGATGTGTGATTAATTTGTACCCCTAAAAAAATAAAAATAAAACTAAAATAAAAAATTTAAATCTAAAAAATCTTTAAAAAAAACTAACATCTCAATAAAATTAAAATACACTAAAAAAATGAAAATGAAAATTAAACAAAAGTGAAACTCTATTAAAACTAAAAGTCCTAACTAAATAAAATAAAACCTAAAACTAAAATCTTATAAAAATAAATTCCTAAAAACTAATCCTAAGAATAATAAAAAAAACACACTAAAATATAAAAATATGCAAATAAATTCTAAAAATCCTAAATAAATCCTAAAAATAAAAACGACACAAATAAAAAATATGAAAATGCTAAAAGTACAAACTCAACACACACCGAGTTCGGGTGTAGACTATGGGCTCGGTCAAGGATTAGGTTAGGGTTTTGGGACACGATTCGGGACATCGGAACACATCTCGGCACGCTCAAATAGGACTCCAGACTTCGCGGTCTCTTTGATTTTTTTCGTTTCATGCTTTTAACCGCTTATGTGTCGCAATTAACAGGATTTAGCATTATTTAATACTGCAACTGTGTATTGACCTGCAAAGTGATAGAATACGAACATAAGGCCAATATTAATTAAAATGAGTGACTAAAATGCATCTATTCGGGGTATAAAATAAACACTTTCTGGTGCTTATCACACGGGACCAATGTAACTCATACTAACTGACCGCGCGATCACGGGACCCCCGGTTTGAGAATACGACGATAATTTCCAATGTTACACGTAGCAACCGACAGTGCACTCACAGGACCCCCAATTTTAGGATTGGGCCAAAAAAAGATATTTTTTTAAATTATAGTTAAATATGGTCATGGAATTTTTTTATTTTTTTCGTCGCGCATAAAAATGATTGCGGCCAAAGTCCATGACCCCCAACCGTGACCAAAAATGGTCGCAGCCAAAGTCCGCGACCATTTGTTTCCTTTTTTTTCGGCGCGGTGTGGGTCATGGACTTTGGCCGCGATCAATTTTTGTTACGGTTGTTGATCACGGACTTAGGCCGCGACCATTTTTATCCCTTTTTTTGTCAGGGTTATGGGTCACGGCCAAAGTCTGCGACCAATTTGTCATGGTTATGGGTCACGGACTTGGGCCGCGACCATTTTTTTTTATCACGGTTGTGAGTCGCGGCCAAAGTTCGTGACCAATTTGTCACAGTTATGGGTCACGAACTAGGGCCGCGACCATTTTTTTTCCGTCACGGCATGAGTCACGGACCAAGTTCGCGACCATCTGTCGTGACCCCTGTTGGTCATGACCATTTTTTGGTCACGGACTTGGGTCGCGACCCATGAAATTGGTCACGCCCGAAATGGTCACGGCCCAAGTCCGCGACCCATAGTCTTGGTCAGGGATTTTGGCCGTGATCAATCGCCAGTTTTTGTGTAGTGTACTAACTCTAATTTCGTATATATGTATAATTAAAATGAATCTAGCTAACATGTGCCTAACTCCCGTAGCACTAGCCCATAATCCCCGAGTTTATTTCCCCGACTCTTAATTTATTTAAATTCATATCCATTAAATAATTAACGAGCTTCACTTGCTAAAATAACCAGACTCACCCAATCGGCCCGTATTTAAATATTAATGAATTTATCTCACTTAATTCATCCTTTAAATTCTCACCATTTTTCAATTTATAATTAACCATATATTTGCACATAACCCTAGGTAATAAGGTTCCTCATAATTTACACCAATTAAATAGGCTTTGGACAATTCCTAACAAAAATCTAAAGTCCAAAGTAAAATAAGCCAGACTTCCCCATTTCAGGATTCATCGATCGATCGATGAAGCGGGACCCAATTACTGCCCTCGAGTACACAAAACTTAGGTTTAACATACCTAATAAAATGCCCTGAATAGCCCCTTTATGGTCTCAGTTATGTTTAAAAATGCCCAGGACCCAATTACTGCCCTCAAGTACACTATTTTAACTATCTCGACCCATCCAGAACCAATTGTGACCTTAAAATCGCCATCTGATTCACTCTAAATTAATTTCATATCTCAACCTCATATTGTAAGGACAAAATTTTCAATTGAGTCCGTTGTATGTTTATTTGACTTATTCCTGGAACAAAAAGTTTTGAGTCATAGGTTGTGTTTTTAGTGTCACGATCCCACATGGACTATGACGTATTGAAGTTTATTGAAGACATTGTGGCCAAGCTTTAAGGAATTAATCATGCTGGTTTTATGGTGCATATTTCTCGTCTTTATTTAATTGCATTCTGAGAACACTCAGGTATGAATGCGTAATTTTAATGAAATTCAAAAATTATTTTAAATTATTTAAGGATGTTATTTTATTAAAGAAATGTTTTTAAAATATTGTTAAAATGTTTAAAAATGTTTACACTTCGTTTTATTCTTAGATAAGGATGGATCATAGTTATATAAAATGCAAACTCTTATGTTTCTGGTTCAAAGGACATTAGTGGTCATTCAAGCGAGATATGCATGTCGTTTGAACGCCATGTCAATCTCGTTTGAGCGACATGATATCTCGATCGAACGATGCACCGCCTTAAAAAAATTATTTAAGGCGTATTTTCTCAGAATTTCGTGAAGTGCTCAGTCCAGAAAAATAGTATACATACAGCACGATTTTTGCACAAACATTTCTAAGGTTTTATAAGTCTAAAACGTCCTTGGAGTTTCAAAGATTTGAGATTTCGCATCATATGCAACAATGATATTTGTTTGCACCTTATTGGAGTTTGTTATACACTTGAACATTGGGTTTGTGGTGAAGAAGCGAATGAGTCCGTGTTCAACATCGTAGACCTTTTCAAGCTACATTGGTGGACACTGAGGCATTCGTGGATGCGAGTGTTGTGGAATGGTAGCGCAAAAGGATTCGCATGGTCACTGTGGAGGAGTGGTTGAAGATCAAAAGAGCTTTAAGTCTTATGGGGATCGAGTTATTGAGTAAGACTTATGTCTTTTCCTTGTAATTCCACATCATAGTGATTGTCTGGATTAATCTGTCTGAGGTTTTTTCCCTTTGTCGTTTCCTCGTACATCCGGTGTTGTGATCATTCTTTTCTTTACTTTACTTACTTTAATCACTAGATGTATATTTAGGATTAATCAATATAAAATTTGGTTAAGTTAAAATTAGTTCATAACTTGGTGCGGTTCTAAAATTGGAAAAAGGGTTTTTCATAAAAAGAAAGTTGATTTTTATCATCCTTAAAACACATTCAATAGAAAAATGGGCCTACAAATTGGTATCAGAGCTAGAAACATTTTTTTGTGGTTTGATCCCTTGTGTTTTTCAGGATGAATTTTGGAGTTTTTGAAAGTTTTCGTGCTCCTATTTTTTATGGAACAAATTATGCTTATTGGAAAATGCGAATGAGAAGTGATTTGAAAGCAATTGATGAACATGTGTGGTTAGCAGTAGAAAATGGTTGGACTCCACCAGCACGAGAAGGTGAGGCCACTACACTAAAACTCGTTGAGTCATGGATTGAAGCCGAATACAGACTTTCACTTTTCAACTCTAAAGGTCTTCACGTAATTTCCTCACATGTCACACCGGATAGTATATTGAAATTATGACTTGTGAAACTTCAAAAGAGGCTTAGGATACACTTGCACTTACTCACGAGGGCACTAGCATGGTTAGGGCGTCTAATCTACAAAACCTCACTACACAGTTCGACACGATTAAGATGTTAGAGAGTGAGTCGTTTGATAATTTTTGCACTAGATTGTCCAACATTATCAACTCGTCATTTAACTTAGGAGAAAAGATTATCGATAACCGTGTGATAAAGAAAATTTTAAGATCTTTATCGAGTAGATTTGATGTGAAAGTGACCATTTTGAACTCCTTAGGTATGCTGGAATCGACAAAACTTGAAGATATTGTAGGTGATCTGCAAACCTATGAACTCGATATGTTACCTCCAAGCAAGTGCCAAAGAAAGAAAAGGGTATTGCCTTGAAATACCGAAAGGAGGAGACTAATGTTTCGAAAGACGATCCGATTCGGATTTTAAGGATGTCGCCTTATTGGCAAAGACGTTCAAAAAATTTCTTAAGTTTCAAAAACAATCGAAAGATGCCAAAAATATGAACAATTAAAGAACAACAAGGTAGATTCCAACCCTAAGGATAAAAGTGAGAAAATTAATAGGGTTGAGTCGGATAGGAGTTTGGGTGTGAGGGGTATGGCCATAAGGTTATCTAGTTTCCCACTAGACTTAAGAAAGAGGGCAAGAAACTGATAGCTTATAATGCCTCCTTACGTGATAGTGATCAGGAAGAGGGAGAGAGTTCCCCCAATGAGAGCAAGTTTGTTGCTTTCTTGGCATGTTATGTGAGCGACGGCAATAAATCTTCCCATGAATATTATCATGTGCATGACACTTCCAAGGTCGTTGAGTGTGAATCATAAGTGAGTGAGGGTGAAGCGAGTGAGGAAGAGGAGGTTAATGTGAAAGAGTTACAAGTTGCCTTTAATGAGGTGTATGCCGAAGCGGTAAAGGTGAAAAGGCAAATTCTAAATTGCAAGCTAGGTTGAATGAGCGTGTCGTAGAAAATAACGATGTTTTGATTGAAGATCTTGGTGTATGGGAGAACAAGCTTAGGGAGAAGCTACAATACGTTGAGAAAGAGAGAGATAGCCTTCGTGGTTTGATGGAGGCGTTGAAAAAGGAGGTGCTAGAGTTTGAGGAATCTAGGTGTGTGCTTGAGTCTAGGATTTATAAGTTATAGGATAAGTTGAAACACTCGAGTAAGGTTAAGTTTGACTTGGAAGTTAGGTCGGAGAAGTTGGAAAGGATATTAGGCACAGTACAAGTCAAAGGTGATAGTTGTGGTATACGCTATGATGATAGAGTTGTTCCTATTTCCAAAGCCAATACCATCCATATTAGAGATCCGACTAGGAATGTGAGGAGAGATCAACATTTTGGTAATCATTCCCACCGTCTTTACACTTGCACACATTGCGGTAGGAAAGGTCACCTTAGACGTTTTTGCTATGACATTAGGAATGCTCCTAAGAAGTTAAGGAATAAAGTCATTTCGGTTCCCAAAACCCCCATGCATAATCTCACACCTCTTTGGGTTAGAAAATCTGACTTAGAGGCGTTATGTCTTAAACTTCACAGTTATCATTTGGTTTCACTTGATTCATCCAATGCTAGATCTAAAGGATGATTGTGTTACCATGTTTGTCATATGCTAGTCTTTGCATATTGATTTATATTTTGCTAGAGTTATGGCATGTGTATCTTTTGTATTATATCATTTTCATTTATTGAGTCTTATTTGAAAAATACAAAAAGATTTTATTTTTGGTATAGATTTTTAAAAAATACAAAAAGATTTTGGTTTTAACTATTTTTGAGAAAAATACAAAAAGATTTTCTTTTTGGGTCAAAAACTATTTTTAGAAAAACTCAAAAAGATTTTCGAATTATTTTTGGTTTTGAGTTTACATGTTTGATGTGGCATATTGGTGTGCTTGGACCATCATTCTTTCATTAGGCTAGGACATATGGTCACAATTATTGATGCTTAGAATGGTCTAACCCATTGTATTATGGGGTTGTTTTGAAGTTTATATGCATTTTGATTCGGCTTTGTATATATGCCATCTTTGCACACATGCACGAGTTAATAGGAATGTTTAACGTCTCATGCATATTTGAATTTGGTGAGGCGTTCTTATCTCAATCTTGTCATCTATGCGTAAGTAGACTTAGGAGGAGGTGTGCATGTAAGAACCGTTTACCGTGAGGATTATATTAAAAACATGATGACTGTTCACAGGAGAGGGCTACAAGAGTGAAAAATTGACTCGTCGTGAAAGTCATCGTTTAAAAGAGCCCAAAAGAAAATCATGTAATAAAAAGAAACAAATACCAAAAATAGGGCCAATAGGATTTTATCTAAGTTGAGAATGATAGAAACCTCAAAAGAACTTAAAAAAGTAAATATATGTATGACGGAGTTTGGTTGGAGAAAATTTAAACGGGTTTGCACCATGAATCCTAACGTTGAATAATTGTATCATGACGCTATTATTTGTAGAATCATCGAAACTCCAGATTTGTGTGCATGATGTTTGTTTAGTTCATTAAGCTCACACTTCAAATGTCACATATGGCTAAAATAAAATTTGATGATTTATAGCTATCAATGAGATCTTCTTGATCGTTTTGATATGTTGGAATTGCGATTCATTTGTTGTAGTTCACGCCCATACATTCCATCTTCATGTTTGAGCACATCGGTACTATGTTAGCATGCAACTCACATTATTTTATTTGTTTTGTTTTATGTTTTTCTACTAATTTGATGTTTTCTGCACCTACAAGTTAGTTTTTTCAGGAAATTTTTTCACTGGGCGAAACCTTAAGATTTTCAGCACTAGAATTGAGATTTTGCATGTCGTTCTAACAACAATGGGGTTTCGTTCAAGCGACTTGCCCATGTCGTTCAAACAACTAGGCGACATCGTTCAAGCAACCATCTAAGAATTTTTTGTTATTCTGTTTCAGTACTTGATTCATTCTGTTAAATTATTCTTGATATTGTTGGTTGCTTCTGATGAGTTTATGCAGTTCACTTTGATAAAATTAATTATTAGCCTGCATTGTGTTGGTTTACTCACATCCTTACTGATTTTGCTGATTTCTCATATGTGATTACTATTAGCTAGTTATAGATTTGGTATTGTTAGATTATTTTTTAGGTGACGTTTCATGTTACATGTTTATCTAAATATACTTCATTGATTTAACTCATGCTAGATATTTGATATGTTGTGTATTTTTTCACCGGTTGTCTATTTGAGACAAAAAGGGGGAGAGAGTTGGTTTGACGAGCAGATACACTTATTGCATTACTTGTTGGTATCATATTTGTGATCATATGCCTTCATGATTATTTTGAGTAGTTTACACTTATCGATATCATGATTTAGATGTTGTTTACAAATTGGTATCATGTTTTGCTCACATATCAAATGATTTAGATTTGATTTTACCTATTGGTTTATATCATTTATTTCACCAGATTTCACTGGGTATTTGTCAGTTTCATGTGAGTAGGTATGCTTAAGAGATTCAAGATTTCAAGACTATATCACATTCAGACAATCCATGCTTGCTAGACCATCATTTGCTAGTCTTGTCCTGTAATGTTTAATTTTGGGTTTTATGGTATGGGATTTAGGCGTCATAAGGCTTGACAGCCCGGGTTAGGCATTTCACTGTTATTTTTGTCCTATAATAGTTAAAGGGGGAGATTTGTAAGTACAGCATTTCCAATTGAGTCCTGTGTATATTTATTTGATTTATTCCCAAAACAAAACATGTTTGAGTCATAGGTTGTATTTTTATTGTCATGATCCCATACACACTATGACGTATTGAAGTTTATTGAAGACATTGTAGCGAAGCTTCAATGAAGTAATCATGTTGGTTTCATGGTGCATATTTATCGTCTTCATTTAATTTCATTCTGAGATCACTCAGGTATGAATGCGTAATTTTAATGAAATTTGAAAATTATTTTAAATTATTTAACGATGTTATTTTATTAAAGAAATGTTTTAAAAATATTATTAAAATGTTTAAATATGTTTACACTTCATTTTAATCTGAGATAAATATGGATCATAGTTGTATAAAATGCAAATTCTATTATTTCTAGTTCAAACGACATTAGTGGTCATTCAAGCGAGATAACATGTCATTCGAATGACACGTCAATCTCGTTCGAGCGATAGGATATCTCAGAATTTCGTGAAGTGCTCAGTCCAGAAATAGTATACATCCAGTACGATTTTTGCACGAAATTTTCTGAGGTTTTCTAAGTCTAAAACATCCTTAGAGTTTCAAAGATCCGAGATTTCACATCATATGCAATAGTGATATTTGTTTACACCTTGTTGGAGTTTGTTATACACATGAACATTGGGTTTGTAGTGAAGATGCAAATGAGTCTGTGTTTAACATCGTAGACGTTACCAAGCTACATCGGTGGCCTTCGTGGACGCGAGTGTTGTGGACAGCTATCACGAAATGATTCACATGGGCACTGTGGATGAGTGGTTGAAGATCACAAGAGCATTAAGTCTCATGGGGATCGAGTCATTGAGGAAGACTTGTGTCTTTTCCCTGTAATTCCACATCATAATGATTGTCTGGCTTAGGTCGTCCAATATTTTTTCCCTTTGTGGTTTCCTCATACATCCGGTGTTATGATTCTTCCTTTTTTTACTTTACTTACTTTAATCACTATATGTATGTTTAGGATTAATGAAGATAAATTTTGGTTAAGTTAAAATTGGTTCACAACTTGGTGCAGTTCTAAAATTGGAAAAAGGTTTTTTCATAAAAAGAAAGTTGGTTTTTATCATCCTTAAAACACATTGAAAAGAAAAGGGGGGCTACACATATAGTCTATGCGCAACTCCCGGTTGAGATATAACACTGTCACGTCATTGCACTCACTATGAGGTAAAATAATTATTTACTATTTACTTATTAATTATATTCCATCAATATTAATCATTAGAAATAAATTCTACAACATTATAGGCCTCATTTTCTCTCTCTCTCTCTCTCTCCATCCTCCCAAATCCTAATTAGGGTTTGCATGGCCACCTTTAATACCATTCCTCACCTTGATCCAAAACCCCCTGCTTCAAAATTTTTAGGCATTGATCTTTTATTCGATGGTTGCTCCTCTAATTCTACTCATGATCTTTCCCTGAAACATCCTTCAACCTGTAAGGGTGAACCTGCAATGATATTTACTAAAGAAGACATTGCAATCATATCTAAACCATTTACACATGTCTTGGTGGGAAAATTTTCCCATGGTCGTCCATCTATGGAAGCTATAAGGAAGATATTCCAAACATTTTATCTCAAAATGGATTTTATTGTTGGTCTTCTTGATAACAAACACATATTGATCATATTGAATTCAGATGAAGATTATTCTAGGATGTGGATGCGTCATATTTGGTATGTACCTAAATTCCCAATGAGTGTCTTAAAATGGACTCCTCACTTTAGATCGGATATTAAAAGTAGTCTAACTCCAATTTGGATTACCTTTCCTCAACTCGTAATTCATTTTTTCTATATACCATCCCTCTTTTCTATTGCTTAACTTATTTGAAAACCTCTAAACCTTGATGCTTCAACTGCTGAAATGAATAGGCCCAGTGTAGCTAGAGTATGTTTTGAAGTAGATTTCACAAAAATCCTACTTAAGAGGCTATGGATTGGTTATGGAGATAATAGATTCTGACATGCAGTTTAGATGGAGAACAAACCAAAATATTGTAGGAATTGCTGCAAAAAGCGGCATGAGGAGGACACCTGTAATTTTTTATTTCATAATAATGTAGTGAAACCAGTCAAGAAAAGTGTTTATGCTCCCAAGAAGATCTTATAATGACCTAAAAAGAATGTTCAAATGGTGACAAATAATGACATGGCTGCAGGCCCTATTAATGTTGAAGATGGAAAAGAAGATGAGAATGAAGATGATCAAGATGACACAGAAGATGATTTTGAAGATAATTCAGAAGATAAATAAAAACATGTTATTTTAAATGAAGATAATGCAACTGAGAATAGAGAGAACGATGAAGATATAGGCAAAGAAGATCTCGTATCAGATCAAGAATAATGGCAAATCATAGAGGACAAGGAAGGCCAATTTGACAAAGACAATGCTAGGGTTCATGGTGTTTTAGATTTACGGGTATGTGCCACTGGGCTAGAGAATTTTGGGGATTGGATAGCTTCGGGTAGGAGTTGGGTCGCCGGTGATGGGGTCAAGATTGTCTGGCACTTAGGAAGGTGGTTATGGGTCTTGGGATTGCAAAACGGGTATGGGGTTATGAAGATCGGGTTAAGGTTGTAGCCGGATTAGAATGGTTCGGGCCGGACCAAAAGGAGCTCATGTTAAATCACAGTTTATAGGGTGGACAGCAGGTTCGGCGGGTTTGGGATGTAAATGAAGGAATATTAATAAGGATGGTGGAGTTACTGGGGAGTTTTTTAGATTGCAATTATTGGCCTTTTACCATTGAATTGGATTCTAATTCCGTAATGGATGTATATAAAACTTATTTGAAGTTGTAAAAGAATTTATTTTCATTTAATTTTTAAAAAAATGTTCATTACAATTCGACGAATATATGCTGCAGTTATGTACAACTGTGTTTATTCTTCATTCTTATATTTGGGTTATTATAAGAATTTGGGAGGCAAGTCCTTGCGTTATTTACACCTCAAATGTAAATTTTAGTAGTTGAAGTTCATCTCTTATTTATTTTAACAGCCAATGTTTGACTTTAGATTGATAACATATTGTGAGCGAAAAGGTGCATCTTTCTCAATAAATAATTATAATTATTGAGATTTTATTACATTAAATCTGGTTAGATATTTTGATTGTCATATTTTAGTGGATATTTGTGTAAGAAGGAATGATGAAAACTCTTAATTTATTAAAATTAGTAAACTTACTTTAACATCGAAAGCCTTTTCCTTACACAACCTTATAGTTTCCATATCTAAGTATATATATAAAGTTGTACTCTTAACCTCAAGCTTTAACCTCAATTTGACACGTGGCGTTATTAATGGACGTTGCATATATACTAAGATTTTTTTTTATATCCTTTGAAAGCCCAAGAGCCCTTAAAAATGAGAACCCAACAGATCTTAAAAATGTGAAAACCCAACAATTCTTGAAAATGTGAAAACCCAACAGTTCTTGAAAGTGTGAAAACCATCCAACCTCGAAAATCCACAATGAAACCCAACAGATCTTGACCACATATATATATAAAGCCAATGGATCTTCTTTCTAGGCGAGACTTTCTCAAGTTTATATATTAATGCTCTTTGGTGAATTTGCAAGGAATTTTTTTATCACTCCTTTTTTTTCAGAGTTTTATGTGGGAGATGTGTATACAACTAATATTTAAAAGCAGTGAGTTTTTGTGCAGGATGACTCCATATCCAACCAACATTATCAAGAAATGTCTTATGTTTTGCTTGCCATTAGCTTTAGCTCACTGTACAGTGATAGCGATTCATTTGTTCCACCAATCAACTATAACCTTGCGGGATCAACCCTATGTACATGAAGAATCTACATTTTTTTTGAGTTAGTGTTTAGCATCTATGAAGTATGAGTACGGAGACGAATGTGAAATGACATGGACATGGAAGATTCTAAAAAAGGAAATAAATAAGAACGCCCATGGAAGTTGGCGTTCTCATCCTAAGCTCGCATATTCTTTTCTTTTTCCATTTGCTTTCTGTAAAACCCATTTCATTTTTTTAAGTTTTGCATAAACTTCATCTTTTTATATTTGGTCAAGTGTATTTATTGACTTGACTCTGTTAGTATATTAATTGAGAGACAAGAAGGCATATGAAATACAAAGTTAAAATAGCATCGAACTCGCGCAATGCGCGGGCGTACATGTGTAGAACAAAATATATTTTTATTGTCGTAGAGAAAGTAAGTAATTATAAACCCTTTTTTATAACATGTATTTATATATTTTTTATAAATATATTATTAAACTTTTTATTAAACCTCGTTTTATAAGAATACAGTTTTAAAAAAAAGGCTATGTCACCTATTTTTTTTAAATTATGAAAATAGTTTTTTTAATAACTTTAACATGAAACAATTTTTTTTATTATTATATATGATAACAATAGTTTTTTTTAATTTTTTCACAAAAATAGTTATTTTGTAACATTTTAAAAAATTATAAACAATGTTCATTTATTTATTTTTATAAAAAATTATAAGCAATGTTCATTTATTTATTTTTATAAAACGTTATAAACTTTTTTATAATAACTGTTTTTTCTAACATTTTCACAAAAGAGTTTGTTGTAACAATTTTTTAAAATATTAATTAAAAAAAGTCCATTTTTTTTATAAAGACAATTTTTCTAACTTTTTCACAAAACAATTTTTTTTGTTTTAAAAAGCTACATCTAGCTATTTTTTTTAAATATGGAAAACCTTTTTTTTTCCACAATATAATTTTTTGTAACCTTTTTTTTTAATTTTATAGACAATGTCCATTTATTTATTTTAATAAAAATTTGGAGTTGTCTTTTACTAACCAGGACCACAAAAAAAACTTTTGGTTACTCAAAACCATAATTACAGTTGAAGGGAGAGAATTCAGGAATCCGAACGAAAATGTTCGGAAGACACACTTTAGAAACACAATTTGGGGATATTGGACACGTGTACCTATGTCATTGGCGGACACCTTGAGTGAATGTGTCTCACTAAAAATGTTCACCAATGACACACGGACGCGTGGCCGGTGTCTCCAAATTGTGTCCCAATATGTGTATCCGTATTATCACCCTTATTAGAATACAACAACATGAGATAAAGGTTTTAACATTTGATTAATGTCAGTGTCCTTGTAACCAAACTCTTTGAGAAGTTCTCTAAAGTGGAGGAATGAACTTAAAATCTATGTTTCCATAATACTGCAACCATTTCTGATCCACACTACCCGTGACAAAACTACAAAAATTATATCATCTTAGTTGTATATGAAAAGCCAATATACTAACTACTTAAAGATAAGTAATTAACAAAAACTGGTGGGGAAAAAAGTTACCCTTTGATAAGAAAGGCTTGCCCTAATGCCAACTGTGATGAGATAAGCAAGGCTCACTGCTAGGGCTTGCATTTGCTCAATGTTCAATAAATCACCATTGCACAGGTGCTAGTCTTTCCGGAATTCAGTTTTTTGTTTTGTTTATCAACAACGTAATTTTTTTTTGTCACCTTTACTAAACATCTAATAAAATGTACAAACTTCATCACAAATTAATAGTCATTTTTCATGAATTAATGTATTAAATCTCATGACTACCAACTTGAAGCAGCCATGACTCCACATCATATTATGATTTTTCTTTTAGCTATTAAGCAAATAAAAGTTAGACCGTGACTACCAACTTGAGGTGGTGAGAGAGAGTATTATAATTTTACTTTCCATTGCATTTTTTTTCTTTCGTACTTTCAAAGATTTAAGGATATTATTAAGTCACTTTCTCATGGAATTAACAAACTGGAAAATAAGATTAGACTTATATTAGAGCAGTGACCAACCTGAGGGTGAGAAAACCTTGAAGCCAAAGGACAAACTGGGCATTTCCACTACACCAAATCTGTCGAATTATCACGATCATTGACCTTGATAAGTTGGACTTGTCAAGGTCAATGACCATGACAATTCTGGGGATGACAACTTTTGTTTTCACGGCCTTATCACGGTCATTGACCGTGACAAGTTCGTTAGACTTGTCACGATCATGTCACGGTCCTTGATCTTGACAAGTTTTGTCACGGTTAAGGACCGTGGCAAACCCGTGATAATGTTAAAAAAATTGTCACGATCATTAACCGTGAAAAATCCGTGATAACAATCATTTGTCACGGACTTGTCACGATCAATGACCGTGACAATTTTAGGCAAAAATTGAAAAAAAAATTACTGGGCAGTTTGGCCACTGCCACTGCCCAGCAGTATATCTGTACCTGTTATAGCAACGTTGTACCTGTTCAAGCATCATATATCCAAATAAAATAGAGATAATGCAAATATACATTCAAAATAGAGACAATATGCATCACGATATAAACCAAATATAATTCAAATGTACCAACTTAAAAACAATTCAATTCAAATAATGTCACTACATGTCTTGGGTAAGGTTAAATCTGAGGAGGTGAGTAGGCCACACGATATACGAATTGACACGCCCACTGATATACATCGTGCTGTAATATTTGCGCAACCACAATGGGGAGTTCTCCTTTTCGGGTATCACATGCGTGACGAGCACCTTAGACTCGATGTCTTGAAGCTCACGTCCATGAACTAGTCCACCCTGGACGATATTCGGGTCCCTCAACCCACGCCCTATCCGCTGGCCATCAAATATATCCAGTATAAACACGCTCGACCAACCAAGTGCCGACATCGATCGATCGAAGGGAGCCAAATAGGGAAGTGGATCATCAAAGTCCGCACGTGTCAGCGATGAAGCAGCGAGGTCCACATCCTCGTCATCCTGCACCTCGTCCTCCCGCACCTCCTCCTCCACCACCTTCTCCTTACCTTTCCCCTTGCATTTTTCGCCCAACAAATGCTTCATGAATGAGAACATATCTTGGACCGTCGCCTCCAAACATGATAGCTTCGTGTCATGCGAGTCCACCATTCGAGCCAACCCGGTGTTGCTCGTCTCCAATCCGATGATCTTAGATTTGGCCACCCGCGAGCTCACCCCCTTGTCCTCCCTTTACGATCAGAGCCAAGCACTTGTCCGAGTGTGTCTGTGGACAAAGACTGTGACGCATCCACTTCCTTAAGCTTTGCCTGAAACGACAAAAAGCACATGATTAGTAAAATAAGTAAATTAAAAAATTATAACGTAATTAACAAAAAGCGAATTGTCGAATTACTTACAATCGTGGCCGCGACGCTCGGGGACACCTCCTTGTCCTTCCCCTTCTTCTTCCGAAGAGCCACATAAGTATTGAGCCTATGTGGCCTACCCCCCGGGCCACTCCCTGTCCCCTGAAATAAAATAAAGTAAAATTAGTATCGGCCCCGCAAAGTAAAATAATGCAGAATAATATATTTTTGTAGTTATAGAAAAATTAAATCTTACCATCATCCTATGCTCCACCTCGACGTAAGACGTCCGACCGGAGTAGTGCACGTCCATCTTTTTTGCTCGGTTTTCCCTCCCCGATTGGCGAGATGCCAATTGTCGCTCCCCGATCTCATTGTCAATGAAGTGTTGCCATTTTGCCAATGAGATCGGCTCCTTCGGCGAGACGGAATCACGCATTCGGATAACGGAATCTCGTGTCTTCCCAACGTACCGGGTCCGCATATTTTTCTTCCACGTCTTATGTTTCTCCCTCAACTGCTCCAAGACGGAATCGCGTAGCTTTGGATCCAGGTTGAATTATTCTTGTCCATCAAATACAATGTTAGTTGCGAATAAATATAAACATAAATATAAAATGAAATTGAAATTGAAATATTCATATATATATATATATATATATATATATATAAGTACATTACCTGTAGTGCCACCCAAACAGCTAACTTGAGCTCATATGGCACCTCCTTCCAACTAATGTACCCCGGGTCGCTGCTCGTCTTTACCAGCTCGAGGGATCTTGCTAATAGCCCCGACTTGTTCTCGATGGCCATCCCTAATTTGCCATATTTAGGGGGGCGAGGAGCCCTCGTTGCCTCCACTACCACCGAGCCCAGATGACATCATCATAACCAGCATCATCATCCTCGCCTTAATACCTGAAGGAGACATTTGCTCTAATAAAGTGTTATTAGTACAAATAAAAATGAATTAGAAGAAGACATGCAAATATGTACAATTACTAAAAATAAAAATGAATTGTTACTGTTAAACATCCCCCCCCCCCCCCACACACACACACCCATCCCTGCCTCCCCCACCCCCACCCACCCACACACACACACATACACACAAACAACCCCACCCCCACCACACACACACGCACACACACCCTGCCCCACCCCCACCACACACACAGCCCCACCCCCTCCCCACCACACACACACACGCACACACACACATACACACACATGCACACATATGTACAAATCAAAATGAATTGTTACTACAAATATGTACAATTACTACACACAGGCACACTACACATCCCTACCCCCTCTCCTACTGCCCACACACACGCACACTACACAAGAGTGAAAATGATAAAGTGCGAATCAATCAAAAGCATTAAAAATGGATGTTTCGGTACAAATTGGAATATTTATTACAAATTGAAAAATTGTTTAAAATTCGGGTTATCATAAAAAATGGATTGATATTCGGTAGGAGCAGCCAAGTCATCCACACTACTATTTAGACGCTTTGGCGCATGTTAGACAATTGACCACAACCCATTGTTGATATACTCCGAGTAAAACACTTGGTTAACCTTTTAAAATGCACAAACAAACGGCTCATCGCTCACGTGGTCGTTGTTCTTCAACTTGGACAAGTCAACCGTGATCAACTTGGTGACAGGATCAACTTTACAAGCAATTTTATCCACAACTCTTATCGAGTCATAGTAAAATACAACCTCTTTGAAGCTTATATAATCCAATTCAAATATATTTCGGATTACACCATAGTAAGTCATTTCAGCTTCAACGAGGTTTTTATCTTTTGCGCTCGCTCGAAAGAAAGTAAGAGCCTTGTATGAAATGCCCAAGTTCTATAAATTTGTACTTTTCTCGTACACTTTAGCGCCAAAAACGTAACCGTTCAATCGATATATTTTGTACTCTTGTGCCACGAATAAGGGTCCAGTGGCTAGACGAGCAAGACTTGATGTCGCATCACCCGTCTTTAAGAGCCGAGAATATAGATAAATTAATTATATTAGTTGTAAAATTTGAGTGTAATGTAACGTTATATAACGACCATTTTCATTATAATTACCTCTTGTGTCAACCACAACCTAAATTCGCTGTCTGATTGTACCATTATTTTTCGTCTTTTATTGTTCTCACAGGCTTCATATTTTCTGCATATGACAAAATTAATCATGTATAAAATAATCTAAAATAATGTTAAACATTATAATAATCGAAACTTACTTTTTCCATTCTTCGGCATCTTCATGTGTGTAAAATATATAACGAGCTACTTGTTCATGTTGCAAACTCGTTAATTTCACTCGTTTTCCCATCACATGACCACCATCATCGACCAACTCATCAATGTTATCAACGCTGGTCGAGTCAGGCATATATTCCCGAGTATATATTGATGACTCCACGGTGATATATTCCTCTGTAATTGATCCTGCAATGTATCGCGTATTCTTGACATAATCTTTAAAAACTTTCATCAATCTTTCAAACGGATACATCCACCGATATCTAACTGGACCACAAAGAAGTGCCTCCTCGCATAGGTGTACCAATAAGTGAACACTTATGTCAAAGAATGCTGGGAAAAAGTACTTCTCCGACACACATATTGCTTCGGTCATCGCCAATTTTGCGGCCACTATGTGTTCTCGATTGACTACCTTCTCACACAAGAGTGAGAAGGTAATACTAATTTGCATAATAGCCCTCCGCAAATCCTTGTGCTTGGAGAACGATCGAGATTTTCATACTCCTTTCGATATAGTATGCAGTCATACACACAAGCATGAATCGATTTATATTTCATTCCCAAACCTTTCAAACTGTTCTTCATAACAGGATAACTATTTGGAAGTGTATTCTCCTTGGGTAATAAGCCCTTCACCCATTTCAAAATTCCTGTCACGCTATTGCCAGACAAATCGTACTGCGTCTTCAAACTGTGCAAACCAACCATGGCATGTAAAGTTGTTTGATCTTTCTCACAGCCAGAGTATAACGGTTGGGTCGCCTTAAATTTTAAACTTTGGTAGTCATCGTCAAGTTTTATCGTGATATCTCACGAGCACTCGAACCTTCTACATCATCAGAACCTCATTCTCCTCTACTTCATAAACTCCATATGAATCATCAACTAAATCCTCTAACATATTATGATCTATGTTGTTCCCTTCTACATCTATCCTACTTGTTGAAGGTTGTTGTGAAGGTTGGTCGGGGACAAAAGGAACTTTCAATTCACCGTGAAAACTCCAAAATCGATAACTATCTTGCATACCTAATGTTTTCCACTCAAACACCTTACCATTATTACACCTAGCACACGGACACGGAAACTCTTCATCATTATGACATCTCTTTGCGTATTTCACAAATTCGTTAGCACCTCTGCGAAACACATCCCCCATTCTATTTGTCTCACCCATCCACTCTTTGTATTTCGGATATCCCATCACAGCTACCACAACTAATCACCTATTAAAGGTAAACAAAACTTAGATTTATAGTATGTTTCATTTAATTATGTCTTATTTATATTCAATTTTTAAATTTCAAATTCAAATTCAATTTATAATAGAAATTTCTATTTCCTCCATCTCCTCTAAAGGGTGAGTGGTCATATCCCATTCAAGACCGCATTTTTTTGTAATATACTTAACAACTCATGCATATTGTTACGATTTGAGAAAAATTCGGTAACATATCCCCGTAGTTCTCCAAGTACACGACGTAGATTGGCAAGTGTGAGTGTTATTTCAATTGCTCAATTGAAATAACAGTCACACTTGTCAATATAGTATGTACCCAGAGAACATTAGGATACGACTGCAGAACTTCCTCCAAAAGTAACAACTTTAAGCCACTAAAAATATTATACAGAAATTATGCAGTCCCAAACTGTTCAAACGGGACAATTCGAGAGATCTCATTACAGGGGTAATGACTCTCGAATGGGTCTAATGGATATTGAATGCGTACGCATAGGAACTAAAAGGCTAGTATCTATGGGCACTATATGTAATTTCAAGTATTTTCATTTAATTATCATACCATATATATATTGTTCGATATACAAAGTAATTTTCAAAAAAAGTTGAAAAATCCCACCCCCATATGGACAGTAATCCAGTGGTCATGCCACTTTTAAAATTAACCAACCCAACATCGATCCACTATAATCCAACAGCGACGCCAACAACAAATGTGTATCCCGTACTCCTTCTAATTCATCTACTCAATTAATTATTTTCATCAATTAAACTAATAATTAAAGTATACAATTATTAATTTACTAATTTACAATGAGGGGCAATCCTACTTTCATAATTAATCATATATTAATTTACTAATTTACAATGAGGGGCAATCATATATTAAATTACTAAAAAAATTAATAATCAATCAATTCGTTTACAAGGGACACTACGCATACACACGCACATACACGCACACTACACACACATATACACACACGAGTACATACACACACACACAGACAGCCCCCCTACCACCCACCCATCCCTGCTCCCTCCCCCCCACCCCTTCCCCCACCACACACACACGCACACACACACACATAGCCCCACCCCCCTCTCCCCCCCCCCACCCCCCAAACACGCACACACACATATACACACACACATATATATATATAAATGGAAGAGAGAGAGAGAGAGAGAGAGAGAGAGAGAGAGAGAGAGCAGCGTAGAGAGAGAGAAAAAAGGAGGGAAGAAATTGGTGGGGGGGAAAAAGGAGGGGAAAAGATTTTTTGCTGGGAAATTTGTCACGGACGTGTCACGGTCCTTGACCGTGACAATATTATAAGAATTGTCACGGTTATTGATTGTGACAAGTCCTTGACAATAGCACTTGTCACGGACTTGTCACGGTCAATGACCGTGACAAGTATTTGTCACGGTCTTGTCACAATCATTGACCGTGACAAAAAATGCGTGTTTTTTTGTCACGGTCAATGACCGTGATAAGGCTGACCGCTGGAAGGGTGTCAATTTATCCATTTTAGTGTAGTGTTCCAATCTTGTATAGAGATAGAAACCAAAATGACAGACAAAAATGCATGAGTTGTAGAAACAATATATATTAGAGAATGTAATAGGGACTTACACACTTGCACCCTCTCTTCCTAAGAGCTTGACAGGAGTACTTGATTTGGGTGAAACCAAACAACTTTCTGATAATTCATCCACGCCCAATATTTTGTTTCATCACCTTCTAAAAAACTAATGCAACTATATTCTTCATCTTCATTATTAAACTTTTAAACCCACTATCAGATATGTTTATAACAAAGCATGCAAACAAACAAAGAGAAAGTGGAAAAGAGTTGAAAACAGGAACGATGTTATAAAACCTTCAGCAAGCACCTTTTTCTTTTTAACCTTATTAGAAGATGATCTATATTCTGTTATCCTTATGTACTATATCTTTGAACAAAGGAATACCTTATCGGAACTAATGAAATGGGATCTCTTCACTACTTTCAAGTAACTTGTTGAGGCCTGTTGATTCGCTACATGTTCAAGGAAATGACTGGGCACCTGAGATGTAGAATGATGAATTGAATAGAGTTGATGAGAGTTGGCGCGATAAATGATGAAACGAAGCCAAATAAATTGATTACAATTTCAAAGATAATGGGTAGGGGAAGAAGAGAGTTTTATATGGGTTTTAAGAATCTATATGGTTTTGGGTATTGACGTGGAGAGAAAAGAAGCAATACTTAATGGACTGGTGAGGGAAACGGGAGGTTCTTTAATCAATTATAGTCACAATAATGACTATTAATACCTCTAATACTATTGTATTAGAGGTATACTATAGATTTGAGAAAACACCCCTATAATATTGGTTTTTAGGAATATACCATATTGTTGAATTTTTAGGATTGGGGTATGCTTTGGTCTAAATTTGTTATGTTTGATTATTTGACCTTAAGTATGTATTTGACATCACATTTCTTTATTCTTTGCAATACGAATCTCCTACCATATTGTCTTTAATATAACAGTGGTTCAAAAATCATCTAATAACTCTCATTATCAAATACACCTGGGCTCATCATTTTTTAAATAACATGATTTTAAAGAACCAAGTGATTAAACTAGTCAAAATATTAGATATATATTACTATCGTTATGCATTCGCCCGCGCAACGCGCGGATCTACATGCTAGTTGAATTCATATAATATTAGTTAAACTTTGTCTTTTTGTGTTATTTTCAAATTTTTATCGGACCATCTCCAAGTTAATCAACATATTTGATCCCACAAAAAACACTCAAATACATTTTTGCTCCTCCGAAAAGGTGATTTGTTCCAAGACATTTAGCAAAAAAAGTGGCAAAAAAGCTCCATCATCATTCCAACGACCTCAAGAAGGTTGAAAATAAATTAAAACAAAAGTCAAAAAAGAACTAAAAGATAAAAGATATGTCGCTTTAATCCAACCACCGCGCGAGAATGATGTTTGCAACTCCACATGATTTTACCTCCCAACACTAAATTATTAGTTTGCTTCATGTTAATTCGGCGTATTTATTTGTTTACATCCCAACACAAAATGAGAGAGAAAAAATAACATTTTACAAATTTGCAACCCGCATTGGAGATGGTCTCATCTCACTTTAATCCGACATATTTATTATTAGCATTATCGAGTCATGTTATTTTCTGGTTAGTATAAAAGAGATATTCACCAACAAGTCATATTAACTAAATTCATAGTCAAATTTATCCTACGATTTTTTTTTCCATTTTATCCTAGTGGAAAATATTTTTGCACCATTTGGTCTCATTTGAAACAAGTAGTATATATTTACTGCATGTGCAAAATATGTATTAGTACGCGTAACAAATGTAGAATATAGTAATGTTTACTATCTGACTAAAACATGTAATATTGGAAAATTTTCTTTTATTGATACCAATCGAGAAATATTTTATATAAAAACTAAATTACACTGTTGACCCCTAAACTTTGGGCTGTATAATATTTTTGGCCCTCAATTTTTTTTGCAACATTTAATCCCCTAAACTATGTTATTTTTTGTGACACCCCGACTAATTAAATACCGGGTAGCTACTCCTTTATTCAAATTAATACAAAATGTCAAGTTGGTTCAGTTCATAGCATCACTGTCGAAAAACGTTTTAATAATTACTAGCCACCTAATATTTAAAAAGTGAGTTGTCAATTTTAATTAAATCCGATTTGCATACAATAAGTATTAAATTATGAAATAATGATATCACAACCACATTACAGCCACATTACAATGATAAAGAAATAAATGAATCTGGAGGAATACTCCTCGAAAATAATCTGAAATACTGAATAAAACTGAATACAAAGTGTGAATCACTAAATAATTACAACCCAAAATCTGAAATAAAACTGAGTAAGTAGGATGTCTTTAAAAGGAAATGGGCGACATGCCCTACAGATGAGTAAATCTGAAATAGAGTCAAGATAGAAAGTGGAGGCGTGTACTATCGAGGTCCTGTAACTTCCACAGCAACTACATCACGTCACCGGAATGGAACTCCTACACTTGGTGTCCTTGTGGCTGGGCACCTAAAAGGTTTTTACAAGAAAATAGATTTGAAAGCAAACGGGTCAGAGCCCCATTTGAAAACAGTTTAAAATACAGCAAGTATTTAATATCATTAAATAGTGAATATAAAATACATGATAGTGCGTGCACTCACATGAGTTCCTCACCTCTCAACTAATTGCGCACACCTATCGTACCCTTACCCGTTCTAGTTATTCTACTATCAAACTAGTCCAATTCGTATCCTGACATTACTTTACAATTCAAAGTTCGTTTCCCAATGTCTTAATGTAAACTGGAGGTCTTACTGTTTTTACTCAGAATTAGTTATAATAATTTATAAGAATTTCTCCATTTTTAACTCTACTAAAAATGTTACAATTATTCGCACTTATACTTTAATAAACGATTCATCTCAATTATCAGTATATTAATCTCATCATAATCATACAATAATGGCACCCCTAGACTAAGCTGCGGTGCACCCATACTTTTCTATCAAATCCCGGTACATCACGTACATAAGGATCGCGTATTCCGAATCTCTCAGGAACCGTTTCGACAAGTAACAAACACATATAATGGAGGCGAACATAGTTCACATCAAATGGGTCACGCACATACCTACGCTCCCATGATCAGCAGACTTATTAACTCTTCAATAAGTCATTCTCTGACCTATGTCCTCGAGGTACCAATCTAAATCCCCCCGTAGGCACATAAAGATTAGATGGCCCTGATCGAACGCCAACCTCCCGTGATAGCAAGTATGGTAGGTATGTTATACAAAGATAACCAAATATACTAAGCATTCACACATCTTAGATATCTTATAATATTAATAGAGGTATATTTCACATTCCTATACCGTCATCAAATGCTGCACATTTACAAATCCCCGAAGAATATACATTAAAAGTTGTCAACCCTTCTCACATCGTAATTTTAAGTACTGATTTCCTAACCCATAGATGTCACCCGGTTTACCACAAAATTCTAAGTTTTAATCCTCAACGTACTCCAATCTCACAACTATACCCACTAGTCAACAAGGGAAGGTTAACACTCAATTAAATAGGTCTACTGGAAGTTCGAAATAAAATCAGGCCTAAAAAGGCCATAATGTCAACTCATTAGAAATCTCGTTCGAACGAAGGCTTAGGACGAACTTGTTAGAAGGGATACTATCATCTCGTTAGAAGCCTCGTTCGAATGAGGTCGTTCGAACGACCTAGGCAGGTCTGCTAACGAGATGGCAAGAAACGCCCAGAATTTCCAAATTTCGTTTTTCTTCATTTTCTCTTCTCTAAATCCATCCTAAGATCATCCCAATAACGTTTTAATGTTTTTAAACTACTCTAATTCCTCCTAGGTCGCTTCTTAACATATTATTTGGGCTAAATCCTCTAAATCAACATGCATTTATCATGAATCCCCAAATTTTGCCCCAAACCCTATGAACATGAACCCATAATTTTATTGTACATAAATACTCATCATTAATCCGTTTTTAAATTATCAAAGTTAAGTTTTTTGGATACCAATTTCGTCCATAATCATTCTACATGCAATTCCTAACCAAAATTAAGAGTTTCTACCAAAACTTTCAAAGCATATAAGGTTTCTACACTAAACATGGAGGAAATATTCATTGCAATTAATGACATCAAATCACTTGCCTTAAATCCGATGTTCTGATTCGTTGTTGATGATTAAGGTTGCCTTTATCTTCTTTTCGGTCACAATTTCCTTTCAAAATGCTAGTGATGGAAGATGGTTTGGTTTGGAACCTCTTTTACCCTCTTTCTAACTTCTCTCAAAACTCCCTGTAGCCCACTCTCTCACTTTTGGCTGATAATGTCCCTAGTGGACCTTTTAATAATATCTAAATAACCTCTAAAATTCGTGGGTTTTAATCCCTTAATTTTTAAAATTACCAAAATACCCTTCTAGATTGCCGGTTTGTCCTAAAAATGTCCCGGGACCCAAACTAAACTCCCGGCTAGTGTTTTCTGACTATTTCGACCCTTCCGGACATGTTGGCTCACTCAAAATGACCATTCGGTTGATAAAATATAAATTACTTTTTAATCTAATTAAATTCATTCCTGACGCGACTGACACGCGCGTCCCAACTTAATTTCTCAAGTTGTCGTATTTCTGCCTCGCGATAATTTTAATATTTTCAATATTCATATGATACCATATATACTCCATAATATTTAATTTTAACATCATAAACAAATACCAACTCACGTCCCGTTAGTATTTACATTCGGATTAATTTCCAATTTATTCTCATTTAATTCAATTAATTCTTTAAATAAAAATCAATAAAATTACGGGATATTACATACCTCCCCCCTAATAATAGAATTTCATCCCGAAATTCGGAACTAAAGAATACCTGGTAAAAATAACTTGGGATAACGCTCGCGCATGTCATCCTCGCGCTCCCATGTGGACTCCTCGGCATTATGATGCTGCAACTGAACACGTACTAATGGTACTATCTTCGACCTCAGTTTCCTCTCGATGTGGTCCAGAATAGCAATTGACCCCTCCTCGTAGGAACTATCAGGCTGAAGATCGATGTTTTCTAAAGCAATATGGGTATGAGCCAAATCGTCCCTAAGATATCTCCTTAGTGAGGAAACATGGAACACGTCATATATTCTATGCAAGTGCTCCGGTAGTTCAATTCTATACGCTACTGGCCCAATCCGCTCGATAATAGGAAATGGACCCACATATCTTGATGCCAGTTTCCCCTTCTTCCCAAAATGCATAATCCCCTTCATCGGAGATACTCTAAGTATCACCTGGTCCCCCACCTTGAACTCTCTGAAGAACCTCTTGGCATCGGCATAACTCTTTTGTCGATCTTGAGCTACCCGAATACGGCTCCGTATCATCTCTATCCTTGTCGAAGTATCCTGAATCACTTTCGGCCTAAGGATTTTGTTATCCCCCACCTCTAACCAACATGCTGGGGAACGACAAGG
The DNA here is from genome assembly GCA_949130495.1 of Sambucus nigra. NCBI lineage: Eukaryota > Viridiplantae > Streptophyta > Magnoliopsida > Dipsacales > Adoxaceae > Sambucus > Sambucus nigra. Next base: position 543,803,631 of record OX422218.1, read on the forward strand.
TCTCCCATACAACGCCTCGAATGGAGCCATGCCAATGGTGAACTGTAGGAGTTATTATAAGCAAACTCCACCAGTGGAAGGTACTGTTCCCAACCACCTCCAAAGTCTAGGATGCGCATTCGCAACATTTCCTCCAATATCTGATTCGTCCTCTCGGTTTGCCCATCTGTCTGCGGGTGATATGCCGTACTCATCCGCAATTCCGCACCCATGGCCTCCTGGAAGCTTTCTCAAAATCGTGAAACAAATATTTTGTCTCGGTTAGACACGATATTGAGAGGCACCCCGTGAAGTCTCACTATCTCCGCTATGAAAATTTGGGCATACTGTCCCGTAGTGTAGTCTGTCCGGGCTGGTAGAAAATGAGCAACTTTGGTCAACCTATCCACGATTACCCATATGGAGTCGTGAACCCTCTGCGAAGTAGGTAATCCCATGATAAATTCCATGGAAATGCTCTCCCATTTTCACATCGGAACCTCTAACGGCTGTAGAAGTCCTGCCGGTCTCTGATGGTCCACTTTTACCAACTGACAAGTGGCGCATTTAGAAACGAACTCGATAATATCTCTTTTCATCTCGCTCCATCAGTACTGTCGTCTCATGTCCTGGTACATCTTATCCCTACCAGGGTGTACCACGAACCGCGAACCGTGCGGCTCTGTCATTACCTCGTGTCGCAAGTCTTCCCCTTTCGGAAAAACCGGTCTCCCATTGAAGCGTAATCCCCCGTCTGAACTAACGGTATAGGATTCGGCTCCCTTGGCTAATAATCGAACTATCTGCTCCTGACAGAATGAATCTTTTGCCTGGGCCTGTATCACTCTAGTAACAATCTGAGGTGTAACGGTCATCACAGACATGAATGATCGGGTCATTGCATCCTGGTGTCCCAACTCCTTCCACTTTGCTCTCCACACTTCGGTCACCTCACCTACTCGCCTACGGCTCAACGCGTCTGCTACCACGTTAGCCTTCCCTGGGTGATATTGGATATCAAACTGATAATCCTTCACAAACTCAAGCCACCTTCGTTGACGCATATTCAGTTCCTTCTGCGTGAAGAGCTATTTTAGAGACTTATGGTCTGTGAACAAACAAAATTTCTTCCCCAGGAGATAGTGTCTCCAAATCCTAAGAGCAAATACAACTGGCACTAACTCCAAGTCATGGATGGGGTAATTCTTCTCATGAGGCTTAAGCTTACGGGAAGCATAAGTTATAGCCTGACTCTCCTACTGTAATACACCTCCAAGTCCTTGTAAGGACGCATCGGTGTAGACTAGATACTCAACCCCCGCCTGGGCAATGCTAACACAGGCGATGAGGTCACCTTATCCTTCAATTCATCGAATGCCAACTGACAAACATCGCTCCAGATGAATGGCACACCTTTGCAAGTCAGATGCGTCAAAGGACCTGCTATCTTTGAGAAATCCCAAATAAATCTCCTGTAGTATCCTGCCAAGCCCAAGAAACTACGGATCTTCGTCGGTGTCGTGGGCTGTCCCCACTCCCTCACCGCCGATACTTTCCCCGGATCAACTGATATCCCCCTGTCTGAGATAATATTCCCCCAAAATTGTACCTCCTTCAGCCAAAACCCACACTTCTTGTACTTCGCATATAGCTCGTTCTGACGCAGCGTTTGCAAAACCTGTCTCAAGTGCTCGGCATGCTCCTCCTCTGTCTGTGAGTAAACCAGAATGTCATCAATAAAGACGATGACGAACTGGTCTAGGAACTCTCTGAACACCCAATTCATCAAGTCTATAAACACGACTGGGGCGTTCGTTAAGCCAAAAGGCATAACCCAAAACTCATAGGAACCATATCTCGTCAAGAAGGCAGTCTTCGAGACGTCCTGTACCCTGATACGCAACTGATGGTATCCCGATCGCAAGTCAATCTTTGAGAAGAAGGAAGCTCCTCTCACTGGTCGAATAAGTCATCGATTCGGGGTAACGGATACTTATTCCGTATCGTGACTTTATTCAACTCCCGATAATCTACACATAACCTCAACGATCCATCCATCTTCTTTACGAACAACACAGGAGCACCCCACGGCGAAGTGATGATACGGATAAACCCCTGACCCAACAACTGCTCTATTTGATCCCTTAGCTCTCTCATCTCTGCTGGAGCTATACGGTAAGGTGTGCGGGAAATTGGCCGAGTGCCCGACGTCAAATCGATAACAAAATCTATCTCTCTACTAGGAGGTAATCCAGGTATATCCTGGAATACGTCAGCAAACTCACTAACAACGGGAATCGAATCAAGTGGTATCACCACTTCCTTAGAGGTCTCCTCCTCTATGTAATATAGGTGAGTGGACGATCCTCCCTCAGGACGAGGCATCGCCACTAAGAACATCTCTTGCTCGGGAATGGCAAAAATAATACTCCTACTGAAACAATCAATCATGGTTCGGTACGCAACTAGCCAATCTATACCAACAATCGCATCATACTCAGTCATCTCTAATACTAACATATCAGCAGGTAAAGTAAATCTCCCGGTCTCAATACCCACCCCTCTACAAATAAGAAAAATCACGAAACCCCTACTCAGCGGTGAATCTACGCAAATAATCATGCTCTCGACAGTGTCTAACAACCCTATAATGCGTGCAAACCTCGTGGCAATGAAACAGTGTGTGGCCCACGTATCAAATAAAATACGCCCCATAGTCCCCTGAATAGAGAACATACCCTCAATAGAAGGTGGAACCTGTGGGACTGCGGCCTGCTGGAGCTGATAGACTCGCTCGTACTGAAGTTGTCCCTACTGGACTGGGACTGATGGGATGGGTGGCAAAGCTGGCATCTGCGGTGGTGCTGGGAGGGAGGCGGGAAACATAGGTCTCTGGGGCTCGTGTCGAGCACCCTGCTGCTGCTGTTGTGGGGTCCTGCCTCTATCAAGACACTCCTGGAGTTTGTGGCCAATCTTGCCACAAGTAAAACATTTCCCCGAAAAGTTTTCCCCTCTGTGACCCTGCTGCCCACGGCCCTGGTGGTCGTTTCCATTCCTCCCCTAGCCATACTGGCCCTGATGAAACTGTTGTTGGCCCTGCTGACCCTGATGGCCATGACGAAAACCTCCCTAACCATTTCTGAAACCCCCATATCTAAATCTCTTAGAATCCCCCTGCTGGGAACCCTGATCACCCTGCCTGTGCTGACCCTGAGCAGATTGTGCCCCGCTGGCACCATTTCCCCCTGTCCTGCCCTGATGACTGGACTCTCTTGATCGCTTACTCCTTGATAAGTGAAAGCGGTGATCGTGGCAGTGAAACAGTGCAGCGTTAACCACATCAGAATAAGTGACCAACGAGAGATTACCCAATAAGTGTTAACGGATTCTCTAAGTCAACCCATCCATGAACTTCTGTATCTTCTTCTCCTCTGTCGGAATCTCATCGGGGACGATGTTCAAGAGATTAGTGAACTCAGCCTCATACTCTGCCACAGTCTGCCCCTCCTGCTTGAGGTTCATTAACTTCCTCCTCATCTCGGTGTGAACTGCTAATGGAAAATACTTGCGGTCAAACCGCACCCAGAACTCCTTAATAGAGAGGACCTCTCTTTCCTCAGCGGTGGTAATGGACTCCCACCACTGCAACGCTGACCCTACTAGCTTAAAAGCAGCTAGTATCTGTCTCTGTACATCCGTTCACTCGTACATCCTCAAGTGTCTTTGGATGTCCTTCTTCCACTGACTGGACACAACAACGTCGAAGCTACCTGCAAACTCCGGAGGGTGTGATTTCTGAAAAGTATCACAAACACGTTTCCAAGCAGACGGGAATGCATGAGCCTGTACTGGCGCTACTACCGGCACCTGGGGTGGTGCCTGCTGCATAACTGCAAGGGCGGCATTTACCGCTTGGCCTACAATAGCGGTAACCTCTGCGGCATTCATGGATCCCTGAACTGGTGCAGGTTGTGGCTCGAACTGAGCATCCCTGGGAACTCGTTGTGCACGTCATGGAGGCATCTGAAATGAGAGTAAAGTCTTATAAGTTCGCAGTTATTAACACAAAATAGTTGAAGAGCGTATGATACACAAAAGAGTACAACAATCCTATAATATAGGGCTCTATATCAAAGAACGCTTAGCGGAAACAAAACAAGTCGTACAGATCCTAAGGATACTAGAACCTGATGCTCTGATACCACCTGTGACACCCCGACTAATTAAATACCGGGTAGCTACTCCTTTATTCAAATTAATACAAAATGTCAAGTTGGTTCAGTTCATAGCATCACTGTCGAAAAACGTTTTAATAATTACTAGCCACCTAATATTTAAAAAGTGAGTTGTCAATTTTAATTAAATCCGATTTGCATACAATAAGTATTAAATTATGAAATAATGATATCACAACCACATTACAGCCACATTACAATGATAAAGAAAAAAATGAATCTGGAGGAACACTCCTCGAAAATAATCCGAAATACTGAATAAAACTGAATACAAAGTCTGAATCACTAAATAATTACAACCCAAAATCTGAAATAAAACTGAGTAAGTAGGATGTCTCTAAAAAGGAAAGGGGCGACATGCCCTACAGATGAGTAAATCTGAAATAGAGTCAAGATAGAAAGTGGAGGCGTGTACTATCGAGGTCCTGTAACTTCCACAGCAGCTACATCACGTCACCAGAATGGAACTCCTACACTTGGTGTCCTTGTGGCTGGGCACCTAAAAGGTTTTTACAAGAAAATAGATTTGAAAGCAAACGGGTCAGATCCCGGTTGTGAAAACAGTTTAAAATATAGCAAGTGTTAAATATCATTAAACAGTGAATATAAAATACATGATAGTGCGTGCACTCACATGAGTTCCTCACCTCTCAACTAATTGTGCACACTTATCGTACCCTTACCCGTTCTAGTTATTCTACTATCAAACTAGTCCAATTCGTATCCTGACATTACTTTACAATTCAAGGTTCGTTTCCCAATGTCTTAATGTAAACTGGAGGTCTTACTGTTTTTACTCATAATTAGTTACAATAATTTATAAGAATTTCTCCATTTCTAACTCTACTAAAAATGTTACAATTATTCGCACTTATACTTTAATAAACGATTCATCTCAATTATCAGTATATTAATCTCATCATAATCATACAATAATGGCACCCCTAGACTAAGCTGCGGTGCACCCATACTCTTCTATCAAATCCCGGTACATCACGTATATAAGGATCGCGTATTTCGAATCTCTCAGGAACCGTTTCGACAAGTAACAAACACACATAATGGAGGCGAACATAGTTCACATCACATGGGTCACGCACATACCTACGCTACATTGATCAGCAAACTTATTAACTCTTCAATAAATCATTCTTTGACCTTTGTCCTCGAGGTACCAATCTAAATCCCCCCATAGGCACACAAAGATTAGATGACCCTGATCGAACGCCGACCTCCCGTGATAGCAAGTATGATAGGTATGTTATACACAGATAACTGTAATACCCCGTATTTCTATGCTATATTAATTTGGGGATTTATTAATATTAATGTGAATTAATTATTTAATAAAAATTCGAAAATTAATTATGTTATAATTATTAACATGATGAGAGTTAGTAATTATGGAAAAATTTATTGAATATTACTAATGAGCAAAGTAATATATAATAGTGGCCATATTAAATGTCACGAGTGAATAAAATGACAATTTTAGAAATTTGAGTCGGGACGCGCCCGTGTCGCGTCGGGACTAAATATTGATAAATAAAAGTAAATATTTTATAAGTTGTTCGTATGGTCGTTTTGAGTGCGCCAATGCGTCCGGAAGGGTCGAGATAGTCAGAAAAGTTTACCCGGGAGTTTGATTTGGGTCTCGGGGAGTTTTTAGGCCTAATTAGTACCCCGGGAGGGCATTTTAGTCATTTTGTATTTTTGGGTAATTAAACAAACGAAAATTAAAGGGGTTATATCAGATGTTTAGGTTATCTCCTAGGGTTAGATAACTCAAAACACTAGAACGACCATTGAAGAGGAGAGGAGAGAGCTCTCAAGGCATTCCAAGGCTCAAAACTCACCCGTTTGCACCCCGCCACCGCCAACGCGTAGATCGCGAGACGGGGAACGCAACCACACCAAACCAGATTTCTGAAAATCCCAGGCAAGTGTTTATCTTGCTTATTTCGTTGATGCATCATCCCTATTAGTTTAGGAGTTATTAGGATGAGATTTATGGAAGAAAAACCCAATTTGAGATGGGAAATTTTCAGGTAGTGATGATTTATATGATATTCTGGAAACCCTTTGTCATGTAAAGGATTAAGAGTTTGATTAAGAAAAGAGTTCTAATCAGATACAAACACTAAAAAAAATTTATTCTGGACGATCGGACCGTTGGAATTGGATGAAATTTTACAGAGAATTAGCTGAAGACGAGAGGAAGCTACAGAAAAAAATTCAGCTCGATCAGACTGTTCAATATTTTTTAATATTTTTTTTTGCTAGACAGTTTTATGTTTTGAGGACTCTTAGAGATAATAAAAATTCAATTAAAACTCCATTTTAATTCCGATTTCGAAACCGTTTGAAATTCTCATCTTTGAAAATAAAATTCAAAATACTTTAATGTAAGGCGAAATCTATATTTCTGGGATATTTTGCATAAGGGATAATGTAAGTATATATTAAAGGGGAGAGACACGTAAGAGAGAGTTACGTTGGAACATAAATGGATATCTACTGAATTGTACATTTGGAAGAATAAAGTCCATGAGGGTTACGTAGTAAGTTGGAAAAACCCTTCGAATTAAAGTTAGAAACGAACCATTATACTTGATAAATAATAATGGGAACATAAGGATAAATGTTGTGAATGTGGTTTATTGGATAAACCTAAATTGATATAAGAAAAGCGGTATATTTATATGATTGTGTATGCATATATTATATACTTGTGAAAATCATGCCCGCGCTACTTGCTATCCCTGAGGTTTCCGCGCTGGGACGATCTTATCTCGTGTGCCTTATGGGGGATATTGACTCGTACCCTAGAAGATAGAAATCCTAGGTACAGGCTATCGAATCGGTAGTCACGGTCCTAAGAGACGTGAGGGTATGTACTGACCTCTTGGACTTGGAAACTATGCTTCGCCTCAATATTATTTGTGTATGTATTTATACAGTTCGAGAGTGATTCCGAACTTGTATTCCCTTTAGTACGATTGATACGGGGATTAGATAGCAGAGTATGCCCGCACCATAAAATTTTATGTGGGGTGCTGTTAGAATATATATATTATACGAGTATTTAATATATATATGAACTTCTGAAATATGGGAAACTGCCTACTGTGTTATGGTAAGTAAGACATGTATAATGACTCAAATTGGAAATACTTGTTTTGAAAAGTATAATAGGATATTGAAAGAACTTTATGAATCAATAAAGTTAAAATGAATGTTTTGTACTAAATGAAATTATCCTTTTTAAACCATGATGTTGCTAAATCTTAAATTTTGAGAGTCGTCTAAGATAAGTTAAATCCTTGGGGAAGGATAGTGTGATATATGATGAGATAAACCATTGGGAAGGTTAGTGCGATAGGAGTGCACATTAGAAGAGAGGCGAGAATTTCTCAAGAGAGTGTCGCACTAATATGTTGTTGCATTGGCCTGTATCAATTTAAATATTTGATAAACGAATTTTTAAATCATATACACTATCGGGCTCTGACCCGTTTCTATTCCTCTTTCTCTCTTGTATATATATGTATATATTACAGGTGCCGAGCCACAGGGGCGTCTTATTTAGGATCCCTTGGAAGGAACGTGCTGCAGCTTAGGTGGGAGTTGCAGGCCACTTGCTTAGACGATTTCATTTACTTGATTCCATTTCTATCATTCTCCTTATTGGGCATGTGTCGCCCTTTCCACTATTTATCTATTTTATTGGGACATTTGTATTTCAGTTATTTCTAGTACTGTTACTTTGGGATTTATTCAGCATGTATGTTTTACTTTAAGTTTTAAATGCTGGGATTGGGTTGTTAAATGTTAAATTATTGGAATGATTGTTTAATAAAATAAATAAATAAAATTGGAAAGTAATGTTTAAAAAATGGTTTTGACACTTAGCTAAATTAAATAGGGTGTTAAATTTGGAAAAATTATTTTTACGACAGTGATGCTAAGAATGAACCAACTGTTCACCTTGATTTTAATTTAATAAAGGAGTGATCGCCCGGTATTTAATTAGGTGGGGTGTCACAGGTGGTATCAGAGCATCAGGTTCTAGTGTCCATAGGATTTGTACGGCTTATTTTCGCTTTCAGCTTAACGTTTTTGCTATAGAGCCCTATTTTTAGGATTGTTGTATTCCTGCTTTTACGTTTACGTCTCCAGCCATTTGGGATTTGATAATGACTGGAGATTAATAAACTTCTTCACGTTTCAGATGGCTCCGATACATGCACCGAAGGATAGGCATGCCCAGGCCGAGCAGCCAGCAGCTCCGGCACAAGGCACTATGAATGCTAATGAAGTAGCCGCCATTGTTGCTCAGGCGGTGAATGCGGTGGTTCAGCAGGCTCCACCCCAGATTTAGGCAGTGGCGCCAGTACCAGCACAGCTTCCATCTGCATGGGAGAGGGTTAGGGATGCTTTTCAGAAGGCGCACCCCCCTGAGTTCTCTGGTAGCTCAGATATCGTCACAGTCAGCCAATGGAAGAAAGACATCCAGCGGCATCTTCATATGTATGAGTGCACTGACGTGTAAAGGCAGTTATTGTCTTCCTTTAAGCTGGTGGGGGCCGCTTTGTAGTGGTGGGAGTCCACTACCACCTTGGTGGAGAGGGACACGGTCCCTATTCATTCGTTTTGGGAGCGGTTTGACCGCAAGTACTTTCCACCCGCCGTGCAGACTGAGATGAGGCGGAAATTACTGAATTTGAAACAGGAGAACTCTACCGTTGCTGAGTATGAGGAGGAGTTCACGAGACTTATCACCATAGTTCCAGATGAGGCACCTACTGATAGTAAGAAGATAATGTTGTTTGTGGACGGGTTAGCTTGGAGGATCCGTCAGCATCTTATAGGGAATCGATCTCTGAGTACTTTCACTGATGTACTCAATGCTGCGTTACTACATTGCCAGGATCATCGCTTCCATCTGTAGGGAAGAAGGAGAGCGGGAGAGTCCAGCCAGCAGGGCAGGACCGAGGGTAGTAGTGCTAGTGGGGCATCATCTTATGGACAGACTCGTCAACACGAGCAGAGTTCCCATTAGGGGGACCCTGTTAAGCGATTTCGTTCAGGTGATTCCAGGCAGGGATTTGGGGGTTATAGGCAGGGCCAGCAAGGCCAGCCTAATCAACAGGGCCAACAGCGTGCTAATCAAGGCCAACAGGGCCAGTGGCGGGGAGGTAACGGCCAGCAGGGCCGTGGTCAGCAGGGTCAGAGGGGAGGTAACTTCAGAGGCCGGTGTTTTGTATGCGGCAAGCATGGTCATAAGCGCCAGGATTTTCCAGAGGGTAATAGGGCCCCACAGCAGAAGGGTGCCCGTAATGAGCCACAAAGACCACTTTTTCCAGCTGCCCTCCCAGCTCCAGCCCAGGTGCCAGCCCTACCAGCCATTCCAGCAGCTCCAGTGCAGCAGGGGCAGTTACAGTACGGACGTGTCTATAACGTCCACCAGGCAGCAGCTCCACAGGCACCATCCGCGATTGAGGGTATGTTTCCTATCCATGGTACTATGGGTCGGGTTTTGTTTGATACTGGGGCGACACATTGTTTTATAGCTATGCATTTTGCGAAGGCCTTAGGGTTGTTAGCCATAGCAGAGAGCACAGTGACGTGTGTAGACTCACCACTGGGGTGTGGGTCGCTTATCTTCTTTATATGCCGGGGAGTGGGGGTAGAGATTGGTAGTTTGGTATTACCTGCAGACATGTTAGTCTTAGATATGCATGAGCATGATGTTATTATCGGTATGGATTGTCTCGCAGCTTATAGAGCCATGATTGATTGCTTCGGTGGGAGCATTGTTTTTGCCATTCCAGGGCAAGAGATGTTTGTAGTGGCGATGCCTCGCCCAGAGGGAGGTTCGACCGCTCATTTGTATTATATAGAGGAGGATACCTCTAAGGAGGTTGTGATTCCTTTAGACTCGATCCTAGTTGTTCGTGAGTATTCCGATGTATTCCAGGAAATACCAGGCCTACCCCCCAGTCGAGAGATAGATTTTGTCATAGATTTATTGCCAGATACGAGACTGATAGCACGCGCTCCATACCGTATGGCTCCGGCAGAGATGCGAGAGTTACGAGATCTGATAGAGCAGTTGTTAGGTCAGGGCTTCATTCGCAGGAGTACCTCACCTTGGGGCGCTCCAGTCTTGTTTGTGAAGAAGAAAGATGGTTCACTGAGGTTATGTGTGGACTACCGGGAGTTGAACAAGGTCACGATACAGAATAAGTATCCGTTGCCTCGAATCGATGATCAGTTCGACCAGCTAAGGGGAGCAACTTTCTTTTCGAAGATAGATCTGAGGTCGGGGTACCATCAGCTACGTATTAGAGAGCCGGATGTTTCAAAGGCTGCCTTCTTGACGAGATATGGGTCTTACGAGTTCAGAGTGATGCCATTTGGTCTCACAAATGCTCCAGCCGTGTTCATGGACTTAATGAACCGAGTATTCAGAGAGTTCTTGGATCAGTTTGTCATCGTCTTCATAGATGACATTTTGATATATTCACACTCCGAGGAGGTGCATGCCGAGCACTTGAGGCAGATTCTTCAGACTTTAAGAGAGCATCAGTTGTATGCTAAGTGCGAGAAGTGTGGATTCTGGTTGCGAGAGGTACAGTTCTTGGGGCATGTTGTTTCTGAACAGGGGATAGCAGTTGACCCGAGTAAAGTGTCAGCAGTGAGGGAGTGGGGACAGCCCACGATACCGACGGAAGTGCGTAGTTTCTTGGGGTTAGCTGGATACTACTGGAGATTCATTCGGGGATTCTCCAAAATAGCGGGTCCATTAACGAACCTGACTCGCAAAGGGGTACCATATGTTTGGGATGATGCTTGTCAATTGGATTTCGATGAGCTGAAAGACAAGCTTACTTCAGCACCAGTCCTTGCTCTACCGAAGTCGGGTGTGGAGTACCTAGTTTACACCGATGCCTTTTTACGGGGACTTGGGGGAGTACTTCAGCAGGAAGAGAAGGCTATAGCTTTTGCCTCCCGCAAGCTTAAGCCGCATGAGAAGAATTACCCCACCCACGACCTGGAGTTAGCAGTGGTCGTTTTTACACTGCGGATATGGAGACACTATTTATTGGGGGAGAAGTTCCGTTTGTTCACAGACCACAAGTCACTGCAGTATCTGTTCACTCAGCGAGAGCTGAATATGCGTCAGCGCAGATGGTTAGAGTTTGTGAAGGACTATCAGTTCAACATACAGTATCATCCGAGGAAAGCCAACGTAGTTGCTGATGCGTTGAGCCGTAGACCGATAAATGAGGTAGCGGACGTCTGGAAAGTGAAGTGGAAGGAGTTGGGTCACCAGGACGCAGTAGCCCATTCCTTCATATCTGTTATGACAGTCACACTCGAGATTGTTACGAGGGTAATACAGGCCCAAACCACAGACCCGTTTTGCCAGAAACAGATTGCACGACTTTTAGCCGAGGGTGTTGAGTCCTATTCTGTTAGTTCTGATGGGGGTTTGAGGTTTAATGGGAGGTTAGTGGTTCCAGAAGGGGCATAATTGCGTCATGCAGTGATGACCCAATCTCACGGGTCCCGATTTGCAGTACATCCTAGAGGAGATAAGATGTACCAGGATATGAGGAGGCAATACTGATGGAGTGGGATGAAGAAGGACATTGCTGAGTTCGTGTCCAAGTGTTCTACCTGCCAGCTGGTGAAGATGGACCATCAGAAACCATCAGGATTGCTTCAGCCATTGGAAGTACCCGCGTGGAAGTGGGAGAGTATTTCCATGGATTTTATTATAGGGTTGCCTACATCACAGCGGGGCCACGACTCTATTTGGGTGATTGTAGATCGTTTGACCAAGGTGGATCATTTTCTGTCGGTGCAGACAGATTATACCACAGGTCAGTATGCTCAGTTGTTCATTGCTGAGATTGTCAGATTACATGGGGTGCCCCTGAATATTGTGTCAGATAGAGACAAGATTTTTGTATCACGTTTTTGGGAAAGCTTTCAGGAGGCTATAGGTACTGAGTTGAGGTTGAGTTCAGCTTATCACCCACAGACAGAGCGTACTAATCAGATGTTAAAGGATATGCTACGCATGTGTGTTCTTGATTTTGGAGGAGGTTGGGAGCCACATCTTCCACTGGTAGAGTTTGCTTATAATAACTCTTATCAGTTTACGATTGGTATGGCTCCATTTGAGGCTTTGTATGGCAGGCCTTGTCGTTCTCCAACTTGTTGGCTCGATGTGGGGGATAACAAGTTGCTAGGACCAGAGGTGATTCAGGAAACCTCCGCGAGGATTGAGATGATCAGGAGTCACATTCGAGTAGCCCAGGACAGGCAGAAGAGCTACGCCGATGCGAAACGGTTCTTCCGGGAGTTTAATGTGGGGGACCAAGTGTTACTGCGTGTATCTCCTATGAAGGGAGTGATGAGGTTCGGGAAGAAAGGGAAATTGGCCCCGAGGTACGTGAGACCATTTCCCATTATCGAGAGGATTGGGCCGGTAGCATACAGATTGGGACTACCAGAGCATTGTATTCCACATCTCGTCGTTGAGACGGTATCTTCGGGATGATATGGCCCATACTCACATCGTGATAGATGAGATAGACTTGCAGCCTGACAGCTCTTACGAGGAGAGACCGGTGGCTATCCTAGACTATAGTGAGAGGATATTGAGGTCGAAGATAGTTTCACTTGTACGGGTCCAGTGGGAGCATCATAATGAGGAGGAATCCACTTGGGAGCGTGAGGCCGATATGCGGGAGAGATATCCAGATTTGTTCTTACCAGGTATGCCTTATTTTCCGAATTTCGGGACGAAATTCCGTTATTAGGGGGGAAGTATGTAATACCCCGTATTTTTATGCTATATTAATTTGGGGATTTATTAATATTAATGTGAATTAATTATTTAATAAAAATTCGAAAATTAATTATGTTATAATTATTAACGTGATGAGAGTTAGTAATTATGGAAAAATTTGTTGAATATTACTAATGAGCAAAGTAATATATAATAGTGGCCATATTAAATGTCACGAGTGAATAAAATGACAATTTTAGAAATTTGAGTCGGGACGCGCTCGTGTCGCATCGGGACTAAATATTGATAAATAAAAGTAAATATTTTATAAGTTGTTCGTATGGTCGTTTTGAGTGCGCCAACGCGTCCGGAAGGGTCGAGATAGTAAAAAAAGTATACCCGAGAGTTTGATTTGGGTCTCAGGGTATTTTTAGGCCCAATTAGTACCCCGAGAGGGCATTTTAGTCATTTTGTATTTTTGGGTAATTAAACAAACGAAAATTAAAGGGGTTATATCAGATGTTTAGGTTATCTCCTAGGGTTAGATAACTCAAAACACTAGAACGACCATTGAAGAGGAGAGGAGAGAGCTCTCAAGGCATTCCAAGGCTCAAAACTCACCCGTTTGCACCACTGCCACTGCCAACGCGTAGATCGCGAGACGGGGAACGCAACCACACCAAATTCAACACCAAACCAGATTTCTGAAAATCCCAGGCAAGTGTTTATCTTTCTTATTTCGTTGATGCATCATCCATATTAGTTTAGGAGTTATTAGGATGAGATTTATGGAAGAAAAACCCAATTTGAGATGGAAATTTTTCATGTAGTGATGATTTATATGATATTCTGGAAACCCTTTGTCATGTAAAGGATTAAGAGTTTGATTAAGAAAAGAGTTCTAATTAGATACAAACAATAAAAAAAATTATTCCTGACGATCGGACCGTTAGAATTGGATGAAATTTTACAGAGAATCAGCTGAAGATGAGAGGAAGCTACAGAAAAAAATTCAGCTCGATCGGACCGTTCAATATTTTTTAATATTTTTTTTTGCTAGACAGTTTTATGTTTTGAGGACTCTTAGAGATAATAAAAATTCAATTAAAACTCCATTTTAATTCTGATTTCGAAACCGTTTGAAATTCTCATCTTTGAAAATAAAATTCAAAATCATTTAATGTAAGGCGAAATCTATATTTCTGGGATATTTTGCATAAGGGATAATGTAAGTATATATTAAAGGGGAGAGACACGTAAGAGAGAGTTACATTGGAACATAAATGGATATATACTGAATTGTACATTTGGAAGAATAGAGTCCATGAGGGTTACGTAGTAAGTTGGAAAAACCCTTCGAATTAAAGTTAGAAACGAACCATTATACTTGATAAATAATAATGGAAAAATAAGGATAAATGTTGTGAATGTGGGTTATTGGATAAACCTAAATTGATATAATAAAAGCGGTATATTTATATGATTGTGTATGCATATATTATATACTTGTGAAAATCATGCCCGCGCTACTTGCTATCCCTGAGGTTTCCGCGCTGGGACGATCTTATCTCGTGTGCCTTATGGGGGATATTGACTCATACCCTAGAAGATAGAAATCCTAGGTACAGGCTATCGAATTGGTAGTCACGGTCCTAAGAGACGTGAGGGTATGTACTGACCTCTTGGACATGGAAACTATGCTTCGCCTCAATATTATTTGTGTATGTATTTATACAGTTCGAGAGTGATTCCGAACTTGTATTCCCTTTAGTACGATTGATACGGGGATTGGATAGCAGAGTATGCCCTCACCATAAAATTTTATGTGGGGTGCTGTTAGAATATATATATTATACGAGTATTTAATATATATATATATATGAACTTCTGAAATATGGGAAACTGCCTATTGTGTTATGGTAAGTAAGACATGTATAATGACTCAAATTGGAAATACTTGTTTTGAAAAGTATAATATGATATTGAAAAAACTTTATGAATCAATAAAGTTAAAATGAACATTTTGTACTAAATGAAATTATCCTTTTTAAACCATGATGTTGTTAAATCTTAAATTTTGAGAGTCACCTAAGCTAGGTTAAATCCTTGGGGAAGGATAGTGTGATATATGATGAGATAAACCATTGGGAAGGTTAGTGCTATAGGAGTGCACATTAGAAGAGATGCGAGAATTTCTCAAGAGAGTGTCGCACTAATATGTTGTTGCATTGGCCTGTATCAATTTAAATACTTGATAAACGAATTTTTAAATCATATACACTATCGGGCTCTGACCCGTTTCTATTCCTCTTTCTCTCTTGTATATATATGTATATATTACAGGTGCCCAGCCACAGGGGCGTCTTGTTTAGGATCCCTTGGAAGGAACGTGCTGCAGCTTAGGTGGGAGTTGCAGGCCACTTGCTTAGACGATTTCATTTACTTGATTCCACTTCTATCATTCTCCTTATTGGGCATGTGTCGCCCTTTCCACTATTTATCTATTTTATTGGGACATTTGTATTTCAGTTATTTCTAGTACTGTTACTTTGGGATTTATTCAGTATGTATATTTTACTTTAAGTTTTAAATGCTGGGATTGGGTTGTTAAATGTTAAATTATTGGAATGATTGTTTAATAAAATAAATAAATAAAATTGGAAAGTAATGTTTAAAAAATGGTTTTGACACTTAGCTAAATTAAATAGGGTGTTAAATTTGGAAAAGTTATTTTTACGACAGTGATGCTAAGAATGAACCAACTGTTCACCTTGATTTTAATTTAATAAAGGAGTGATCGCCCGGTATTTAATTAGGCGGGGTGTAACAATAACCACATATACTAAGCATTCACACATCTTAGATATCTTATAATATTAATAGAGGTATATTTCGCATTCCTATACCGTCATCAAATGCTGTACGTTTACAAATCCCCGAAGTTGTCAACCCTTCTCACGTCGTAATTTTAAGTACTGATTTCCTAACCCATAGATGTCATCCGGTTTACCATAAAATTCTAAGTTTTAATCCTCAACGTACTCCAATCTCACAACTATACCCACTAGTCAACAAGGGAAGGTTAACACTCAATTAAATAGGTCTACTGGAAGTTCGAAATAAAAT
Organism: Sambucus nigra; assembly: GCA_949130495.1. Classification (NCBI taxonomy): domain Eukaryota; kingdom Viridiplantae; phylum Streptophyta; class Magnoliopsida; order Dipsacales; family Adoxaceae; genus Sambucus; species Sambucus nigra. The sequence continues at coordinate 543,819,777 of OX422218.1, forward strand.
CTGGCCTAAAAAGGCCATTCTGTCAACTCGTTAGAAATCTCGTTCGAACGAGTGTCGTTTGAACGAAGGGTTCGGACGAACTCGTTAGAAGGGATACTGTCATCTCGTTAGAAGCCTCGTTCGAATGAGGTCGTTCGAACGACCTGGGCAGGTCTTCTAACGAGATGGCAGGAAACGCCCAAAATTTCCCAATTTCATTTTTCTTCATTTTTCTCTTCTCTAAATCCATCCTAAGATCATCCCAATGACGTTTTAATGTTTTTAAACTACTCTAAGTCCTCCTAGGTCGCTTCTTAACATATTATTGGGGCCAAATCCTCTAAATCAACATGCATTTATCATGAATCCCCAAATTTTGCCCCAAACCCTATGAACATGAACCCATAATTTTATTGTACCTAAATGATGGCTAGTAATTGTTAAAATGTTTTTCAACAGTGATGCTATGAACTGAATCAACTTGACATTTTGTATTAATTTGAATAAAGGAGTAGCTACCCGATATTTAATTAGTCGGGGTGTCACATTTTTTGACTAACGACCCTCTTATTAATGTTCTTATTAGATCTAATGAAATTTGTCGTAAAAGATGACTTTTATGACCACCAGACCCAATCACATAGCCAAGATAACGCCAAACCAGACCCAAACCCAAACCCAAACCCAAACCCAAACCCAAACCCAAACCCAAACCCATTATTTGCAAAGTGATAACATGTTTTATCCATATTTTTTTTGTTCAATTTGGTATGATTTTGTGTTATTTTGAGCATAAGGTTTGATTATGAGGGTGGTAAATGAAATTTATGCATTGATATAATAGTCACATTGACGAATTTCATTATATTTAAGAAAAGTTGACAGAAGAGTTATAGCCACAAACATAATAAAATTTAGTATTTATGTTTACATATGCCATGAAAGATGAGAATGAAAATAAAACATTAACAAATTCACTACAATACCAAGAAGTACGTTTTGAGTTTAAGTTTTATGGTCATTGGGTTAATAAATGCACATGAAAAAAGCTCAAATGTTCTAGAAGTTGTGTCGGCCATACGAGACTTTTGATTTAAACTAAAGAATCTAGTAAAGTTGTTAAGTTTTTAAAATGTATGAAATGTTCTAGGTGCAATGCTCACGATTTGTGTTCAATGTATGACATAAAAATGTAAGCAATTAATGAGTCATGTATGTGCACTTTTCTAAGACAATGCACAATTCAAATGATATGTCTTCGAAGTCTCTCACGAACAAAGCTTCTCAACCTCTACTGAAATTCTTCAAGAAACGAACATATTTGATGTAGATTACCCAAGAATTAGGATTTTGTCGAGATATGTGGATTTTGGGTGAGATGAAATGTGGAGAATGAAATGGGTAATGTTTATTCAAGGGTAGTTTTGGATTATTGTAATAAAATGGCATGTGCAGTCACATGCGTAACTTTTAATGGATGAACCGTAAAAAAAGTGTGAAAAAGTTTGAGGGTTCGTTTGGTAGGCTATATTTGCTATGGCAAATATGACAAATGGTGTAAAATGAAGGTTTTGCCCACTATTTTTGCGTTTGATAGCTTTTATTTTTCATACTAAAATTTGCATGAATACCATGTCCACATACATGTTTTGCCATCCTTTTGGTAAATTTGTGGAACCTATACAGGATGGCAAAGTTTTCCTACAGATTTGCCACCGCGATGATTTTTTTTTAACTTGTAAATCTTGGTTAAATTTTATTTTTATTTTGTTAAAAACAGTTTTTTAAATATTTTTTATTATCGTTATAACTATTTTTTTGGCTAAAATTTGTTTAAAAAAACTATTTTTTGCTAAAAACAGGTTGTGTTAAACTGTGTTTTAAAATAATTTTTTCGCTAAAAATGTTTTTCGTCAAAAAATTATATTATTTTTGTCAATTATTTTTATTATTGTTAAAATTTGTTTTTCATTAATTTTTTAAAAAATGTTTTTTAATTTTCATTATAACTATTTTTTTTTTGCTAAAAACTATCTTTTGAAAAAAAAACTCTTTTCCACATAAATCTGTTTTTTGTGTTGAAATTGTTTTTTCTAATAAAATTATTTTTCATTAAAAATGTTTTCATTAAAAAACAGTTTTATTTTTGTCAAAACTGTTTTTTATTATTAAAAATTGTTTTTCATTGTTTTTTGTAAAAATTGTTTCTTTTCTTTTTCATTAAAATTTTATCAAAGTTGCTTTTTATTGTTAAAATTTGTTTTTCTTTGTTTTTTGTAAAAATTGTTTCTTTTCTTTAGAATTGTTTCACTTTTGGGCTATTTTTTTATGTTAAACTGTATTTATTTATTTTTTTGTTATAATTGTTTCACTTTTGGCTAAAAACTATTTTTTAAATGTCTTTTCATTACAAACTTTTTTCGTGAAAAACAGTTTTTTTTTCTCGTTATAGTTTTTTTTTTTTATTGTTAAAGACTATTTTTTAAGAAACGTTTTTTTCGTTGTAAGTTATTTTTGTGTTAAAATTATTTTTTAGAAACTATTTAATTTAAAAATTGTTTTTTTGTTAAGAACAATTTTTTGGGTTAAAGGTCAAATTTTATATATATCAGTTGTTTATATTTGTTCCTTTTACCATTAATTCTATCAAACATCTCACTTTTGTCACCTTAAAAATTAATGTTATTAAATAACCCTAACATTTTTCACGTAAAATTTTGCTATGTCACGAAATTTTTTGCCATTCCATGAATTTTTTTATCATTCAGGTCATTTGCCCACTTTATAATAAAAAATATTATAAAAGAAGACAAAACTATGAATAAAGTCTAATTACCCAAACTAAATGAGTGATAAAAGGTATTGCTTTTTGCTCTACCTTCTCTCTAACTTTATCTAAATCCATCTAATTTTGTCTCTTGCATTTGAAAAGTTTTCTCTTCTATCCAACCTGTTGTGGTCCCTTCTCTGTTTCTTCACTGAATCTCTGTTTTTTTTCTTGATCTTTCAGCTTTTCTGTTTTTCCTTTATTCCCTCTTGGTGGTGTAATGTCTCAGCCAATATTAAATACAGTGCCTTCTTTGTACCTCCCACATGCGTCAGTTATTTCAGGAGTAAGTAGCTTCACTTTGCTTGGTAAGATAATCTCAGAGAAAAACTCTAATTTAGCCCAAATAGAAGGGCTGGCTAGTAAGTCATGGAAAGTGAAAGGAGATATCAAAATAGCAAAAAATGAATTCAATTTATTTTCCTTTGAGTTTGCTAGAGAGGAAGAGATGGTTAGGATACTTGAGCAATCACCATGGACTCTGTCAAACGGTCTTCTTGTTTTAAAAAAATGGGATCCTGATTTGGCAGCAGAAGAAGTTTGTTTTCAAAACATTGAGTTATGGATACGGGTACACGGGCTTCCTAAAGACAGATTTTATAAAGCTAGTGTCATGCTGATAGGCCAAATGCTTGGATCAAATGTACAAGTGGATATCAGACCTAGTCATTTCTCTTATATGCGGTTAAAGGTAAGCCTTCCAACTGATGCTCCTCTGTCAAAAGGTTTTAATCTTAAAAGAGAAAAAGAAGATAAATGGATTTTCTTTACTTATGAAAAAGTTAAACGGTTCTGTTTCAATTGTGGGAGACTAAGTCACATCTCTGTGGAATGCGATAGAAATGTAGAAATTATGGAGACTGAGGGTAAATCCATTGGGTTTGGCCCATGGATGTCTGCCTCATCATCTTTCAAAGAAGCCATGGACGAATTTCTTAGGAAAATACCTTGCCTATCTCCCAACCAAAATCCAACTTTTGGCCAAACTTCCCAGGTGGACCCTTCTACAAACCAGTCTGGCCAATTAAACCTAGTCACAGAAGGAACTAGAGTTACTGATACTAGCCACAGTCCCAGTTTTGATCATCCCCAGGTGTCAACCCAATTAGATATTCAGCCTACTAACCAAATCAATTCCTATTTGAAAAACCAACCAAGTCAGCAGTGATGGGACAATTGATCTTATCCAATCCATTTCCCCATTTATGATTTCAGACAGGGCATGGGTTAAAGCTCCCGAATGTCATCTCACCATTATTCACCCCCACAACCACCAAAGTAAAGACTTGTGTTCTCATGAGTGTTTAAACACCTTACCTCAGCCCAGCTGTGCAGAAGGGGTCCACCACCCAATTAATGTATCAGAGAGGTTTAGAATTGATGATACTATTACCCCTCACATTTTGTCCCAACCTATTGACCCCGGTAAAATTATAACTGAACCCCAAAATCTGAAATTTTTTCATCCAGGTAGTCCACAACCCAAGTTCTTACCTCTAAATCACCCTAAGTTTAAAACAAAAGCTACCCAAAAATAAAAAATACCCTTGGTGCTCTCAACCTTTTCTCCATTACTGCTAGAGAGTTTCACTCTAATTTTTCCCCCACCCAGCCTTCCCAATCACAGTCTCAGTTGGAAATTTCTACAGCAGTTGATAAAAGTTCAGAGAAAGGTAAGGAGAAAATGATAGGGTCATTGGGTAAGGAAGTGTGGCCGGCTAGAGAATTTCCAGATTGTACCTATCAAGAACATCATCAAAAGGAGTTAGTGGGAAATAACAAAATGTTAGTCTCTAACTTTACAAAGCTACAAATTAATAAGAGAAAGCTTCTTTTTACCTTTGAAAAGCAAAATACTCAGAAGCTTCATGGAGGCCTTCTTACTAGTGGTGGGGAACGGGTACCTGAGGTAGAAGCATATGGGGGAGATGAGTCACAACAGGGTTACTTGGGAGTAATATCAGTAAAAGAAGTGAAGAAAAGTAATAGAAAAATCATTACTAGGAGAACCAACAAAAAATCATTCTTTGAAGAACATATGGAAGAATTTTGTGAAGAAAACCTGGTGGAAGTAGCAGTTAGTAACAACACAGCTCTTGATCCAATAAAGTTTGAGGGGTACCTTGTTGGGATTCCTCCACCCCAATGAGTTTTCTAGTTTGGAATTGTCAAGGTCTGGGTAATTCCTTGATAATTCAGGCTCTTCAGAACCTATGTGTTTTGAATAATGTTGTGATAATTTGCCTGCTAGAAACTAAAGCTTTGGTGGAAAGAGTAGAGTATGTCAAAAAGCTTATTAAGTTTGATAATGTTGTCTGTGTGGACCCGATTGGTTTATCTGGTGGTTCTTGTCTTTTTTGGAAAGATTCTGTAAGCTTACAGTTACTGGAATGTTCTAAAGATTTTGTTGATGTGATCATTTTGAATTGGAAGGGGACTTTAGGGGAAATTAGGGTCACTTTTGTTTATGGAAATCCTTCGTTTGAATGTAGAAGATCACAATGGGATAGGTTAGGGGTGTCTCTCCTGCCTGACTCTATCCCATGGATGTGTTTGGGTGATTTTAATGACATCTTGGCTCAAGAGGAAAAAGAAGGCAAGCTTGTGAAGGCAAAAAGGAAAATTGATTGTTTTAAGGAGATGATAAGGAGTTGCCATCTTTTTGAACTTCCGTCTAAAGGATGCAGTTTAACTTGGAACAATAAGAGGGATAATGAAGCAAATGTTAGGGAGAAGTTGGATAGGGTGCTGATTAACTCAGGATGGGCCTCCACTTTTTCGAGTGGTTGTGCTGTTGCCTACCCTGCTTTGGGGTCTGACCATTGCCCAATTTTGGTTAACACGGAGCCACCTAAACCTCATTATAAAAAGAAGTTTAAATTTCAAGTTTATTGGTTGGATGATTTTGATTGTCAGTCCATCATTAAGAGGGAATGGGGGAGGGGTGTTCCTGGTTCAGATATGTTCTCCCTTATGACAAAAACCTTCAGAACTAAAGCTGCCCTTTTCAGTTGGAGTGCTAAGAAGTTTGGGAATGCTAAAGTTGAAATTTTAAGGTTAAAAGGTAGATTATCTGAGTTACAGTCCAGTTCTGGTCTGGCTTACGATAATGGGACTTTCAAGGCTATCTCAAATAATATTAAAGCTTTGTGGGTCAGAGAAGAGAAGTATTGGGCGGTGAGAGCTAGGGTGAATTGGCTGAAATGGGGTGGCAAAAATTCCAAGTTCTTCCACTCTACTACTATTCAGAGAAGACAGAGAAACCAAATTGTCAGGCTTCAAGATCAGGATGGAGTTTGGGTGGAGGGTAATGCTCGTTTGGAGGATCTTGCTAATAATTTTTTCAAGTCTCTGTATACTTCTGATGGTCCTCGTGACTCCTATAGAATTTCTTCTCTTATTCCTAAGCTGGTTACTTCAGGTATGAATGATTCTTTAAATCAAATGGTTTCTCTGGAGGAATTAAAAAGTGCGGTCTTTGCTTTGGGGCCCTCAAAAGCCCCTAGTCCTGATGGGATGCCGGGTTTTTTCTATCAAACTTTTTGGAGGATATTAAATGGGATTTGCTCAAGGCGGTTAATCATTTTTTTAATACAGGGTACTTGCTTAGAAAATTGAATGAGACTAATGTGGTCTTAATCCCAAAAAACCCTAATCCAGTTAATCTGTCTTTTTTTAGGCCAATTAGTCTCATAAATTTTTTTGTTAAAATAATTTCAAAAATTTTGGCTACTAGGCTTAAACCTATTATTGATTCTATTATTGAGCCTTAACAAAGTGCCTTCATCCCAGGGAGATTGATTCAAGATAATATTATTGTAGCCCAAGAGGTGTTTGCCTTTCTTTAAAAAAAGAGAAATGGAAAAGATTTTGACTGTGCTCTAAAGTTGGATATGTATAAGGCTTATGATAGGGTGGAATGGGGTTTCCTTAGAGATTCTCTTTTGGCTTTTGGTTTTAATCCTAAATGGGTGGGTATTGTTATGGATTGTGTTTCCTCTGTCTCTTTTAGGGTTCTTATTAATGGGAATAACCATCTCTCTTTCAGACCGACTAGAGGTTTAAGGCAAGGAGATCCTCTCTCTCCTTTCCTTTTCATAATTGTGGCCAATGGTCTGTCCCTCCCCATCAAAAAGGCCATTAGCGATTTTTCCCTTAAAGGTATCAGATTTACCCCTTCATGTACGCCTATTTCCCATTTGTTGTTTGCTGATGATTATCTGTTTTTCTTTAAGGGTAATGCTTTGGAGAGTGAGGTTCTTTTAAATTGTCTTAACATCTATTGTGAAGTCTCTGGTCAAAAAATTAATCTTTCTAAGTCAGGTGTTGTTTGTAGTTCTAATATGCCTCCCCACTTAAAGTGGGATATTTCTAATAGGTTACAAGTCCCCCTCTTAAACTCCCCTGGGCCGTATCTGGGGCTCCCATCTGAATGGGGTAGGTCTAAGAAGGTGACTTTGGCGTGGTTGAAAGAGCGTATTCTTAAGAAGGTAGAGGGTTGGAAAGAAAATTTTCTTAGTCAAGCGGGAAAAGAGATTCTTATTAAGGCTGTTCTCCAGGCTGCCCCCGCCTATGCCATGTCTATATTTCATTTCCCTAAAGGTTTTTGTTCTGACCTTTCTTCTAAAATTGCAAATTTTTGGTGGAATGGGAGTATGGATAGGAAAGGCATCCATTGGAAGGCATGTGAGAGTATATCTAGGGCTAAAGGTGTTAGGGGTTTGGGTTTTAGAGATTTTAGTAGGCAAAATCATGCTCTTCTTGCTAAACAAGCGTGGAGGCTCATTTCTAATCCTGATTCTGTTTGGGGTTTGACCCTCAAAAATCTTTATTTCAAGAATTGTTCTTTTTGGGAGGTCCCTTGTTAAAAAAAGGAGTCTTGGTTGTGGAATAGCATTATGTATGGGAGAGAGCTTTTGAAGGATGAAGTGTTTTGGCAAGTGGGTAATGGGGAAGATATTCTTGTCTGGGGTGATAAGTGGGTGGGTGGTTTGTTGTTACCTCCCTCTCTGGTTTCTACTCAAATTTCCAAGGTTAGTGAGATGATTATTAAATCTTCTTTTGTCTGGGATGCTTTTTTGGTTCATCATCTTTTCCCATGTGATATTGCTTCTTCTATGTCTATCCCTCTTATTCCCCCTTTTGATTCTGATGTTCTCATTTGGCCCCATACAGTCAATGGTATTCCCTCTGTTTCTTCGGCCTATCATGTTTCTTCCCCCAAGAGGTGTTTGAGGTTGGCCCCGCAGTCCTCTTTTTCCCCGTTGTGGGCCTTGAAGGCTCCTCCTAAAGTCCTGAATTTCATTTGGAGGTGTTGTAATGAAGGGTTGGCAGTTAATTATTCTCTATGGAAGAAAAGGCTTAGAGATGATCCTATTTGTCATATTTGTGGAAAGGGTAAGGAGACGATTGAACACTTAATTATTGGTTGTCCATGGGTTCAGTCCTTATGGTCGAGATCCCCCTTGGCTGGCAAGGTTGTTTTGGGTTCGTGTGTAAGGTTTGAAGATTGTTTTTTTTTGTCTTTGTATAGGTTGAAGACTGATCATGTTCATTATCAGGAGTTAAGTTTACTTTTGGTATGTACATGTTGGAGGATTTGGAAAGCGAGAAATGAGGCTATTTTCAGAATGGTTGATATACATATATCTTATGTATTGTCTAAGGCTCTGTCATTAGCTGATGACTACAATAAAAGTCTAAAGGTGTTTTTGCCATCTCAAAGGCTTAACCCTCCCTTATCACCTAGGAGAGTAAGTAAATGGAGTCCCCCCCCCCCCTCAGAATTGGGTTAAAATCAACTGTGACGGGTCCTACAAAGAAGAAACTAAGACAGGTTCATATGGATATATTGTGCATAATCAGTTTGGGGTTCTAACTTCTGGTAGAGTTGATCTTAATCTTAGGGCAACTTCAGCTCTTCATTTGGAGGCATTGGCTGTTTGCTCGGCTGCCTCTTTTATTAATGAAAATGGTCTTGACAAAGTTATATTGGAATCTGACTCTTCAATCTTTATTAATAGCATGCAAAGTGGGTCTACGCCTAGATGGGAGATAAAAAAAATTGTTCAGAAGATTAAATTTCTTACCAACTAGTGTAGGGAGATCAACTTTGTGCATATTCCAAGAGTAGTCAATAGAGCAGCGGATTGGGTGGTGAAAAAATGCTCCGGCCTGGATCTGCCTTGTGACTGGATTTCGTGCCCACCACCTCCTCTCTCAGCCATTCTCGTGATGGATTTCCCCCCTCAAGGTGTGGGGTGAGCTATGTCTATTTTGAGTGGATCTTGTGTTTTAACATTGTTAGTCAGCTTTGTTTTCTGGTATGGAGTTGTATGGGAGCTTGTTTTTTTTTCTTTTCTCTCTCTCTTTGGGTAGGACGATGGCTTTTCTGTTTGTGGTGTTTATGGTTTTGTGGGTTTAGTTTTTTGGTGTTTTGTTTTTGTCTCACGCTGTTTTTGGGCTTTGTGACTGTAAGCTTTGTTTTGATCATTTATAATATCAGCTTTTGCTGACGATTAAAAAAAAATGAGTGATAAAGTCAAAATATTTGGCTACTTAATTACGGTTGTCATTCAAATTTAATGGCAAAGTGTAAAATAAAATAAAATAACAGATAAAGTCTAAAATGTATGGTAAAGTCAAAATAATTTTTGAGGGTAAAAAATTTGCAACCCACTTCCTTAAAATGAAAAAAATACAAGAAACCAAAAAAAAAAAGGAAAAAAAAGATACAAAAGGTCGAAAATCTATCTTTGGATAATTGGGTCGAGAAACTAAAAGGTTTATTCTGTTTTTGCTTTATTGATGGAAAGTAATAGGAAGAAAAAAAAAATTAGATAATTGTCGAGAGAGAGAGAGAGAGAGGAAAAAGGGTGTTTGGAGAGAGAAAAAAGTCTCTGTAAAAGAGCTTTGACTCTCTCTCATCCATGGCGGATTTTCAACTTCAAACCCTATTTTCAAATCCTTTTATATCCCAACAAACCCTTCATTTATTCAATTAATTCAACCCCTTCACCTTAAAGACCAATTAAAGAGAAGATCTTCATATTGAAGAGAGATAAAAATTGAATCTTGGGAGGTAATTCTTTTTTAACATCCATTGTTTTAGCTTTTTGGATTATGGGTTTTCTTTAATATCTTAAAAATCATAACTTTATTGTTTGTTTTCTTGAAAATTATTTAGATTTGTTTATGGAGATCTATTTCAAAAAACCCATCTTTTTCTTTATTTGATTGGTTTTGTAATTATTTATTGGATCTTGTGAATAGCGAAGATGATTAAAAATAACACCTTATTCGTTTCACATTTCCTTTTTAGGCTCAATTTATTGTTTTTGATTAGAAACATGAGAAGATTTCTATATTGAAGAGAGATAAAAATTGAATCTTGGTAGGTAATTTTTTGTAATATCCATTGTCTTAGCTTTTTGGATTATGGGTTTTCTTTAATATCTTAAAAATCATAACTTTATTATTTGTTTTCTTGAAAATTATTTAGATTTTTTTATGGAGATCTATTTCAAAAAACCAATCTTTGACTTTATTTGATTGGTTTTTGTAATTATTTATTGGATCTTATGAATAGTGAAGATGATTAAAAATAATACCTTGGATTCTATTCACATTTTCTTTTAAGCTCAATTTATTGTTTTTGATTAGAAACAAGAGAAGATTTCTATATTAAAGAGAGATAAAAATTGAATCTTGGTAGGTAATTCTTTGTAATATCCATTGTTTTAGCTTTTTGGATTATGGGTTTTCTTTAATATCTTAAAAATCATAACTTTGTCGTTTGTTTTCTTGAAAATTATTTAGATTTGTTTATGGAGATCTATTTCAAAAAACCCATCTCTCTCTTTATTTGTATTTGTTGATTAGATTCTATAATTAGTGAACATGAATAAAAATGTAGCTTGGCTTTTATTTACATTCTTATTTAAGCTCAATTTCCTTTTTTTTTACCCATTTTGGTTCTTCTGAATAATATCAGAGAGAGATTAAAATAAATTATTGGTTACGTAATCTTTTGTACATCCACTATTTTGGTTTTTTGGATTATGGGTTTTCTTTAATATCCTAAAAACCAAAACTTTATTATATGTTTTCTTGAAAATTTATCTAGATATGTTTATGGAGATCTATTTAAAAAACCCATTTATTTTTTTTATTTGATTGGGTTTGTAATTATTTATTGATCACAGAAAGGTAGGTATATAAAATATTGAATCCTATAATCAGTGAAGAATAAAAATTATAGCTTTGGATTTTATTTACTTTTTAATTTCATATCCTTCCCTTTCCCAATAAACCCTTCATTTATTCCATTAATTCAACCCCTTCTTCTCAAAGACCAATCAAAGGGAAGATCTTCATATTGAAGAGAAATAAAAATTGAATCTTGGTAGGTAATTCTTTTTAACATCCATTATTTGGCTTTTTGGCTTTGGGGTTTTCTTTAACACCTTAAAAATTAAAACTTTATTATTTGTTTTCTTGAAAATTTATCCAGATTTGTTTATGGAGATCTATTTTAAAAACCCATCTTTTTGTTTATATTTGATTTTTTGTAATTATTTATTGCTCACCAGGATATTGTATCCTATAATCAGTGAAGAATAAAAATTGTAGATTTGGTTTTTATTTTGATCCTTCGAGTAATGGGAATTTGCTGTGTGACCCATGTTGGTTCTAATGAATAATATCAGAGAGAGATTAAGCATTTGGCTTTTTGGCTTATGGGTTTTCGTTAACACCTTAAAAACCGAAACTTTATAATTTGTTTTCCTGGAAATTAATTCAGATTTGTTTATGGAGATCTATTTAAAAAACCCATATTTTTTTCTTTATTTGATTGCCTTTGTATTTATTTATTGCTCACCAGAAAGGTAAGTAATATAAGATATTGGATCCTATAATCATTGGAGAATAAAAATTGTAGCTTGGATTTTATTTTGTTATAAGCTCATATTCTTGTTTTTTGATTTAAAAGATCACCCGGGTTCCTTCTAATCTAGGTAAGTTCCAATATTTGATCCCTTGTGTAATGGAATTTTGTTGCGTGACCCATGAGTTTTCTTTATAATATTGAAAATCAAACATTTGTATTAGTTTTTTAAAAGAAGAAAAAGAATCCCAGATTTGTTTATTGAGATTTCTACCAAAAACCTACCTTTTTTTTAGGGGCATATATCAAATAGTCCCTCAAACTCGTTTAGTCCAATCCTTTTTATTTTGTTTCAAAAAGTCCCTCATCACACAAAAACTCTAAAAAAAAGGAGCTCGGGGAGGTGGGCCGGGGGGGGGGGGGGGGTGGAGCGAGAATGTCGCTAGCACAAACCTTTAAAAATACGAGAATATTGGTTAAATGAGTATTTGAGGGACTTTTTGGAACAAAATAAAAAGGCTTGGACTAAATGTATATTAAAAAATGTTTGAGAGACTTTTTGATAATTGATCATATTCTTTATTTTATTGGTTTGTAATTATTTATTGCTCATCAGAAAAGTGGTTATTGAATATTGGTCCTATAATCAATGAAAAATCATTTTTCTTTGTTTATCTTGTTTTTTTATTAGAAAAATCACAGGGTTTTCTTTTAATTTAGGTAAATTTCGATATTTAATCCTTGGAATCATGGGAAATTGCTGTGTGACCCCTGTTGGTTCTTCCGAAAAGAGGAAGAAAGAGAAAAAGGAGAATAGAGAAAAAAGGAACAGGCCTAACCCATTCTCAATCGATTATGGGGCAAATAGTGGATCCGTAAATGGAAACAAGCTCATTGTTTTAAAAGATCCAACGGGTAGAGACATAACGCAACGATACGATTTGGGTCATGAGGTTGGTAGAGGCGAATTTGGGGTAACATATTTGTGTATCGATGTGGATTCCAGCGAAAAATTAGCTTGCAAATCGATATCGAAGAAGAAACTTAGGACCGCCGTGGATATCGAGGATGTGAGGAGAGAGGTTGAGATTATGAAGCATTTGCCTAAACATCCCAACATTGTTAGCATAAAAGATACTTATGAGGATGATAATGCGGTTCATATTGTTATGGAATTGTGTGAGGGTGGGGAATTGTTTGATCGGATTGTTGCTCGAGGGCATTATACAGAAAGAGCGGCTGCAGCTGTTATGAGGACAATTGTGGAAGTTGTTCAGGTATATTTCATGCGCGTTATTTTTTTTGTTAATTTATAATCTTGAATTTTGATCATGATTGTCTCTAATGAATTCACATTTTGGTCTCTTGAATTGTTTGTGCGCTTGCCACTAACAAATCAAAATTGTCACATATATACAGTGGTTTAATAAAATATTAGGGAGCTTTGTTTAGTGTTGAAAAACAAAAGGATAAAACATATAATATTTGTAAACTAAAAGGTGTAAAAGTATATATCCATCTATCTAATTCGTAAATTATTTTCAAGAGTTTATGCTAATTTTTATTTGCTTAAGTTTGTTGAAAACTTAGTTTCAGAGCTCAGGAAATTCAGTTAATTATTTCGTAAGTGTAATTTTAGTAGAGGTTGAAAGTTGAAACTTAGTTTAATATGTTCAACTACAGAAATGCTATTTTCTTAATTTGAATTGAAACTTTGCTGAATGTCGAAAAGTTAGGGCCTGTTTGGTTTGCAACTATAATTCTGTTTTCTGTGTTTAAATACAATTCTGATAAAAATCTTCGTTTGGCAACCTGTTTTTAAACACAGAATTATAATATTCCTGTGTTATAATCAAGTTTTTCAGAAAACAGATTTTGGGTGTTTTATAACATCTGTTTTTTTAATTTTTCAACTCAGAAATATTCTTTCTTAATATTTTAAAGCAATTATACCTGAATATATAATATACATACATAATACATTAATGTGTGTAATTCTTATAAATAAAAAATATATATGTACATATACACAAAATTACGTATGGAATAATATAAAGTTAATTAATATTATCAATAAATACATGATACTTATATATAGTTTTACACATATATTATTAATGTATGGAATAATATAAAATATACATATAGTACATATGTATTAAAAAATATTATCAATTCATGTATGTATATAATTTTATAGTGAATTATATATGCGACATCATTATAAATATATATATATATATATATATATATATATATATAGAGAGAGAGAGAGAGAGAGAGAGAGTTAAACTCCCTAACATACCTCATTAAATATACCTAAAAATACATGATATTAAATGTACGTGTATATAATTTATGATGTATGTATGTATGTATGTATGTATATGTATACATTCATGTATCATGTATGTATGAAAGTTATATATATATATATATAATTAAACTCCACAACATACCTCATTAAATATACCTAAAAATACATGTTATTAAATGTACATGTATATAATTTATGATGTATGTATGTATGTATACATTCATGTATCATGTATCATGTATGTATGAAAGTTTTATGTATGTTTATATGTACATACATATATATATACACACACACACACACATATGTATGATATAAATATACATATTTGTCAATTTTGTCAAATTTTCAAAAAACTGTATTTAAAAACAACTTTACCAAACGCACACCAATAATTATAAACACAAAAAACTGAATTTTAAAACTGTATTTAAAAACAGAGTTTAAATCGAATTTTCTGAAGAGAGAACCAAACGGGCCCTTAGTTTCTGAGTATTTTTTTTTCTATATAATCTTGGATGTTGATCCTTATTGTCTTTAATGATTCTATATTCTGGTCTCCAGAATTGTTTGTGTGATGTAGAATGAAATGTGTTTTAGATGTTTTTGTTGTACATATATGTTTGTGCATATATACGTGTTTTTTGGTGATAGAATTGTAATTTTTTGTTTACGTCCTGCTATTAGTTTGTCCTTCTATGTTGAGATCTTTGTGTGTATAATTTGGGGGTTTGGCTTTTGAATCCCTTGACACGTAAAAGGACATGAGTGTTGAGATTGTTTCAAATACTCCCTCCGTCCCAAATTAAGAGTTCATGTTTGTATTTTAATCAACAGTCAAGATTAACTTTCGTTCCCCATCTTGGAACTTGGTTCGTTGATTATGTCCAAAAAAGGAAAGTGGAGTCTTAATTGGGGACAACCAAAAAGCAATAGTGGACTCTTAATATGCTAATTTTATTCGTAAAGTAATATTGTGCCCGTGTATAAGTAATATCGTGGTTTGGTTTTCGATCCTCTTGACATGTAAAAGTATTGGAAGTGTTGAGATTGTTGTAGATATTATTAAGCCAATTATTAGGAATAATAACTCCTCCATTCGATTTTACACGCCTCACTCTCTTTCTCATGTGTGTCACCTCTCTCTCTCAGCTACCTCCCACTCCCTTTCCCCTTTTCTTTTGAAATCTACGAAAACAGCGACCATAATGTAATTACATTGCGTTTAGATACCTATTCAAATTTGAAAAATTGTAGCTCGACTCTCAAATCGAGAAATGGTCCAAATTTTTTAAGGGGTGAACCTTACCGTTGCTCCTTTGTGACCTGGAGGTCATAGGTTCGAGTCAAGGAAACAACCTCTTTGTATATGCAGGGGTAAGACAGCGTACATCCAATCCCACCAGTACCCACCAGTGGTGGGAGCCTCGTGCACTTGGTTTGCCCTTTTATACCTCGACTCCCAAACTAACTAAAACTTACAAAATTATCCCATATTGCCAGGGATTGAGTCATAGCCATGGGCCATTTTGTAGCAGTGAATTGTGCAGTAGACACACAGTAATAACTAGTATCATACACGCAGGTATTTGCTATTATATATATTCACACATTTGTTATGGCTAAATGTAGATGAGCTTGTTCTCGTTGTGTGTCCACTATTATCTGTCTCCGCTAAAATTCTATTCACTGAAGTTTCCAAAGAAGTTTTCCATCAAGTTTCGCTTAACTTTTTCCTCCTTTTCTTCTCCGATCTTCTTAAATTTGTAGAACCGTTCCATTGCTGTTTTATGTTTTGTTATTTAAACAGCGATGACTTTTTACTGTTTTGTTAATAGTCCTTGTGACAAATATTGACAAATATATGTCGGATTAGCTTAATGTTCTTGTTATTTAAACAGTGATGACTCTCTCTCTCTCTCTCTCTCTCTCTCTCTGAATCTCCAACTCCTCGCTCTATATTGATCCGTTCTACTCTCTCCTAAAACTCCCGTTTCTAGCTGCTTTAAACGTTTTCCCTTCCTCTTCCTACGATTATCCAACTTCTCTCTCTATATTACTCTGTTGTTTTGGGAAATTCAGTGTTACGCCCAAAGTGCTTTTGTTAAGGGTCATCAAATCTTTGATCTTGTTTTGATTGCCAATTAAATTGTCGAGGAGTATAGAGGTAATAGAACGCAGGTATTAGTCTTTGTTGTAGATTTTGAAAACGCTTATGATAAAGTGAAATGAGGATTCCTTGATTTTGTGTTGCAAAAAAAAAGTGTCCTTAATAGATGGAAGAAGTGGATAGGGCGGTATGCGGGGATTTAGTAAATTTTTTGTTTTCATTAGTGGGAGACCGAGGGGGAAAATCATATGAGAGAGTGGTCTTAGACGTAAAGGGATCCGTTATTCCTTTTCCTTTGTGTGTTGGTGGCGAATGTCCTTAGCCGAGTTATGAAACGAGCTCTAGGGCTAGGTGTGGTGGAGGGTTATAAAGTTGGGAGACCGGTGAAGCTGACTCACCTCCAGTTCGTTGACGATTCGATATTTTTCTCATCTTGGGACAGCATTAAAATTGATAAACTAGTTGCCTCAATTTATTGTTTTGTGAAATTTCAGGGTTGAATATCAATTGAATATATGCAAGATTGTCGGTATAAACGTAGCCCCTCGGTCTCGAAAATTGGGTGTGGTATTGAGTCTTGGCGTATTTGGGGCTTCCTTTGGGGGGGGGGGGGGGGGGTCAGAATGCTCTCAGTTTTTGAATTCGGTGTTGGAGAACTTCACAAAAAGTTAGATGGGTGGAATAAAGGATTTTTATTTAGAGGGGTAGACTCGCCTTAACATCATCAATGTTGATCAGTATACCCACTTAGCTTCTTTTCATTTCCAAATTACCGACAAGAGTGGCTAATATAATAAGGCAAATAACTTGAAACTTTTTGTGGGAAGGGTGGGGTGAGGGCAATCACGACCATTGGACTGAGCGGAAGAAGGTAGATAGACCAGAAATGTGGATTGGTAAGAAATTGTGGGATTTTAATAGGATGGAGAGAGGAACTCGTAGAAGTCCTTGAAAATTCATTTCACATGGCATTGAACCCTCTCTTAAATGTGTCTCTTTGGCAGTGTTCTAAAAGGCCCGCCTAGGCTCCGCCTAGGCCCGCCTAGGCTTGAGGCTTGGGAGAAACGCATCGCCCACGCCTTATTACGCCTTATTCTTGGTAAAAGGCTTAAGGCACACTTTTTTTTAAAAAAACGAAGGATTAGTTAACAAATATTGGTTATGGAGCATGAATATGAGAAAGATGGCTACCAAACATATGAATATATTTTCAAAATTCAAGGTATGTATTATTTTATTATATTACTAGCCTTAGAATAATTAAAATAATAAAAAAAGGAAAAACGCCTTTTTACGCCTAGGCTCCGCCTAGGCGCACCTAGGCTCCTAAGGCTTGAGGCTTGACCTCTACGCCTCGACCACGCCTCGCGCCTTTTAGAACCTTGCTCTTTGGTAGTGTCGGGAATGGATAGTGCATTTGGTTCGAGGACGATTGTTTGATTGGTGACATTTCTTTTCAATCTAAAATCCATGGCTTTTCCATTTTTCCTTGAATAAGAATTGCTCCATAGCTAGGTTTATTTAATTAATTCAACCTTGTTGGTCTCGTGGAACCTTTCCTTTTAGAGAAATTTTAACGGTAATGAAACAGAGGAGTTTATATATTTGTTGGGGCTTGTAGAGAATATTCAACTTTATAACGGGGTTGAAAATAAGATAATGTGGAGGTTGGACAAACTCGGCTTCTCCTGTAAATCTTTATATGGATTCCTTTGCGATAAACCTTCCTTTCCCTTTTTACTCCTTCCACAAAGATTTTGTCCCTATAAGATGATTTGGAAGGTTGGGATTCCTTTGATAGCCCAAGTTTTTCCATGGTTGACAGCGCATCAAAAGGTAAATCCTTGCGACTTGTTGCAACTAAATAGACTGAATTTGAGCATCTCTATCTTGGTCTGTATTGTGAAGAAGGATTGATGAAGACATTTACCATCTTTTGATTCATTGTGATTTCTCAAAGTACATTTGGGACACATTGTTTTTTCGTATTCGATGATCAGGGTGCTGTCCGTGAGACTGGGCACTATTTTTATGCTTGGATTTGTTGATTCGCGGATTTCAAAAGAAAACATCGTGTTTTTGGAGATCTATTGTATTGCTGGTAGCTTGGAACATGTGGAATGAAAGAAGCAGAAAGATTTTTTTGTAGGGAAATATCTAGTGAGGATTTAGTTATTGCATCTCTTTGGCCATTGGCACAAAAGGTTTTATGGGTCTGAAGGTGCCTGTAATCGCTGTTTAAATGGCTGTTTTGCTATAGGGGGTGTTCAACCCCGGATTTCTAAACCACTGTTTGGTGTGGTTCTGAAACCATCGTGGGCAATGTTCTAAAAGGCGCGATGTGTGATCGATGCATGGAGGTCAAACATCAATAGGCCCGCATATGCAAAGCATATGCGTGAAAAGGCGTTTTGCCTTTTTTTAATATTTTTTTAATTATACCCAGGCTTGTAAAATAATAAAAGCAGAAATATAAGCATAACTTACATAAAAAAAATAATCATAAACATTGAATCAAAATTACGAATAAAATAAAACATACCTTGAAATGTTGTGCATATACACTGCATAACTTTATTAACTGCATAACTTTATTAACTGTTAGCATTTATATTTTATACACTGCATAAGAGGTATACATTTATACGCTGCATAACATTTATTACATTAACTGTTAACATTTATTAACTGCATAACATCTATAAATTAACTGAAGAGCATACACACTGCATAACTGAGGAGCATATACACTGCATAACATTTATACATTAACTGAGGAGCAAAAAGTTATGCAGTGTATATGCATAACATTTATAGACTGCATATACACTGCATAACATTTAACAAGACAACATTTAACTATATAAGCATTAACTGTTAACAAAAAAATAAGAAAGAAATGTGTTCAGGTAAAAGAAATAAAAAATAAGAAAGAAAGAAATAAGACATCAACATTTCGGGTTGTTTTTGGCCGGAGTATAAGAAATCAAATGAAAGAAATCAAAAGAAAGAAATAAGAAAACTTACTTGTTTTCGTCCGGAAGGAAATCAGAGGCCTGTGGTTTCTTGGGTTCTAGGGTTTTTCGGCTGGAGGTTTTAGGTTTTTCGGCCGGAGGTGTCTTTTTCTTGGGTTCTAGGGTTTCGGCCAAGGTTTTGGGGGTAGCAGAGAAGAGATCGGGTATTTATTTAGTAGCCTTTTGTTGTGGTTTGTTTTTTTGATTAACGTTTTTAGTTTTTAAGTTTGTTAAAACAGATCGGGGCACTCTTTTTTTTGAAGGCTTTTGTTTTTTTGATCGGGGCACTCTTTTTTTATATGTAACTGTTTACTTTACTCAACTTAATTCATGAGAAAAACAAAAATAAAGGTAAAACGACGTCGTTTTGATTTACAAAAATGCATTATGCGTGCATTGCACGCATATGCGCGCCCCACGTCCGTTGACCGCCTTTTTCCCGCGCATACCCCTAATGCGTTGCGTTTCTAAAAGGCATCACGCATAAGCGCGCATTTGCGCGCCTTTTAGAACACTGATCATGGGGCTGTTTTATCTTGATTGTTTATGTGTCTTTACTTTCGTTTGTATCCTTTCGTTTTGTTTGTTTTGTATCTTGTGTGGACTGCTTGCCCCACCTTGTAATGATTTTCCGTAATCAATCAAGTTTTCTGTTTCTGACTGCCCTCATATTGATCTCATATATTTATGTGGTTTTTAGGGTGGCAATTCGTGTTTTGGGGCAATGTTTGGGCCTGTCAC
Source organism: Sambucus nigra (assembly GCA_949130495.1). NCBI lineage: Eukaryota > Viridiplantae > Streptophyta > Magnoliopsida > Dipsacales > Adoxaceae > Sambucus > Sambucus nigra. The sequence continues at coordinate 543,839,652 of OX422218.1, forward strand.
GACAAACACCTTTTAGACACGATTACGGAATCGTGTTTAACCTTACTTACATGAACACGACCCATTTGAAACACCACACGCCACGAGTAATAATTTTTAGACCCACTTAAACATGACAATACATGAGAACACGAGTAAAAATACGAATAATACCAACAGGAACGATAACACGAGTCGTAATTTTTACACGCAACACGACTTCGTATCAGAAAAATCCGACACGAACATGACGTATCATGTCAATTTCATGTCGTGACTGAAATTGCCACCCCTAGTTCTTCTATCCAATCATTAGAACGTGTGTTATGAACCTTAAAATTACTGTATCTGCATATCTTACTGCGTTTTAGGCTTTAAATTTACTGTATCTGCATGCCCTTGTTTTATTTATCCCTCGTATGCGTCTTTCTATATATGTGTAATTATAATGCATGTGTGTGCGCGTGTAGGATTGAGCAATCTTTGAAAGTGCCCACATTTTGTCTTTAGTTGATTAGAAGATAATGGTCCCTTGTAGTTATGCTAGTTTCTCCTAATAATCTAAATTTGTTCTCATTCCCTACTGCAGATGTGTCATAGGCATGGAGTGATGCATCGGGATCTCAAGCCAGAAAATTTTCTTTTCGCAAACAAGAAGGAAACGGCTCCCTTGAAGGCAATCGATTTTGGGTTGTCAGTTTTCTTTAAACCTGGTATTGGCATTCTATGAATATCAGTTTCGGATCTTGTTATGTCACTCGTATTTTTGAAGAGGCATTTAGGTTTCAGTCCCTAACGTATATTATAGTCAAAAGTCCATATTTTTCAAACTTTAGTTTCCGGTTCATGCAATATAATTTTTATAAATTTCAATGTTATTTTTATAAACTGCAATGCTATTTTATAGGGTATTGCTGACTTTACGCCCTGAGATAATTGCGTAATTAGACTTGACCCTTAGAAGTTCAAAATCTAGACTTTAACCCCCCCCCCCCCCCCCCCCCCCGCATATGGATATGCATAAGGCTGGTGTGTGTGTGGGGGGGGGGGGGGCGCAAGTCTAGTTATGCAATTATATTTGGGAAAAGTAAAAAAAAAAACTTGAATTATAATTGCATTGTTATACATTTGCAATGTTTTTAAGCAAAGTATTTTATCTATAACTGCTCTGTTATCTTACCAAAGGCAGGGACCAGACACTAAAATCTTATCACATGCATGGACCACGGACTAAAATTTTAAAAAATGTGGATCTTTTACCGAGTTGACCATGTCTTACGGACCTAAAACTAAATCTCTACTTTTTAAAATGTTTCCATCCGGTATACCTGAAGATTGTCAATATATTGTAGGTGAGATATTTTCCGAGATAGTAGGAAGTCCTTATTACATGGCTCCTGAGGTTCTAAAACGCAATTATGGCCCAGAAGTGGATGTTTGGAGTGCTGGAGTTATCTTGTACATTCTGCTTTGTGGTGTTCCACCATTTTGGGCAGGTTTGTTCTTTATTTCTGCTAGTCCCAATATTTTGAGACGAGATATTTTGACTTTACACCCTATATTTTCATCGTTGCACCACTTATTTTAAAGTCATTGATTTCAAAATATAGGGTGTAAAGTCGAACCATGGGGTGCAAAGTCAAAATATCTTATTCCTTGCCTAAAAGTAGGATGCTCCAAATTTAGAGGTCATGGAGTTTTAAATGTTATTGGTGGTGGGACAATGACTTGCTTAGAGAATAAACATAGATTTTAGAGGTCACAGATTAAAAGGGGCTGAAGACCACTCAATAAATGAACTGCTTTAAGATTTTTGTTTAAACTATTAGTAGTTTGGGTGCCTGATTGTGTAAGTTTGAAACGTGCTATAAATTTAGTTTTATTTTTTTCTCTGTTCTAAAAGGCCCGCCTAGGCTTGAGAGAAACGCATCGCCTACGCCTTATTACGCCTTATTCTTGGTAAAAGGCTTAAGGCACACTTTTTAAAAAAAACAAAGGATTAGTTGACAAATATTGGTTATGGAGCATGAATATGAGAAAGATGGCTACCAAACATATGGATATATTTTCAAAATTCAAGGTATGTACTATTTTATTACATTACTAGCCTTGGAATAATTAAAATAATAAAAAAAGGAAAAACGCCTTTTTACGCCTAGGCTCCAAAGGCTTGAGGCTCGACCACGCCTCGACCACGCCTCGCGCCTTTTAGAACCTTGATTTTTTTGGTTTACCCCTGCGATAATTCGGTATTTAGACTTACCTCCCTACTTGTTCACTTACTACATTTCCCCCCACCTCCCCCACGCGCATATGTGCATCAACCCACTTGTACCTCATGCATTATATGTTGCATGAACGGGGGTGGTGGTGGTGTAAAAGTCTAATTAATGGATATAGAGAGGGGGTGGGGGGTTAAGTCTAAATACTGCATTAGCTCAAGGGTAAAGTAAAAAAAAAAAACACATAAATTTATAAGTTGTATAAAATGAAGTCATTTGATGACAAAAATGTTTGTTTCCTTTAGATTGAGATCTTTACTCATATGTTGCCATTATAGTTCCTCAATTTGTTTCTTTTGTTTCTTACATAGCTGTTTTTCCCCCCATCTCATCGAGTTCATTTTTTTTCTTGAAGAAACTGAACAAGGAGTAGCACAAGCAATTATTCGCTCCGTTGTTGATTTCAAGAGAGATCCATGGCCTAAAGTTTCTGATAATGCAAAGGATCTTGTAAAGAAAATGCTTGATCCGGACCCAAAAAAGCGACTTACAGCTCAAGAAGTGCTCGGTAATACTTTCTTACTTTGAGTTGGTAGGTTTTATATGTGAACATTTTTTAGGGTTGAAGCTAGTAAAATTGTCTCTTACACTGGGCGAGGAAGATTAAGAAAGAAATGTTTATATGATACAACAAAGCAGTGTTGTTTTTTGTAGGACAATTCGCCGATTAAAGAGTAGTCTTTTAATAAATCCAAACATGTCTTATGGTAATGTCTTTATTTCATATTTGTAAAAGGAAAAAAAAAACAATTGGTCAACTAGCATTGCAATTCCACTCTGAATGAGGAATGTTTGAACATATATGTCAAACATTAATCACTCCCACACGCAGGGTTACCATTTTTCGTAAAGTTACTAAACTTCGCATTTCTCACAAGAGTTCTTCTTTTCTCTCAACCTATATAGAAGGTTTCCTTCACATGCATTATTTTGACGACAACCCTATATTAAAAAAATTGTAATATCATCCTTACAATTCTAAAAAGCATATTTTTCTCATAGGATGGCACGCAACGAGATATAGGTATTTGATACACGATTGTGTTGCAAGCTCAAATTAATGAAATAAAATTACAACCATGCCACCGGCACAGGTTATCACCAGTCGTGCTATAAAATTGGAGACTAATTTAATTTACCCTTTTCCTCATAACTTTTGGTTGCAGAGCACCCCTGGTTACAAAATTCAAAGAAGGCTCCAAATGTCTCACTGGGTGAGGTTGTAAAATCAAGGCTTAAACAATTTTCTGTGATGAATAAGCTCAAGAAACGAGCTTTAAGGGTAATAATTAAAATACCTTCACTATTTATTTAATGATTTTTCTTTTACATTGTCCCCGGCATATAACTAGACTTTCCCCCACCCCTGGGGAACACTGGGCATTTGCATCAACTCACTTGTACCTTATGCATTATCTGTTGCATGGGCCCCTGAGATATTGCGTAATAGACTCCCTCCCCCCCACCCCTCCTCTTAGAAGTTCCAAAATTAGACCTATCCCCCGGAGATAATTTCATAATTAGACTTAACCTCCTAGAAGTTTAAAAATGGATTTCTATCAACCCATTCGTACCGAATGTTTTATCTTTTGCATGGGGTCCCCTTGAGATAATTGCATAATGAGACTTACCCCCCAACCCCATTTGCATCAACCCAGTTGTACCTTATGCATTATATGTTGTACCACTTGTACCTTATGAATTATTTGTTGCATCGGGGGATGGGTGGTAGTCTAATTACAATTATCAGAGGGGTAAAGTAAAAATCCTTATTTAATATGATTTTGTTTTTCGGATAAAGTTACTTTCTCCCATGAGATCTTACCATAAAATATTTGCATGGCCATAGGTGGTGGCTGAGCATTTATCAGGAGAGGAAATGGCAGGGTTGAAGGAAGCATTTGATATGATGGACATTAATAAGAGAAGCAAGATAAACTTTGAAGAATTTAGAAACGGTTTGCATAAACTTGGTCACCAGATCCCTGATCCAGATATTCAAATCCTAATGGATGCCGTAAGTATTATCATTTGTCTTATCAAACATATTCTTTGTTGATTTTTTTACTACAGTACCATTTTAAATGATAAATTGTGGTTTGTACTTACTGGACTAGTGTTCTGAATATAAAATAAACCTATATTGGTAGAAAAGATTAAGAGTGTGTCTAATTGAAGCGAATTTTTATCCATAGAAAAATTTTCTTACCTCCCCAACAAAGAAAAATTTTCCATGAAAAATGTCCAAAATGTGTTAGGTTATACTTTAGGCCAACTTGGGAATATTTTCCATTAAACACAACAACAGTTGAAAATAGAAAATCTTCCATAATTTCGATGAAAAATGCTGTATCCAAGCAGACCCTGTAATTTTTCTTGCGTAGTTAAAATTTACTCTTTTATGCATTTGCTCGAAGTTGTATAAAGAGATGGAAAATAATGGTTGTATTTAGACTAAACCAATGAAATTTTGTCTTAATAATTTTCGGTTGCTGGGGGAAGTAAGAAGACAAAAGGTGGAAAATGCAAATTTTTATGCATTAACTAGATGTACATTCTAGGTCACTAGGTGGGTGGAAAAAAGTTCAAAAGCAAATGTTGCCCTGGAAAATATTGCCAATCAAATACGCCCTGAAAGTTGGGTTAGAAAACCTTTTTGAGCTTGACATTTTTAGACTTCTTTAGAAGAAGTATATGGAAGTTTGAAATATCATTTGTTTTTAAGATGTTTTATTTTATTTTATTTTATTATTATTGAAGAACAACCTGGTTGTCGTAGGCCGATATTGATGGAGACGGAACGCTGGACTATGGAGAGTTTACTGCTGTGTCTGTTCATCTTAGAAGGATGGCTAACGATGAGCACTTACGCAAGGCTTTTGCATTCTTTGATCAAAACAAGAGTGGTTATATAGAAATTGAAGAGCTGCGGCTCGCCTTGAGTGATGAAGATGACGCCAACAGTGAAGAAGTCATTAATGCCATCATGCATGATGTTGACACGGATAAGGTCAGTTTTCAGTATTTCAAGTATGCATATAGATGTTGTTTTATATCATAGATGGTTAGCTTGGCGAGGGTATTTAGTCATTTTATGTGCAGATGAAAGTCCCCTTCCCCTCTCCTTGATATATAGTAAGTATAGATATATAACTATATGAGACACAAAACAACCTCGAGGCATACGCTGTGTAAGCCTTTACCTGCCAATATTGCGTAAGCCTCGGAGAAACTTTTTCTAGTCTTCCTCGAGGTGTATGCTTCGGTCCCCTTTTTTAAACACTATCTCCCGAAAATTCAGTACAAGCTAATAATATATAAAAAACAAAATTTAGAATATGCCTATTTGTTGTTTATACATGAAATTGTTCCTACATACATAATTCCAAAGATCTGCATATCCTACCTACATTATACAATCTTAATTATTTTAACTTTTTTAACCGTTGTAATATATAAAAGTAGCTCAACTCATTTGAGCGATGTGATTGTAATAGGCCTATATTATCGTGTCACATTTTAGAGTGTGTAGCTTGTTATTCGAGTCGTATAAAAGTAGGTCTACTCATTTGAACAATGTGATTTAATATCATCTACGTAACATTAGGCCAAATCATTTATCTTCGCAATTTTACATTATCTTAAACGTTTCTTATCGTTTAGTCTTTGTGAGGATTGAGTCCAATTATTATTATTATTATTATTTGGCTAGTCCGAGGGGTGTAATAGATGTCTGGAATTTTGAGTCCTAACCAGTGGGTAGTTACATATATTTGGATTAAGCCATTTTGAGGGGGAAAAAAACAGATCCAACGATATATTTCAGAAACATCCCTCAATATTTTGAATAATACAACTATAAATAGTACAATTATATAGTGGACTTGTCCACTAAAGCATGAGAAAAGCTCATGCACTATACAGAGTGAGTGAGGAGAATCAAAATCAAAACAAAAAAGAATAAGCCTTCGAAACTGCCTGCATCAGCCCAACATCCCAGTAACACATGATTCTATACTGTGATTTTTCAACTACACATATAATACTACAACAACTAGGGCGTGTTTCGGCCAGAAGCGATCCTAAAATGACATTTTGAAAAAAAATTGATTTTTTGCATATTTTTTTCTGGATTCCAATTTCTTAGGAAATTATTTTTTTTTTCTAGAAATCAGCATTTCTGGAAAAATCTCGGAAATTTCGGCAAATTAGAATTCGGAAGCATTCTGATAATTTCGAATCGACATATTACAAAAAATTGGAATATTTTAATTTTGGGGGAAATTCGGAAACTTTTCAGAAAAATTGGATTGCCATAATTTCCAAAAAATCCGATTGGAAAAATCAGAAAATCAGAAATTCGCAAGTAATTCCGATTCCAATTTAATTTTTTCCCCAGAAAAATTATCAATCGGAAAATCAGAAATTGGAAATTGAAAATATTCCCAAATCGGAAAAAAATCGGCTTGGAATTTGGAAAAATCGGATATTCAGAACAAAGAACACCCCTAACAAGAACCATTCAGCCAAGTCTTGTACAATTGAAGACGACCCTGCTCCTTTAAAAGATTTCTATGTTGGCACCAAAAGTGATGCCAATAATTTAGTTCTATCCCATATTGCTTCCTATGGAGTTGCTTTTCTCGCCCAAAATTCCATCATTTCTTTCTTCCAAACACCCAAGCCACCGTAAAATACTGCATCCCCATAAAGGCTTACATTCTTTTTCATCGCTTTCAAATAAAACAATCATTGATTGAGGAGCTCTTTGAAAGATCTTGAGACAACACCCACCACTTCAAGATTCTAAAATGTTCACACTTTACATAAATTTGGCAATGTAAAGAGAAGATGACTCTCCGATTTCCCAGTTATTGAGGTTCTTACAAGGTTTTTATCCCAAGAAAATTTGAATGTTGAATTCAAGAGACAAATGTTTTTACCCCACATAAATTTGGTAAATTCATAAAGAGAAGATGAATCTCCAATTTCCCTATTAACAAGGTCATCTTTCCTCTGTCCCCCACCCACCCGAAAACATTTACTCACACACACACATGCGCAGATTAGTTTTTTTTTTATAGGGTCCGAAAAAGAGACGGGAAATAAATAGGAAGACTTTCTAAAACCGAATGTATCAAGGTTAATCTACCTCCCGTAGATAGACAACCTATTTTTCCATCCATCCAATCTGTCGTATGTTTTACAAAAAAGCACTATTTTTTAACACAAATGATTTCCAATAAACAAGATCATTTTTCCTCTTCCCACCCCTAAACTCACACACACACGCATGTTAGATTTTCCAATTCCTTTTTCATTAACCGGGTTCTGAAAAAGAGGGGGGAAATAAATAGAAAGACTTTCTAAAACTCAATGTATCAAGGTTAATCTACCTCTCATAGATAGACAGCCTTTTTTCCTATCCATCCAATCCCTGGTATGTTTTATAAAAACTTAAGGACTTTGGATCGGCTCCGAATAGAATATCTATTTTCCAGCCAAAAAACAATTTCACACCCAACCGTATTTGTTAATTGTTTACATTTGTTATCAACATTTGTACCCACAAAAACATTTTTTGACATTTATTATTAAACCCGAGACCTTACCAAACACCTCTAATATTGCGATAAGATTTTTAAGAATCCCTTGATCCTCATAAACAAAAAAGGATATTGTCATCATCACATTGTAAATGGGATAACTTTTTTACTTTACCCACGCCAAACTCATTAATTAAACTACGGTTATTACCTCTTTTCATTAGCCATATCAAGAACATTCTGTGAAATTATTTGGAATTATAATTTCATTTCGTAATGCATTTGACTCGTGTTTTTTGATTCCACTAATTTCCTCTTTCAACGCAATATCCCCTAATTTGTTCTTTATCTAAATCCTTCCTCTTTTATCCTCTTTTCTAATTTCCTCATCAATTTTCATATCATCAATTTCTTTGATCGTCTTCTAATGTCTTAAAAAACTTGTTTTAAACTTTGATATTATGTTGATTACAAATGCACCCGTATCCCTCTCACCAATGCAAACTACAATAATTCAACAAATTATTAAATCATCCTCTGAGATCTTAAAGGGATAGGATGGAATCAATCCAAAAGGATCGCCGTCCAAAATGATAGGACAATGGCAAATTATACTCCCACCAAAGTCTTCCTGTCTAAAACAGTAACATATGTTCCAAAAATTTAGAAGAAAAGAAAAAGAATCCATCATTTATGGAACACCCCCACTTCTCTCTAAAAACTTCTTTTTTGGGACTTGATAACGACTAAGCGGCCAAAAGAAAGACGGGCATTAATCCAGCTGAATGGACAGCAGCTGGAAGCCATTTCTGGTTCAACCAATGGTCCCCATTGTTGGCAGTTCTTCTCACCCATATTAAATTCAGTCCTTCTCACCCATATTAAATTCAGTCATCCACTTTTCGGAAACCAACAATACATCCATTGAGTGGCGCAATCTCCCATGAAATCGGATCCAATCTCCTACAGTACTGAATCTGAGACCTATTGTCACTCTCTAACAGAAACGTTGTGGATACCGATGCTGTCAATAGTATAACACGCTTCTCTTACTGCCAGAGATTCGCAGCATAAAGGAGAACTGGCCCAAGATTTTTTTGAACCCGAGGGTGAATTGTCAATACGAGTTATGCAAGAGGCACCCTATAGTTAGGGCTATAAACGAACCGAGTTAGTGATTGACTTGTGCTCGTTCGGATAAAAGCTCGTTTGAGATAGGCTCATAAAATAATAGAGCCGAGCGTGAATATATTTATAAGCTCATTATCTTATTGAGCCCGCCTCCAAATTTGGCTCAAGTAGTAATCATACTAAAATATTATAAAAACATAACGTAATGAGACAAAATCCCGAAAGAAATAACACAAGGTTAATTCTCTTTTCTCTCTTAATTCTATGGTGCCTCTTAATGAGGAGAATACAATGGATTTATAGCCATGAAATGTGTGCCCTAGGGTAACACCTAAAAAGGGTAAAAAGAAATAAGAGGACAAATGTAGCTCATAAACCATGCCCTTTTTAAAAATTGGGCTTACATCACATAATCAAAAGATGAAGGACAATATAGATCCTAAATACTCTAAAACTTCCGAAAATTAAACGATAGTTTCAAAACTAATAAAAATTACAAAATTTTTCCTTATGGGCTTAGGCCGAACCCATCACTCTCCCCATCTACAAAAGAGCTCGACCACGAGCTCAAAGGGGCATGCCATTGTCAATTTGAGCAATCCTCGGTGTGCTTGACTATTGCCTCGCGCTTAACATCAGCAAGGGCTCCATCACACACTCATATCCCACGTCCTCTTCCGAAACAGGGTGGCTCTCTGACTGTCCACACTCGTAGCACTTCACATCCAGTCTATTCCTTTATCTCTTTGGGAGGTGCTCCAGCTTTCGTCTAACTGAAAGTGGTGGTGCTCGGGACTGCATGAAGTTACTCTTCCAATTTACAAAAGCATTTGGGTTCATCCGGTCATCAGACATTGGGTTCTCCACTCAAATGTCACCATGTAAGCTCTTGGCCAAGGTTGGGCCAAGATGGTTGGGAGTGTCCTCCATCTCATCGATAGCTTCTTCCCCACCTCCATCCTCATCATCAAATGCGTATCGTTGATGCCCGTCCAAATGCTACCTCTGTAAATCCTCGGTTTCCCTACGCTTATTATTATCAAGGTTCGGGCACTCGTCCATCTCGTGGCCTCTCTTGTGGCATAAGTGACAAATGCGTTGTTTACGGCACACATACGGGCGCACTTTGGGTTCGGCCCAAGTCCATAACGACATTTTTGCCCTTTTTATTAGTTTTGAAGCTATGTTTTTAATTTTGGTATTGATAGAGTATTTAGGTCCTATTGTTCGTTAGTGTCTTTTGGTTATGTGATGTAAGCCCTTTTTCTATAAAGGGTATGGGTTATGAGCTACTTTTGTCATTTTATCTTTATACTCTTTTTAGGTGTTGTCCTAGGGCACACATTTCTAGGCTATAAATACATTGTATTCTCCTCATTAGGAGGCACAATATAGTTGAGAGACAATATAAAATAATCTTGTGTTATTTTTGAGATTTTGTTTCATTACATTACTTTTTTTATAATATTTTAGTATGATTATAAACGTCACATATGTCTGCGGGAATGTTGATTGAAAATGCTTGGAAGGGGTTTTCAAGAGCAGACATGCGACGATTCATATCGGGTTGGTTGGAATTCTTAGGGGCCATAATAAAACTATTACGATTTTAAAACAACAACTATGTCCCTGATACCAGTTTGCGTAATGAGATAAAATGGCAAAAAACATAAAACAAGATTAACTCTTTTTTCTCTCTTAAATAAATGCTGCCTTTTAATGAGGAGAATGCAATGGATTTATAGCTTAGAAATGTGTGCACTAGGGCAACACCTAAAGAGGGTAAAAAGACATAAGAGGACAAATATAGCTCACAAACCACGTCCTTTATAAAAGTAAGACTTACATCATATAATCAAAACACAAAGGACAATATAGACTCTAAATACTCTAATACTACCGAAAATGAAAAGATAGTTTCAAAACTAATAAAAATTACAAAATTTCCCTTATGGGCTTAGGCCAAACCCATCACTCTCCCCATCTACAAAAGAGCCCGACCATGAGCTCAAAGGGGTATGCTGTCGTCAATCTGTGCAATCCTCACAGTGTGCATGACTAGTGCCTCTCGTGTAATATCATCAAGGGCTCCATTGCGCACTCATCTTCCACGTCCTATGCCAAAATTGGTGCCTCTTTTTCTCAGGCAATCTGCAACTTTATGGTCTGACTGTCCACACTCACAGTACTTAACAACCAGTCTGTCCCGTTAGCTCCTTAGGAGGCGCTCCAACTTTCATTTAACTGAAAGTAATGGTGCAGGGGACTGCACGAAGATACTCCTCCAACAACTTAGCATACTCGATGACTTTCGTCATCATGGGAATGTCTCTCAAGGATAAGTCGTGTTTGAAATGGAGGGAGTCCCTGGATATAGCAAGCGACCGTAACTGCACTGTGTAATCAATAATGGAAAGGGTACTTTATCGCAGAGCCTGAAGTCGGGTGAACAAATCATGACGGCAGGTTTATGGTATGAAGGTCCTTCTCAAAAGGTACTTCATGATGGGACATGAAAGCATTGGGTCTTATCTATCCATCTCTTTCCTTCATGTCAAGCTCGTTCTACCACATATTTGCGTATCCTTGGAATTTAGCGGCCACCAATCGCGCGCAATTAATCCCCGAGTCTTGTACTTACACAGTTTCTCAATGGTGTCCAACCAATTTACAAAGGCATTTGGGTTCATCCGGCCATCAAACATTAGGACCTCCACTCAAATGTCACCATGTAGGCTCTTGGCCAAGGTTGGGCGAAGATGGTTGGGAGCGTGCTTCATCTCATTGATAGCTTCTTCCTCACCTGCATCCTTATCATCAATGACCCAATACGCATGGCTAAATCTTCGGTTGCCCTACGCTTATTATCATCAAGAGTTGGGCACTAGTCCATCTCATGGCATCTCTCGTGGCATAAGTGACAGATGCGTTGTTCACGGGACATATACGAGCGCACTTTGGGTTTGACCCAAGTCCATGATGTCAATTTTGTCCTATTTATTAGTTTTGGAGCTATATTTTCAATTTTTGTATTGATAGAGTATCCAGGGTCTATTGTTCGTTAGTGTCTTTTAGTTCTGTGATGAAAGCCCTCTTTTGATAAAGGGTATGGGTTATGAGCTACTTTTGTCATTATATCTTTTTACCCTTTTTAGGTGTTGCCCTAGGGCACACATTTCTAGGCTATAAATACATTGCATTTTCCTCATTAGGAGGTGCCACATAGTTGAGAGACAAAAGAAAACTAATCTTGTGTTACGTTTTTTTGCCATTTTATCTCATTACGTTAAATTGATCAAATTGGTATCAGAGACATAGTTATTGTTTTAAAATTATAGTGGTTTCATTATGGCCCTTAAGAAATCCAACCAACCCAATATAAATCGTCGCATGTCTGCTCTTGAAAACTCCTTCCAAGCGTTTTCAACCAACATCCCCGTAGACATCCGTGACCTTTATAATCATATTAAAATATTATAAAAACATAATGTAATGAGACTAAATCTCGAAAGAAATAACACAGGATTAATTCTCTTTTCTCATCCAACTATATGGTGCCTCTTAATGAGGAGAATACAATGGATTTATAGCCTTGAAATGTGTGCGCTAGGGCAACACCTAAAAAGGGTAAAAAGAAATAAGAGGACAAATGTAGCTCATAAGCCATGCTCTTTATAGAAATAGAGCTTACATCACATAATCAAAAGACAAAGGACAATATAGACTCTTAATACTCTAATACTACCGAAAATGAAAAGATAGTTTCAAAACTAATAAAAATTACAAAATTGCCCTTATGGGCTTAGGCCGAACCCGTCACTCTCCCCACTACAAAAGAGCTCGACCAAGGGCTCTAAGGGGTATGCCATCGTCAATCTGAGCAATCCTCACAGTGTGCATGAGTAGTGCCTCTCGCGTAACATCATCAAGGGCTCAATCACACACTCATCTCCTAAGTCCTCTTCCAAAACTGGGTGGCTCTTCTTTCCAGGGCAATCTGCAACTTTGTGAGCTGACTGTCCACACTCATTGCATTTAACATTTAGTCTGTCCCTTTATCTCCTTAGGAAGCGCTCCAACTTTCGTTTAACTGAAAGTGGTGGTGTTCGGACTGCACGAAGATACTCCTCTAACTTCTTAGCATACTCGATGACTTTCGTCATCGTGGGAATGCCTCTCAAGGATAAGTCATATCTGAATCGGAGCTTGAGTCCCTGGATATTGCAAGCGATCGTAACTGAACTATATAATCTACAATAGAGAGGGTACTTTATCGCAGAGCTTGAAGTCGGGTGAACAAATCATGACGGTATGTCTATGGTATGAAGGCCCCTTTCAAAAGGTGTATCACCTCGTTCTACCACATTTGCGTATCCTTGGAATTTAGTGGCCACCAATCGCACGCAATTGATCCCCGAGTCTTGTACTTTAACACTTTCCCAATGGTGTCAAACCAATTTACAGAACCATGGTTCATCAGGCCCTCAAACATTGGGATCTCCACTCAAATGTAATCATGTTGGCTCTTGGCCAAGGTTGGGCCAAGATGGTTGGGAGCGTGCTCCATCTCATTGATAGCTTCTTCCTCACCTCCATCCACATCATCAATGACCCCTGATGCCTGCCTAAATGCTACCTCGATGAATCCTCGGTTTCCCTACGCTTATTATTATTATGGGTCGGCACTCGTCCATCTCACGGCTTCTCTCATGGCAAAAGTGACAAATGCGTTGTTCACGGGACACATCCGGGCGCACTTTGGCTTCAGCCTAAGTTCATAACGACAATTTTGTCCTTTTTGTTAGTTTTGAAGCTATATTTTCATTTTTGGTATTGACAGAGTATTTAGGGTCTATTGTTCGTTAGTGTCTTTTGGTTATGTGATGTAAGCCCTCTTTTGATAAAGGGTATGGGTTATGAGCTATGAAGCACCGACACTCTCCCGGAAGCCACGAGTCGGCTTTGACACGAGTCCGACACGCGACACGCTCCGACACGTTGCCGACACGCTGGGACACGTAAAAAGGACACATTTTTTATATTTTTATATTTTATATTTTTAATTTTTTTTTCTTATGCGATTATGATTCTGATAATTTTTAATGTTAAAGTGTGAATTTTGTTTTATATGGTCCATTTTCTTAATTTCATGTTAAGAATGCTCTAATAATGTATTTTATGGAAAAAATCTATTTTATTTCATTCATATTTATATATATATTTTAACATATATTATATATGTTAACATATATTATATATTATACGTATTCTAGCGTGTCGTATCTTAATTTTTGAAAAAATCACGTGTCCCCCGTCGTGCCGAAACACGTATTACGTGTCTAGTTCGTGCTTCATAAGTTATGAGCTACTTTCGGCATTTTATCTTTTTACCTTTTTTAGGTGTTGTCCTAGGGCACACATTTCTAGGCTATAAATACATTGCATTTTTCTCATTAGGAGGCACCATATAGTTGAGAGGCAAAAAAAAATTAATCGCATGTTATGTTATTTGCCATTTTATCTCATTACGTCAAATTGGTATCAGAGACATAGTTGTTTTAAAATCGTAATAGTTTTATTGTGGCCCCAAAGAAATCCATCTAACCCAATATGAATCGCCGTATGTCTGCTCTTGAAAACTCTTTCCAAGCGTTTTAAACCAAAATGCCCACAGACATCCGTGACCTATATAATCATACTAATATATTATAAAAACATAACGTGATGAGACAAAATCACAAAAGAAATGACACAAGATTAATTCTCTTTTCTCTCTTAACTATATGCTGCCTCTTAATGAGGAGAATACAATGGATTTATGGCCTTGAAATGTGTGCCATAAGGCAACACCTAATATAGGTAAAAAGACACAAGTGGACAAATGTAGCTCATAAACCATGTCCTTTATAGAAATAAAGCTTACATCATATAATCAAAACATAAAGGACAATATAGACTTAGGCCGAACCCATCACTCTACCCATCTATTAAAGAGCTTGACCACGAGCTCAAAGGGGTATGCCATTGTTAGTCTTAAGCAATCCTTACAGTGTGCATGATTAGTGCCTCTCGCGTAATATCATCAAGGGCTCCATCACGCACTCATCTCCCACGTCGTTTGCCAAAATTGGGTGCCTCTTTTTCCTTGGGGCAATCTGCAACTTTGTGGTCTGACTGTCCACACTCATAGCCAATCTGTCCCTTTAGCTCCTTAGGAGGCACTCTAGCTTTCGTCTAGCTGAGAGTGATGGTGCGCGGGAATGCACGAAGATTCTTCTTCGACCTCTTATCATACTCGATGACTTTCGTCATCATGGGAATGTCTCTCAAGGATAAGTCGTGTTTGAAGCATAGCTTGAGTCCCTGGATATGGCAAGCGACCGTTATAATCGACAATGGAGAAGGTACTTTATCGCAGAGAAAAGAAAATTAATCTTGTGTTATATTTTTTGCCAATTTATCTGATCACGTCAAATTGGTATCAAATTGGTATAAGAGACAGGTGTTTTAAAATCGTAGTAGTTTCATTATGTCTGCTCTTGTAAACTCCTTCCAAGCGTTTTTAGCCAACATGCCCGCAGACATTCGTGACCTTTACAATCTTACTACAATATTATAAAATCATAACGTAATGAGACAAAATGCCGAAAGAAACAACACAAGATTGATTCTCTTTTCTCTCTTAACTATATAGTGCCTTTTAATGAGGAGAATACTATGGATTTATAGCCTTGAAATGTGTGCCCTAGGGTCACACCTAAAATGGGTAAAAAAAAAAAAAGAGGACAAATGTAGCTCATAAACCATGCCCTTTTGGGAAATAGGGCTTACATCACATAATCAAAACACAGAGGACAATATAGACCCTAAATACTCTAACACTATCGAAAATGAAAAGATAGTTTCAAAACTAATAAAAATTACAAAATTGCCCTTATGGGTTTAGGCTGAACCCATCATTCCCCATTGACAAAAGAGCTCGACCACAAGCTCAAAAAGGGTATGCCAATCCTCATAGTGTGCATGATTAGTGCCTCTCGCATAACATCAAGGGCTCTATCATGCACTCATCTCCCACGTCCTCTTCCAAAACTGGGTGACTCTTCTTCCCAGGGCAATCTACAACTTTGTGATCTGTCCACACTCATAGCATTTAACATCTAGTCTGTCCCTTTATCTCCTTGGGAGGCGCTCCAACATTCGTTTAACTGAAAGTGGTGGTGCTCGGGAGTGCACAAAGATACTCCTCCAACCTCTTAGCATACTCGATGATTTTGGTCATCATGGGAATGTCCCTCAAGGATAAATCATGTCTGAAGCGGAGCTTGAGTCCCTGGATATTGCAAGCAACTGTAACTGCGCTGTATAGTCAGTAATGGAGAGTTTTTTTTTATCGCAGAGCCTAAAGTCTGGTGAACAAATCATGACGGTAGGTCTATGGTATGAAGGCCCCTCTCAAAAGGTGCTTGATGACGGGACATGAAAGCATTGGCTCTTATACATCCATCTCTTTCCTTCGTGTCACCCTGTTCTACCACACATTTGCATATCCTTGGAATTTAGTGGTCACCAATCGCACACAATTGATTCCCGAGTCTTGTGCTTAATGACTTTCTTAATGGTGTCCGACCAATTTACAAAAGCTTTTGGGTTCATCCAGCCATCAAGCATTAGGACCTCCACTCAAATGTCACCATGTAGTCTCTTGGCCAAGGTTGGGCCAAGATGGTTGGGAGCGTCCTCCATATCATCGATAGCTTCTTCCTCACCTCCTTCCTCGTCATCAATGACCCAATGCGCATGGCTGACTCCCGCCTAAATGCTACATCGGTAAATCCTCGGTTGCCCTACGCTTATTATTATTAAGGGTAGGGTACACGTCCATCTCGTGGCCTCTCTCGTGGCATAATTGACATATGCGTTGTTCACGGCACACATACGGGCACACTTTGGGTTCGGCCTAAGTCCATAACGACAATTTTGTCCTTTTTGTTAGTTATGAAGCTATATTTTCATTTTTTGTATTCATAGAGTATTTTTGGTTGTTATGAGCTACTTTTGTCATTTTATCGTTTTACCCTTTTAAGGTGTTGCCTTAGGGCACTTATTTCTAGGCTATAAATACATTGTATTCTCCTCATTAGGAGGCACCATATAGTTGAGAGACAAAAGAAAATTAATCTTGTTGTGTTTTTTGCTTATTTATCTCATTACGTCAAAATGGTATCAGAGACACAGTTATTGTTTTAAAATCGTAATAGTTTCAACCAACTCGATATGAATCGTCGCATGTCTGCTCTTGAAAACTCCTTCCAAGCGTTTTCAGCCAACATGCCTGCAGACATCCGTGACCTTCTCGTCCCTCTCTCCGCTTTATGTATCGCTGAAACATTGAAAACTAGCAAGCTACTCGAGCTTGACACGTATTCATTCGCTTAGAAGTTAGAAAAAACTTCTTACTCCCTCGACTTAATTCGTTATATGGCTTGCGACGGCATGTGAGTCATTCACAACTGCCACATTATATGATCGATATTATCCAGGTTCTCTGTAGCTTCTTGGAAAGAAAAAAACTGAGATAAAATCAGAACCATTTAAGGCAGATTACCCATTTTTTTCTGGCCCATACCTCTTCTGTTCCACACCTTCTTCAGACCTCTTTCACATACTTGAACCTTAAAAGGATATGCTTTATACTTTTGGCTCTTTACAGCATAAAGGACACATGGGAGATTTGGAACACTTTCTATTGTTTAAATTTTCTGACGTTGCCACAACATTTTTGGCAACCATCCACGTGAAGTGCTACATTTTAGGAGGAGCTGATATCTCCCAAATAGCATTCCAGGGGTTTGACTGAAAATAGGATGATGGTTAGGGAGACTTTCTATGTTCATTCTTTGCCTTTTCAGCTTCAATATAGCCTATTTTGCATGAATATAATGTATATAACATTATTTCATATATATATATGAAATAATAGGCTTTGTTGAAGGGCGATAGGAAGTCCCACTTCACTCTATCATAGGCTTTGTTGCAATCAAGCTTTAGAGACATCTCCTGTCTTCTCCCTTTAATTTCAATTGGTGAAAAGCTTCATGACCGATAATAATGTTGTCTTCAATTATCATATTCGGGATAAAAGCTGCTTGTTTTGGGGTTATAAGATGGGTCAGGATTGATTTTCTGTTTTGGTCCTTTTATTCTCGGCTTCTTTCAACATTGGAACTGTTTGGTGTGATTTATACTTCTTGATTTGTATATCTTTTGGCTTTACTTCTGACTCATGGTTCAAAGTCTAGATATCGGTCCCGGTATCGGACACTCGATTTTCAACTCGGTCGCGGTATCGAGCGATACGCAAAGATACACTATTTAGAGAGCGCAAAAAATTCCGGAAAAAATGTAGAAAATTAAAAAAAAATAAGATTAACAAAGTGGACCAATGAGATACATTCAAACCCATCATTCAATATGCATTGCATTGTATAATTGGTTATACTAAAGCGCGAGATTCAATATTTTGCATAGTAAACCAGTATTAATATTGAAAAACAATCAAATGGCACATAGAGCTTGATAAAAAATTTACATGGAAGATAAATAGAAATGATTACAATGTTTCGTCATTTTCATCCCCCTATTTAGTTGCGATATCTATCATACGTATTTGGATAGGGGTAATTTCTTTCAGTAGGGTAAGAAAAGAAATATGAACAATGATCCATAATTTGGAAATTGTGGTTGTCGATCTCCCGATTGACTACCGTGATGATAATATCCAAAACCTCTATACCCAGAACTATCAGTTGAAGACCCACCATATTTTTCAAAAAAATAACATTTTTATAGTTTTATAACAATTTTTTGTAACATTTTTATAGTTTTATAACATTTTTTTGTAACATTTTTATAACATTTAAAAAAAATAACATTTTTATAGCATTTAACAATTTTATAACATTTTTTTGTAATATTTTTATAACATTTAAAAAAAATAACATTTTCATAGTTTTACAACATTTTTTTGTGACATTTAACAGTTTTATAGCATTTTTTTGTAACAGTTTTATAACATTTAAAAAAAATAACATTTTTATAGTTTATAACATTTTTTTGTAACATTTTTATAACATTTTTTTTGTAACATTTTTATAACAACTAAAAAAAATATCATTTTTATGACATTTAACAGTTTGTAACATTTTTATAACATTTAACAGTTTGTAAAAAAAATTGAATCGGTTGTCTCGGCGGATATCGCGGCTATATCGGCCGATATCGCGGCGACGCGTCTCGGAATCGGTTGTCTCCGCCGATATCTCGGCGAGACAACACGATTTAGTGTTTTTTTTTAAACGCCTCTCGGTATCGTATCGGTACCCTCCGATTCCAAGTCAACTCGGCCGATACCGAGTCAACTCGCCCGATACTTTGAACCATGTTCTGACTTCATTTTCTGAAAATTGTGGTATTCAAATTTGTAGGCTGAGTCCCATTAGATGGGTCTAAATGTTTGTGTTGTCATGTACTTTTTCGGATTGGGCTTTTGTTTTAATCTGCTGAGCTCCACTAGTTCGTTTTAGGCTAACGCCCCTTTTGACAAGTGGGCTTGTCTGTTCACCTGGCTCAGCTACGTAATAGGATGGAATTTAGTTTAGCCTTATTAATATGGTCCTATAGTCCTCGTCTACAAGGCCATCAATGCTGGGAATCTTTTGCAATAGGTTTTGTCATAACGGGTTAATCGTTTCATGATTGGGTTGTGTTTCTTAAGTTCGACTACTAGTTTCGAGCACAAATGAATCTAAAACGAGCATTTTCAATTAGTTGTCTCACATGTTGCGTCATAGTCGGGTTGTCATAAAACGTTTTATCGTGTTGAAAATTGCCACCCCTAAGATGAAGGTATTCGGTCCCCAGCTTGTAATGGTGAAGCAAAGCTTTATCTGCCAGGCACCACTAATTATATTGCTAACCCCATTCTTGCTAAGCTTTTTATGAGCTAAAATTGACCAACTAGGGTTTTAAGAGTATGATAATGCCCCGAGTTTATGCTCCAAAATTGCCCCACCGACAAATTTGGCATTTGTGACCGCTAACATCCCAAATAATGATTATGCCCTGAGTTAACTAACAAAAGCCAATCTTAAAAGGTATAATCCCAATCGCTTTTGAAAAAAAAATTCTGGCATATACATCCTTCCGTTTGTCCCCAAATAAAAAATGCTTTATTTAGTTGAATATTTCTTTGTTTAGTTGAATATTACTTTTCGTTTATTTTTTAAAACTATAATATTCGTATCTCCTTGTGAAGTACTTATTTCATTACTTTTCTTGTTTAAAACCAGATTCAATAATTTAGTAGCGATTGATAATTCTTCTGCAACTAATTTTATCCTTTATTGTCAAAATTTCCTTATAACAGACTTAAAACAACTTATAACGCATTGTATCGAACCTTTTCAGATTAGAATTTCAACTAGTTGCTTGGATGAATTTGGAGCCTTGAACGAATGGATTTGAAATACACTTTGACTTCTCCTCTTCAATATTTTTTCTTGCACCAGATCCTGACAAAATATATCTGCTCTCCTACACTATCATTCTGTCAAAAATCTATAATCCTAGTCAATCTTTAAAATTTCTCGAAATTCCTTCATTCAATTATCCATATGCAAACGTAGATTTTTATTTTAAAATCTATCATCTCATTAATCTTCGTTCTTTAAAATTACAGGAGCTTGACGAGCCACATTAGGCCAGGGGTGGGGTGGAGGGTCGCACCCCCCCCCCCCCCCCTCGTTCTCTCTTTATTACATATAAACAAGTTTTTATCGTACGTTTTCCTGGGAGATAACTTCGTATTTAGAGACACCCAACGCTTTTGTTGGAGTTACCATTCCTCCCCCCCCCCCCCGGGGCCCCACGCACCCTGCACTCTCATTCAACATATAATGCATAAGGTATAAGAGAGTTGATGCACATTTTTGTGTGCAAGGGGGAGGGGGAGAGGGAGAGGGGGGGGGGGGGGGGAACAAGTCCTATTAATGAACATGTAGGGGGTATCTCTAAATATCGAATCATCTCAAGGGTTAAGTGAAAAACCTTAAAAATAATTACAAATATTAAACACAATTGTGAAATATATATAATTATAATTTAATATATGGGCACTCGAGGCGCCCTCAATCCTAGCCATCATGAAAGTCGAAACTGGCAGTAAAAAAAAATTATTTACTTTGTCCCATGAGATAATGTTGCAATTAGACATAATCCCCCACTTTTCAAAAATTATACTTATCCCTCCGCATGTGCATCATCCCATTTGTACCGGGCAATCTCTAAGTACAGCATTATCTCAGGGGGTAGTGAAAAATAAAAAAATTAACTCCAATCTTCATATGAACTTTTTTAAAATTATAGTTGTGTTTGCACCTCTATTTTTATCGAATCTCGTCTAAAAAATCTCGTTGTGTCATTAACAGGATGGACGTATAAGTTACGAAGAATTTGATGCCATGATGAAAGCCGGTACAGACTGGAGAAAAGCGTCACGCCAATATTCGCGAGAACGCTTCAACAGTTTGAGCCTCAAGCTAATGAGAGACGGATCGCTACCATTAGCCAACGAAGGTAGATGAACATGTAAAATAAATGAAGAAAGATAAATTTACGACAGATTCAACGATTATGAAAAGGAAAAAAAAGGTGTCCCCTTTTACACAACTTCACAAAATTGTTGGTTTTTTAAATTTATTTTTTCTTACTAATCCCTCCTCTCCTTGTAAGCTGACTTCAAGAATTACTAGGATCATGGTGAGGTTATTAATGTCTTTTCAGATTATGTTTAGGTTTAGTTTGTTTTGAGGTAGTTGTATAAGGGGAAACAAATATTATTACAACGGGATGTTGACAAGGCTTCTATTCTGTTGTAAATATATCAAGTAAGCTCACATGTCATTACCCTTTGAAAATTGTGGAATTAGGGCAATACTTAGTCATTACCCTTTTAAATCTCCTTTTTATTTTGTGTGTTTTTGTTTTGGGTTGGTGGGTGTGGTAGGGTGGTATCTTGGCTTGTCAACATACCGGATTTGAACCGGATCAAAGTCAATATATATCTATTTATTAAGAAAATTATTGGACCGGATCGGATTTAGATTATGTAGTGGATCTTGAAAACTCCTATCAATATCTAAATCCAATGGGATATTGTTCGATTCTATTGAAAAACATTAGATATATAATATTTTCATAATGATCAATTACCAAAAAGTCAATATTTTTTTAATACATATTTAATTCAAGCCTTTTTACTTTGTTCTAAAAAGTCCCTCAAATACTCATTTAATCAATATTATCTTATTTTTAAAGGTTCGGGCTAGCAGTATTCCCTTTCCCCCCCCCCTCCCACTGTCGGAGCTCTAGCGATCTTCACAGGAGCTCTTTTATTTTTAGTGTTTTTACGCGGTGAGGGACTTTTTGGAACAAAATAAAAAAGTTTGGATTAAATATGTATTAAAAATGTTCGAGGGAGTATTTGATATATGTCATTTTTCATAAATATAAGAACTTAGATAGTAAAATTAATATAAATATGTAATATGTGATATTTATTTTTCAATTTAATAATAAGCATGAGATAGTATAAATCATGGCTATATGTTAAAAGTATTAACTATCTAATATATGATTTTATATTTATATAATATACAAAATTGGATTGAATTCTTAACAAATCGGATATATATCATTCCAAATTCGATTCATTTACTAATCGAATAAGCAAATAATTAGATTATCGGATTTGGATCGGAATTCAATCCTTTGAGAGGCCTAGTGGTATCAAACCTTGAATAATATAATTAATAAATAAATTAGAAGTTAAAGAGGGTGAATTGTACTTTTTTAAGTAAAATGAGAGTAACACTTTTTTTGAGTTTTGGGGGTTGTGGAGTCTCAAACATTGGCTTGTATAAAAGAAAAAAAATGATAGTTGAGGGGGTGAAGTGTAATTTACTCAAATAAAATAGTGAAGCATATTTGCTTATCTTTAGTTCAATTTTATTTCCTAAATTGTTCAAAATCACACTTATAATGTATCCAGAATAAAGAAATTAACCGAACAATATATCTAAATGGTTTCAGAGGTCATTTGATTTAAAATCTCTCTGCATTTTTTTTAAATTAATGTTTAGTTCAAACATCCTTATTTGATTTCAAAAAGTCCATCATATAAAACCCACTTTTTTCTTTCTCTTGTCCTAAATCATAAAAAATAAAATTGTCAAAAAAATAGACAAGTGATTTTTCGAAACTTAAAAAAATAAGTTGCTCTTAGTGCAAAATATACTTTAGCTCTTTGAGAACAAATATTAATTGTCACTTTTTTGTGTGCGTGAAAGTGCTTTGAGGCTGTTACAATTAAGAGTAATGCTGCAGTTCTCAGATTTTCTTATCGAATTTTTTTTATCAGGTCTATTTGACATCCTTGCACGTGGTCTTGGCCCTTCAAAACTTCTAAGAAATTCAAATTTTAAATCCTATACTTCTAAATTTTGTGATTTTTATATATTTTTATAGTTTGGTCGTCACAAAAGTTGATATATATTGTTTGATCCCATCTTACTCACATTTTTGAATCCGTCACTGGTTTGAAGCATTAGATAAGAAAATGGTAAGAGGTGGCAGTATGTATATCATTTTTATATGATTAATTCATAGTTTTTTTCTTGAATTGCCGAATGTCTAAAATAAGCTCTTCCTTTTCTTAGTAGTTTTGAGCTCTAAAGAGAAATGGGAAGATTGTAATTTATGAAAAACTTAAAGGGGTTTGTGAGATGAATAAAATGAAAAGTCTAGAAATGAGTTGAAGGTTAGGTGTTAAATTAGTAAATGAGCAATTCATAATATCTAATAGGGTTCATTTGGATAATGTTATTGTGAGTGCGAAATTATCACATTGAATATTTTTCAGGAAGCCAGCAAATAGAGAAGGAATATAAAACAATCACACGCACAACACAAAATATAGTTGGTTCGACAACTTGGCTACGTCCACGGAGACGTCACCATTTTCATTAA
This sequence comes from Sambucus nigra, assembly GCA_949130495.1. Taxonomy (NCBI): domain Eukaryota; kingdom Viridiplantae; phylum Streptophyta; class Magnoliopsida; order Dipsacales; family Adoxaceae; genus Sambucus; species Sambucus nigra. The sequence continues at coordinate 543,863,677 of OX422218.1, forward strand.
GTTTCTCTCAAATATTCAGAGTTTCATCCCCTTGACCCGGGGTGATGGTTTTACATTTATAGTAGTGCTCAAAAGGTTGAGTCGAATATGTAACTCTCCCTGCTTGAGTGTAGCTCGTAAGGTGTCCCTGAATATCTCTCCGAGATTGTTGGTAACTTGATTCAAGCTTATCATAATGTATTTAAGCACATGTCAAATACACAAATGTAATTATCCGTTGGTTTCGGGCCGAAAAATCCCATAATATAGTGGGCTGATCGTCCGTCTCTGAAAATGGGTGTAATGAATAATTTACTCCCCACAATTACCCCTAAAATCTTTCGGCTGAGACTTGTTGGGCCAGCAGATTTTGAGCTTGATCCAAGTCTAGGATCCATCGTTGTTGAGGTCGGCATGGAAAACTTGTAATATCCTTGATCTGTTGATGGTACGCTGGTCCGAGGTGCAATATAAAGTGCCAAAAATCTTCTTCAAGAACCGATCTTCGTCATTTTGCACAAGTTTTCAAACGAGGTTCAACTACTTCAAACCATCACTTCACATTCTGAGTTTTCTTCTCCACAAAGTATACCGAGAGCTTCCCTTTTCTCTCTTCGTCTTTACAGAGATTTTCACATCATTTTCTTCTCGTAAGTCCCTTTCTTTTGCTTATTTTGTTGTTTGAAGTTCTTGCTCATCAATGGCCACTCTTCACAGTAAAACTTTTGAAAAGTTTTGAAAAACATACTCCATTCCAGATTGGGTGGAGATCGACTGTTCCCCATGCCCAGAGATGTCAAGGACATGGATGAGGGGCGCTGGATACACACCCTGGATGTAGTCCAAGGGGGTCTTACCTTTCACCCAAACCGCCTATTTTTGGAAATTTTCAATTATTTTGAAGCCATCCCTGCTCAGTGTGCCCCCAATACTTGGAGGATAGTAAAAAATGTATATAGGTTTGACGAGCTCTGGGAGACCAACTTGGGGATCCCTGAAATCCAATTCTGCTATGTCTTGTCGCACACTTTTGATGGTCTTCTGTACCTAAAAGCGAGGAAGGCTAACAGAATTCTGGTTGTGAACCTCCCGATTCCAATAAGGGATCTTGGGATCAGGATTTTATTGCCAAGAACTGGCAAAATCCTCCCCTTCCTGAGGGCGAGAGGCAGAGAGGGTCCTTGTGCCTTGACCGGGGGGGGGGGGGGGGGAGGATCATATAGGTTGTTATTTGACTCTTCTTTATAAATTGCTGACTTTTTGTTTCTGCCACTTGCCCTCCTTGCTAGTGTACATATGCTTCATTCTTATGCAGCTCGCGCTAAATACAAGGAGCCATATCTCCAATATATAAAGGTTGTTGGACTTTTGAAGGTTTGGAAAACTAAGGATAAACTTCCCGATGGTGAACATCCTCGGTCGGCTGCCTATCTTCTTGGATACACCAATACCAATTTCTGCTTCGTTGCTCACCCAATGGACGAGATCCTAGAGATCATTCTTCTAGACGAGGAAACTTCCAGTTCGGCTGGGCCAATAGAAGTTGATTCTTTCTTCTAAGAAGAATAAGAAAAAGATCAAATGGCTCCCCCAAGGAGGAGGCTGTTGTTGTGAAATAAGGACGATGACGATCAAGTCCTGCTTTCTGCCAAGGTCCAGGCCCTGAAGAAGTCTGAAGGGGATTCCCCTAAAACTGGTGGCTCCAGCTCGGGAGCCAATGAGAAAGAAGAAGAGAAGAGGAAGATAAAGGGAGATAGGAAGAGAAGAAGAAGAAGAATAAAAAGAAGAAGAAGAAGGCTATTGAGGCTCATGTGAAAACTTTCTCTTATCTCTCAATTACTCCTCAGGGAAACAATGTGGCCCTCAACACAACCCTTGCCCCTAGTTTGCTGAGGGGGGCAACTTTCACTGCCGATCGCGAGTTTTTAATGAAGTTGGGTCTCGACCAGTTGTCTTTGAAGTCTGCTGAAGACCTTGCTTTGGTAAGTGTTCTTTTCTTTGTTCGTTCAGTCAGTTTGAACTATTTTGATTTCCAATTTTCATTCCCTTTTTCTGTTTTTGCAGTTTGTAGAAGATTTCTCCACTCTCCTGGACGGTCATGCTGACTAGTCCAAGAACAACCAAAAGTTATCCGAGGTTTTGTAGAAGGCCAGACAGGACCTGGTGGATGCTTATAAGGCCTTTGTGCTAGACAGGCAGACCACTGTGAAGGAAATGGCTGAGATGAAGATGGCTAACAGTCTTATAGCCATGGAGAAGGGAAAACTCGCTGAGGAGGTAAAAAAGATGGAAGGTGAGGTCCCCAGGATTAAAGAGGAAAGTTGTGCGGTTGTCTAGACTACGATGTATGACGATGCCGAAATCCGAATCGTTTATGCTTGAAAGATGTCCTTTAAGAAAGGATGGGACCAAGCATTGAAGTCAATAGGGTCCTTCTTGATCTCAGAGTTGTTCGAGAAGAATTCACTAGGTCCTTCTATGATTACTGAAGAGGATCCTTCTACTGGCTAGCCTGCCGACCAAACTGAGAAAGCATTAGAGTAGGTCGAGATGACTGCCGACTAGATAGAGAAAGATGTTTCAAAGGGAAAGGTTCCGGAGTCATCCGAGATGGTGAAAGAGTGAAGCTTTATATATTTAGGCTTTTCTCTTTTATTTTTGCTCAAGTGTTGTACTTTCCTTTTCCTTTGTTGTAATGGCTTCTGCCCACCTCTTCAATTATCAATGAAAGAAAACTTTTCTCCTTTACTAATATTCCTTTTTATTTTTGTTCGTTTTACTACTCATAATTTGTTGCCGTGGATGTTTCCTCCAATAAAAATCTTGATAAATTAATTAGTCATAATACGAGTGAGCAAGCTCGTTGCGTGGTTTTTAAGGCCTGCAAGGCATTGAAGACGAGGACTGAAGCATACAAGGACCAGTCTGTACTGGTCACGAAGTTGAGAGGTGATCTCCAAAACATAGAGGATATTAGCTCCTTGATGCAGAAGGAGATAGTTGACCTTAAGGACCAGCTTGCAGAGAACAACGATTTAGGCAAGGTTGGTGCGCTAGTTCAATTAGAGAATGATGCCCTGAAGAGGAAACTTTCTGAATCAGAGTAAGAGAGTCATCATATCTGGGTTACATAGAGACATAAAAAGGTTCAAGTATTTGTTTAGGATAGGTCCCTGGTCAGCATTATCGACAAACTATGATGAAGGCTAGAAGGATGCACCTGTGAGGTTGCAGGAGGCACATAACGTTTCGTACAAGCATGGGTGGTTGAATGCCCTTAAAGTGCTAAAAGAACCTAAAGAGTATCAGTTGCGGTATATGTACCAAGTGGATTGCCCAGCGTATCGTCGACCTCCCTTTGGGAAAGATGAGAGGTGGGTTTCGCTGGATGCTATCCCTCATCAGCTGCTCAATGACTTCGAGGTGGATCTTGGTAGTAAGTGATATGCCCAAAGTACACCCTCGTACTCAGAGTCACTAACCTCGTCTAGTCTCACAGCCGAGTTGACAAGAAGCTTACAACTGCCATCAGAAAGGTCGTATTCAATAAGGTCGGCTCTTAACTACCAACCTCGGCTCTGCAACAGCCGAGGTCACCAACGCTTCATAGGGACAGGTTATTGTCAACATCTTACTCTGTTTGAGCCAACGTTACATCTCACCTCGGGCCCAACCTCGGCCATTCTTCCTGATCGAGGTCATCGAGGCTATTGACAAGACAAAGAAAAACCATCGGACTTCACCAACCTCGTACTCACCTAGGCCGAGGTTACATCAGTCAGGACATAAGTTTGAGCCTATGCAAGCACATGTAAGATTTGAAATACGTGGACAAATCAATTATAACTGAATCATTCCCCTCACGTGAGGAAATCTTGTGGTCATCATTATCTACATAAGATCAGCCAGGTGTCATTCTCATACTGGTTCGATCCTCATACACATGTGTAATAACCCGCCCTTTTGGAGATGATTAAATTCCATAATTAAGTATAATTTGGAATTTGGAGAATTTCTCGAAATAGTGATTTTTGGGATTTTCGAGGATTTAAATATTTTCGAAGGGTGTTATAAATTATTTTGGGACTATAGGTCGAAGTAAATTAATTATATGTCGCCGTGGAGTATAGCAACAAAAGAGGTAAGATTTTGAGTAAGAATATCGCACTTAATTATTTTTGGGTTAGAATAGTGATTTGCGGTCAAGTACCTCGGATGGAAATTTCGACTGCGCCATGAGTCTCGGAATGTCCGAGATAGTCGGAAAAGAGTGTCCGATTGTCGAAATTGAGTTTCGAGTAATTTTGGAGTTAAATAGGCTCGTAATTGGGTAAACGAGTCGTTTTGGGTTTTAAAGGGGTTAAACTCTTTTCTCCTTATACAAGGAGGGAGAGGGGGAGAAAAGAGAAGAGAAAAGAAAGAAAAGAGAGAGAAGAGAGAGAGGAGGAAGAAGGGAGGAGAAAAAGGAAGATTTGGGCCAAACTCCTCCGGATTCGACTCGAGGTCCTCGGATTATATCCACGAGGCAAGTGTTTACTTGCTTTATTTGTTTTTAAGCATAAATATCTCATATCATTGTTGGTATAACAAACCCTAATGATTTTGGGTTGGGTATTCGTGGATAAAACGGGTTTTTGGGAGTTAAAACGAATAAACCCCTAAAAATGATAAATTGGAGAACTTAGGTTTTTCTTGAAATTAATTGGTGATTCCGGGTTCTAGGATGTTTAGAACCCGTATTATAGGTGTATTTGTAGTTGGTTGAGATTTTAGGACGTTGGGTTAGGCGACAAAAGCTTGGGAGAAGCTTTAATGGCCGAAACCGTCTCGGAGAAGACGATGAATAGTAGAGGCAGCGTGCTTACCGAATCGATTCGGCCTAGAGGCGAATCGATTCGGCTCTTGGTCAAAAAATGAAATTTGTAGATCTCTTCGACGCGGTCGCGTGGGCGCCGACCGCGTATTTTTCTGATTTTTTTTGGATTTATAGTGATTTTTCTACGGAGAGCTGTCCGAGATTGAAATCATTAGTTAGAACTTATTGGAGATAGATATTAGGGGTTCTCAAAAGAATTGTTAGGACCTCTAAAGAATTTGAGGAGATATAAAAACTTTGGGTTTGTAGTAATAAAACCAAGTTAGGATTTATATGGATATTGGGTTGAATTTTGGGTATTTTGGAGATTGAAAAATCGCCCAAACTGTAGCCCTCGAACTGGCCGAATCGATTCGGGTACAGGCCGAATCGATTTGCCTAAAGGAAATTGGGTTTCTGCAATGGGCCGAATCGATTCGGGTACAGACCGAATCGATTCGCCATTTACAGACCTGTTTGCAGAATACTTTCCGAATCGATTCGGATTGGGAACCGAATCGATTCGCCCACCCGAATCGATTCGCTAAAGGGGCGAATCGATTCGCTTAGGTCAGAATTTCTAGTTTTCTCCCTTTAAGCGTATGGGGAGTTGAATTACCATTTGGGATTTTATGGGGATTCCTAAATAAGGGTTTTGAGGATAAATAAACCTTTAAGAGATGATTGAGGTAATTAGTATTGAACAAAGTAAGGAAATACTTTGGGTTTAGTATCATGCTTATATGAAAGCATGGTTATAATTCCTCGAGGGAATCTTTGGGATTATTGGTCATCTCTAGAAGCTATAGGCCACTATGGCTGTTTATATATATTCTAGGAAGAATATATAGGATATGTACATACTATGTGATTTAGGTATATATATATATATTATGATGGAAATGATTTTTAAAATATATAAATGAATATTTTCAAAATGGAAAGAGAAATGTTTTTCATAATTAATAAAATATGGATTACACACCTCTCTAAATCGCTATCATATGGGAAGTTGCGTTCGTATGGTGAAGCCCCCTGGCTAATGATGCAGGGTGGATATAGTCCTATAGGCCATGTGAGCGTTTGTTGTTATATTTTTCTGCGCTGGTTAGGAGATTCCGGGTGTGGTCTTGACTATCCCGCAGGCACATGGTCGCTTCCCGACGTCTTTCGATATAGGATCCCAGGTTGTCTTGGAGGCCCTGGAAGATGATAGCCATTTAGGGGCGCGCACAGTGGAGAAATCCGGACGGGCGGTCTTAGAACGCGTTTATATTAAAGCAGTTCATAATAATGGATTTGGTTTAATTACATTTCCTGGATATAGGAAGGGAAATGGGTTATAAATAAATTGGCTTCGGTAACACTTCCCGGATGGAAGAAGGGATGTGGAAGCATATGTTATGATCAAAGCATTTTTATGATAATGAAAATGTCCTTGAATACATTTCCTGAGTATAAAAAGGGAAATGGGATAATTGATAAAGGAAAAGCTTTTTATGTTAATAAAATTGGCTTTCAAAAAGTATATGGTTTGTTAGAGCAATTCATGATAATGAATTGGCTTTTATAAATACATTTCCTGGATATGAGAAGGGAAATGGAAGTTTTTGAAATAAAAAGGTTATGTATTTATAAATACTTTATGTATCAAGTAATCCTCAGTCCGGGAGATATTTATATTATCCGGAAGTATATTGTAGATGTATGTATATGTATAAATTGGGTGCCGAGGGTCTAATGAATCCCGACGATCGACCGTGCCGCATAGTAGTGTATCGGGGGGGTTCCTTGTTTGGATTTCGCTTCGCGAGACACCCCACGCACGAATATGGCACTGTGTTGAGACTGGGGAGAAGTTTAATCCTTAGTGCTCTTATATCATTAAATGTTTATGGTATATATATTATAAATATCTTTCTGTACTGAGGGACTGGCGGATCTCAAAGATCGACCTTGCTGCATAGTAGTGTATCGGGGGGCTTCCTTGTTTGGATTTCGCTTCGCGAGACACCCCACGCACGAATATGGCATAGCGTAGAGATTAAAGTGAAGTTAGCCCTTAGTACATCTGTTTGACTATCTAGGTTAGATAGTGGTTGGGTATTAGATTAGTTTAGCAGGGTAGCTTGACTAGGAGGTTTAAAGGGATGCGCTAGGTGTGCACTGTTAGAGGAGAGGTGAGGGGTATCTCATGAGAGTGCGATACCAATTTAAATATGAGATAAAACTATTTTTCTAAAAATAAAGCATTTATGCACTTGCAAAATATTTTTAAACATTCGGGCTCTGACCCGTTTGTCTACTCTCCTTTCTTTCTCTATACTATATATATAGGTGTCCAGACACAGGGACACCTGGATGGAAACTTCCTTCGAGTCTGACGTCTGCTGCAGCAGCTGTGGATGCTTGCAGGTTATCGGTAGACGTTTCTTTCCTTGTACTCTAGACAGGAGATATTGTATAAACACTCGAGCCAATGGCTCAATTGCATTTATTTATTCTTTCAGTACAGCATTCGATATGGTTGTATATTTGGACCGAGTGTTCGGTTATTTTAGTTCCTTTCATTTCCATTTCAGTTCATTACGCATTTAATTGTGGATGTTTTAATTTGTGCGCTAAAAAAAGAGTAGTTAGATAAAAGTTTTTAACGGCCACCTAATAGGATATTAGTAATTAAATGGATTTTCGACAGTGATGCTAAGAATGATCCATATGAAACTCCTGTTTTAATTTAATATTGGAGTGATCGCCCGGTATCTTATTAGGCGGGGTGTTAGAACATGCTCATTTCATGCGTGGGGGGTACATTACACCCCCCAAGCACTATATATAGAGGTCTTCCTCTACCTTGTAAAGGATCCATAATGGCAACCCAAGCTAAAACTCTACTGGTTTACACAGTAGAGAGAGAAAGCTTCAGAGATTGTAACTATGTCCATTAGTGCCTTCATCTAGTGAAATTACTCACACACTCACAGTAGACGTAGGCCAGATTGGCTGAACCACTTACATACTATGACAACCTGCCTACTAAAATAATAGGTGGCCAGCCCAAATACTCTAATAATCACAGGAATCATAGATGGTCCATTCTCAGCATCACTATCGATTAAAATAATAGTACGAGATAACCACCAATCATTTTAGAAAACGGACTGTCAAATTTAAAATGTTGAAAGTAAAAGAAAAACATTTAGACAATCCCATTTGCAAAAACGGTGGGTATCAAAAACCAACAATAAAGAGTGATAATATATAAATAATCACCGAATAAGCTGTCAGTGAACAGACCAATACAAATAGTTACACCGAGTATTACACATTAAATATTACAGTATAATAAATGTGTCCACACGCCCGAATAAATAAACTGAACGTAACTAGAGTACAATGGAAAGAAGCATTTAATACCAATAACCTACAACATCCGCAATATGCTGTAGCTCCATGACAACTGGAATGGAAATGTAAATACGGGTGTCCATGCGGCAGAGCACCTGTACGGCAAGGAGTATATGCAGAAACAAAGAAATATAGACGGGTCAGGGCCCGGTTTAATATGATTCCCATGTGACTAAAATGCATGATAGTAAAGTGCGTAGCTCTCGCAAATAACAATATAATTCTCACCTCTCAAATCTAAAAGCAACCTAGCGCAATATCGTGATGATGCCCAAGTTAACCCAAGTACTAAGGACTAACTTCTCCCCATTCTCAACACTATGCCCTATTCGTGCGTGGGGTGTCTCGCAAAGCGAAATCCAAACAAGGACCCCCCCCCCCCCCGATACACTACTACTTAGGCAAGGTTGATCATCGAGATCCATTAGACCCTAAGTACAATATTAATGAATATAATCATCAAATTTTAATTTCTTTTAACATAGCGCTAAGGTCTAAGCTTCTCCAAAGTCTCAACACTATGCCCTATTCGTTCGTGGGGTGTCTCGCAAAGCGAAATCCAAACAAGGAATCCCCCCGATACACTACTACTTAGGCAAGGTTGATCGTCGAGATCCAAATAGACCCTCAGCACATAATTTATATATAAATATAAGTGGGATACCATCTACAACTACTCAAAACATAAATGAATCCATCCATTATGTAATGGTACAATTCCTAATTTCTTTCATTAGGAATATACATAAATGGTACAACATTTTATCAAATGTTTACCAATTAATCTCATTTCAACAATTTCTTTACCAATTTTATTTCCTTTCTTCCATCCAGGAAAAATACATTTCTAAAGCAAGTTTTATTATCATACAAATGCTTTACCTTTTTCATAAAATCCCACTTCCCTTCTTCCATCCAGGAAGTGTAACCAAAAGTCATTTTTATTATCATAAAAATACTTTTGTATACCATATGCTTCCATCTCCCTTCTTCCATCCGGGAAATGTAACCGAAGCCAAACCATATATCCCATTTCCCTTATTTCATCCGGGAAATGTAATTAAAACCATTTTATTATCATAAAATTCTTTAACAAAATCTAAGACTACCCCTCCGAGTTTCCCCACTGGACGCACCCCTAAATGGCTATCATCTTTCAGGGCCCATCGAACAAGACAACCTGGGAACCTGATCAACGCCGGGAAGCGGCCATATGCCTGCGGGAAAGTCAAGACCACACCCAGAATCCCATAACCAACACAGTATAATAAACGCCATATGTCCTAGGGACTATATCCACCCTGCATTCATTAGTGAGGGGGCTTCACCACGCACGCGCAACTTCCCTTATGATAGCGATTTAGGGAGGTGTGTAATCATAAATTATCATTTATGAAAATCATTTACTTTTTTCATTTTGAAAACATCCACTTTTACCATTCTCAAAATCATTTGTACATATTCATTTAGTACTACATATTAGCATATGTCTTTCTTATTCTTAGTGTCATATTTTATTAATGACCTAAGACCCGAAGTGCCATAAACTTCAAACTAGTCTCCAAACGTTCATACAATTACATGAACCATCAAAGTGAGTCTCCCTCAAGGAGTATCTCCCAAATGTCTCAACAGACACATTTTATCTCCAATTGATCTTTCGGTTAATCTCCTATATCATACAGACATGAACCTACACAAACTAGCCCTCGGGGTAAGCCTAAACATCCCATTTAATCCTAGGGCATTAGTCTACCCAAAACCACCCTCTAGAAATCCCCATTACTTCCCAAAGGAAGGTCCCAAAACCTTGGACCTAAAAGAAAAAGGGCAAAAAATCAAACTAGAAAAAATCCCACAAAACAGGGGAACCCGAATCGATTTGCCCCTTGGGCCGAATCGATTCTCCCTTGCGAATCGATTCGCCATAAAGCCGAATCGATTCGGTGGATAAAAACTGACTTTCTGCAAAGGCCGAATCGATTCGGCCTCAACCCGAATCGATTCGGTTTGCCCAGACCTGTAAGTCTCCCCTTATCCGAATCGATTCGCCCTTAGGGCCGAATCGATTCGGTCCTGCAGAAAACCCAAGTATGGGTTACGGGTTGTATGAACCCTAAAATCCCAAAACTTCAAATCTTTGATTTTATCCAACATCAACAACATCTAATACTCCCAAATTATTTCTACACAGTTTATAACACATAATTTATCCTCAAATCAAATCAAAACTAAGATTTAAGGGTTAAATTCTCAAAATCAACAAAGAACCCATTTAGGGTTTAAATCTCCAAAACTTAAGTACACATGCAATTTATCACATTAAACCACATCTAGCAAGTAAGAAATTTACCTCGAGGTTCGTAGTCTCGTATCCTCTTCCGGTAGCAACGAAATCCGGCCTCAAATCTCCATTTTCTCTCTTTTCTCTCCATTTCTCCCAACTCTCTTTTCTCTCTCTCCTTTGGCTTCTAACACAAATGAAGAAAGAAAAGGGGTGGGGGAACTTAAACAGGTCTTAAAACATAAATGCCCTCTTTTAATTGCTAATACACCATTAAAATGACTCGTAACCACTTAATTGAGTCATAACGCGTTAAAAGTGCCCGAAACTCCAAAATACAACTTGACACTTATTTCGACTATCTCAACTATTCTAAAAACAACCGCACCCCCTAATTTGGCATTCGGGAAAATGTGAACACATTTTATGTTCCAATTTTATTTTATTTCATTAAATATACACCAATTTAAATATGGGCCATAACTGTCGTTTTACATATAACGACGCAATATATCATAATATAATGCTATTTACCTTCTCATAGCGGTAAATAGACAAAATATAGTAAATATTATCCTTAAATCTCACGGGAAATAATATTTACTCCAACTTCCCCCTATTTTATAAAATTAGCCCATCGGGCAAAATAATATAAAATAGCCTCTCAGAAACCCGGGTTGTTACACATACTAGTGTTTCTCCTCTTCTCCTCACCTCCCACCACTAGACATATACTCTTGTGCTGCCATTGTTATTTATAGCTTGAGCTTATTAACACCTCATATCGGTGGTGCTTTTTACAGCATCATTGTTGCGCCCCGACTTAGTTAACTTAAAATCAACCTTTTATTTAGAGATAAATCCCCATTAGACAATATGGTACTTGAAATCTTTTGAAAAATAGCACAAGATTTTTTTTTTCAAAGGCATGTTTGGATGATAACATATCTACCTTTATGCACGACTTAAAAGTACCAAACAAATTTACTTACATAAGGTCCTTTGTTAAACTATCCAGAAAGCTTTTTGATATTCAACTTACGTTATTTGTCCTCCACTCTCCCATTTAACGTCCTAACTTGGAACATAACATTATAGGAGTGTAAGCAACACAAGCTTAGTGAATGACCATATTCCACACATACATCACATATATATAGCCAATTTGAATAACAATTTTTATTTTCTAATGTCATAACCCAACAGGAATTGTGTAACTCTCGCAAGCCTGGATCCACCAGTCCAATTAACTACCTGTTAATGGGGATACCACATCCCATAATTAGGCCCGAGTATAACAAACCTTTAAGTTGGATTAACGGGACCGCCACATCCCGTAGGACCCACCACAGTCCTTAACATTAGATAAGGGACCCTCCACAGTCCATAACATTATATAACATCACATAACATTCTTAATCATATGCATATGTTTCATAAATACAACATCACTCGCATGAGCATCTTAACACATGAGTTTAACTACACATTTCCATATGAACATATAAGCATCTATATTTCATAGGATAGGTCACTCACCTTGAATTTGATACTAATATTAATACCAAAACTATTTCCTTGGTATGGTAGTGTTGGTCGCTTCCCCACCTAACAATTCAACATCATTAGTATTTGAATACACCAAATCACATTAAACTTAGTAACACATCACATCAAATGGTAAATCTAACATAACTAAAAATTAATTGAATATGATACTTGACATTTCTATAGCACCTTATTCATTAGGATTCTAACACAATTTACAGAATTAAATTACGAATTCTCTAGACAAAGTTATGCCTGTTTTATTACAACCTTTTTCAAATCATTTCTCGAGAAAAACAATAACAAAACTACAACTTAAACACAACCCCCAAGCCAAACCGGAAGCTATTTTATTCTCCCCATAAAGTATATCATACTCATATATGTTCTCTAATATTTTCAATTGGAATTTCTTGATTTCAACAAGTGTTCAATGATTTATGCCACTTTTAACACATCTAGGTCTGAGTAGACCATTAAAGCATAACTTAACATTTTTCAAGCATATATAACGTCGTACTCGGTTATAAATCATGGAAACGTATATTAAAGGTATTGAATAATATAAAATTGATGTTGCATAATTTTTAGAGTTCATTTACTAAGTCAAGCAAAATATCGAACACCTAGTGTGCGCATTTACATTTTTGGGGCATATTTTATACCTGAACTTCAAACTATCACCCAAGATTCATTTCTTGGTATTTTTGCATAATTTTCGGACATAGTATACATATATGAGTCTATTGTACTCTAAAATTGTAATCATTTAATTTCAATAAGTATTCCATGATTTATGACACTTTTAACACAACTAGGTCGGAAGAGAACATTAAAGCATAACTTAACCTTTTTAAGCATATATCACCTGTACCTAGGGTATCAATCATGGAAACATATACTAAACATGTTTTAGTATATCTACACATCATATATATGAATTTACTACATCAAAAATCTTCACGAGAAGGAAAGTAAAAAATGGGACTTTGAAGTTAGCATTTATGATCCTAGCACAAGTCCTCACATATGGTCTTAAGGCATCCTTAGTTTAACTCAATTTGGAAAAATGGCTATCATTTAAATATTAATCCAAATCATAAACAAAAATATATCAAGGGTAGAACTCATCCATGTGACCTACTTTAATAAAGAGATAATTACCTTACGAGAATTCCTCGATTTGTGGTAATTTTCGAAGGATTTCTTGCTTAACTTCCTCATTTTCTCTCTCCTTTGGCAAAATATTATTCATGGCTGAATTGGATGAAGAAGGGGGTCATTTTAAGGGGTTTAAGTCGGCCTAACAATCCTACCATTCCAACCAATCACAATATAACACGTGGCACCATATGAGACAAAATATCATTTAAAGCTAAATGACCACTTTACCCTAGGTTCGTAAAAAGACAATATCTTCTCACTTGAATGTCCGTTTGATGCACCATTTGTTATGTTATAAACTTAATAATATATCTAAAACTTTGATATTTTGTGTTTTCCCCAAATCATAAAACTAGTACGCCTAATTTGGTCCCGAACAGAAGAGTAGCAATTTACCGAAAATCTCAAAACTTTCACATTTGGCGACCTAACATCGCCAATTTTGGGCTAACACCTTATGTAATTTTATAATCATAATGATGTATGAAAAACATATTTTCATGATGTATTTAATCACATAACTAATTATATGATCTAAACACATCTAATGCAACCAACACATATATCAGCTGAGTATGCATCCCCCAAATATGATAATTAACATGTTTAACACCCCTCACCAACTTATAACTTATAACTTATACTTAATCATATAATTAACATTCATAATAAATTTTTAGGTCCTTACAATTCTACCCCTCTTATAAAAATTCCGTCCTCGAAATTTAACGTATACGAATTTACCAAGTAGATGCGTATATTACACCTTCATGTTATTCTCTCTTTCCCAGGTGCCATACTCCACATTTTGACTTTTCCACATTACCTTAACTAACGGAATAGTTTTTATTACATAACACCTACTTTTTCAATTTAAATTTAGTGATTGGTTCCTCCACATAGTTCAAGTCATCTTTAAGCTCTATCGGTTGTGAAATAAACACAGGTGAAGGATCGGTTACATACTTACGTAACATTGATACATGAAAAACATTGTATATCCTAAACAATTCTTATAGGGAAGCCAATTTTTAAGGTACGATTCCAACTCGTTTCACTTTTTCATAAAGGCCAACGTACCTAGGACTTAATTTTCCCTTGTTCTTAATCTCATAACCATTCTCCAAGGATAAACATGTAGGAATACTTGATCACCTTCCTCAAATTTCAATTCCTTTCTTTTGTTGTCTGCATAACCTTTTTGTCTACTTCGCACCACCTTTAAGTGATTTTGAGTAAGATTTATCTTCTCAGTAGTCAGTTGCACAATTTCTAGCCCAAGTAGTTTTCCATTCTCCTACTTTGGTCTAACACACTGGGGTCCTGCACTTCCTCCCATACAAGGCTTCATAAGGAGCCATTTCAATACTCAACTGATAACTATTATTATAAACAACTCTATTAGTGACAAGTATTCATCCCAGCTTCCCTTAAACTTTAATACATAAATTTTTAACATGTCTTCGAGTGTTTGGATCATTCTCTCTGACTGCCCATCAGTCCAAGGATGAAAAGTGGTACTAAATTTCAATTTAGTCCCCAAAACTTGTTGTAAACTAGGCTAAAAGTGTGAAGTAAATTTAGGATTTTGGTAAGAGATAATAGAAATAGGTGTACCGTTTCATCCACATATATTTTGGCACATCTATCCATGGAATAAATAGCTTTAACAGGAAGAAAACGTGCAGACTTAGTTAAACTAGCAACGATAATCCAAATAAAATCAAACCCTCAGGATGATTTTGGTAAATATATAACAAAATCGGTAGTAACATGCTACTATTTCCACTCAGGAATAGGTAAGGATTATAGTGAACCACTAGGCTTCTTATGCTCCACCTTCACTTGTTGGCAAACTAGACATCCAGCAACAAAATCTACAATGACGTGTTTCATTCCCGGCCACCAATAACATTGTTTCAAATTTCTATAAATTTATGTGTTTCCTGGATGCATAGCATATAAAGAACAATGGGCTTCCTTTAAAATTGTTCTCCTTAAATTAGGCACATTAGGTACCCACAACGGTTATCATACATAACAATGTCATCATTACTAATAGAAAATTCATTTGCTTTACCCTTTTTCATATTGTCTTTAATTTTCTCCCATTTCTATATGTTCTGCTTGTGAGGGTCATATCCAATCTATTAGCATAGGTCTAACATTTAAATGCACTAGTATTCCACAAGACTCATTTAACGTTAACTTCTTCCTTATTAAAGTTAACTCTCGCAACAAGTTAACTTGAGCATAGTAAATATAAAATACTCTGCCTAGATATTTTCTACTCAGAGCATCATCAAAAACATTAGCCTTACCCAAATGGTGATGTATTGTGTAGTCATAATCCTTTATAAATTCCATCAATATTCTTTTCAAGCAACATAATTACCATCAACAGAAATAACATGCCCCAAAATACTACTTTGGTATAGCCAAAATTCACATTTAGAAAATTTAGCATATAACTACTTCTCTCGCAAGGTCTGTAAAATAATACGCAGGTGACATTCCGTTGCCCAATAAATTTAATTCCAGGTTAACTCGGTAATTGAAACACTACCTCCCTTCTAAAGCAATCTAAACATACATCATATGAGGACAACCAATACATACCCAATATCACATCAAATTCATGTATACTGAAAGGTAGTAAGTCAACCAATAACTCCTTTTCACTTATTTGCACCATACACTCCCTACGCACCCTATCAATAAAACCCAATCCTCCCCACTGGAGTAATAATAGCCAAACTAGAATCTAATGATGATAGCGGTTTATTAAGAAGTAATAGATAAAGCAAGATGCAAAGAATGTGTAGAACCAGGATCTATCAACACATAAGCGTCTTTATCATTCATATGTAAGGATAATTGTCTAGTGATTTCTTACCAATGAAATTCAATTCCCAACTCATATATTATGTCATACCTTTATATACGTATGTAAAAAATTCACACATAATATATTATTGGTTGTATCCTCTTATATTAACAATGAGTGAACATTCTTAATAAACCAAACATCATTCTTTACGTTTCTCACTTCATTCCCATAGTCCATTCGTATCATCATTTAACATTTCAAATAATAAATATTCTAATACAAGACTAACTTCTTTTAGTTCATCCCTCCAACTTGCATTCAATACTTCAATTGATAAACATCATATTACAATACTAACTTATTATATGAGATCTTCTCATCTTCCACTCAATACCAAATTCTTATGTTCGACTTGGACTACTATCCGTATCATCTCTGAAGTTTTAGAATATGTTAAATAGCGTTCTTACGCTCCTTAATCTAAACATAGCTAAACTACTTTCCATATATCGGTAATGAACAATCATTCACCCAATGTTTACTTTTAACCAGTATTCCATATTCACGTTCATGTATATTGTGCAGTCATGCACTATAAAGCCAATATAACTTCTCACTATATTCTTTTTTTTTCCAGTATTGTTTGATTGTTCTTTAACTAAACATACAATAACCTTAACAAGTCATTTATCCAACACAACAACTTGGCAATCATAATCTTACCCCAATCCTTATTAATATGATAGTCTTACACAACATCATTAACACACTCATTTTACCCGTCTGATAATATGGATGTTAGACATAACATCACCACTTGAAACTTTAACCATACTTACCAACCCCATAATACTTATCTAACTATTATATGTTGTATCTCTTTCAAATAACCGGCACAAATACCTTAATGTACTATTTTATGGTATCTCGCATAGCACATTCTCCTTACACATACTTCTTGGTGACTCCATGTAATGTTAATCATATTAATCATATAACGTACTCTTAGTGGTAACACATACGCATAATGATAAATACAACTCAATATTCATCCAACTCAATTGTAATTATTTTAACCTGACTAACATCTTTCCCATACTCATCCACAACACATATTCTTAAAAGGACTCCTTAATATTTTTAACTTCCAACTCTTTAACACCTTATCTCAAATGTACTATTCATATAATCTTTTCAAAACATCACAAGAGTAATATCCACTACATGTACTCATACTATTAAAGACGTACATCTCAACTCTCATTACTCTTTTATTCTACTTATCACAATTCACTATGAACCCATATTCTGATAATTTGTGATATATCGACTAGTTATTGAATTTCATTTTTCTCAAGTTAAATATAAACATACTACTACTAACCTTCTCATTTAACCTTTACTATGTGAATCTTCATTTTTTTTCACACTCCAACAATTTAAGTCTCATCATAATCATGTAACCACAATTCTTTTCACTTCCCATCCTTTAATGGAATATGTGTTATCGTACATCACTCTCCTATACATATAAGGAACGCACCCATTCATAATGATATACATAACACGACTTAAATCCACATATACCAATATAGGAAGAGATCACCTCCAATACTTCATATTTTTGTATACCGCATTGCGTCTTTAAAATTGTTTCCTATAATGACACATTTGTTAATACAACATATAAAATAATGTAATGCTTCATATTAAAATAAGTGTATTCGTAGTCATCCTCGAATAAACCTTAACATCTTATTTCCTTTCCTGCAAGATCCTTACATTTCATATCAACAAAATATGTGTATAACTCATAGATGTTAGTCAAAAAAGCCAATTTAAAACTTAATAACAAACCCTTCGTGTCCATGCCTCAAGAATCCAACATATTTAAATGTATCCCTTGAAACTGAATACTTATGACTCAAAACAGTTTCTACGTCCACTGCCAATCTAGACCCTCACACCCTATCCAGAACCCAATAACCATGCTCTGATACCAAGTTGTCATGCCCCGACTTAGTTAACTTAGATTCAACCTTTTATTTAGAGATAAATCCCCATTAGACAATATGGCACTTGAAATCTTTTGAAAAATAGCACAAGATTTTATTTTTCAAAGGCATGTTTGGATGAAAACATATCTACCTTTATGCACGAATACCAAACAAATTTACTTACATAAGTTCCTTTGTTTAACATTTACCCAAAAATCTTGTTGATATTAAACCCACGTTATTTATCCTCCACTCTCCCATTTAACGTCCTAACTTGTCAGTGAACTCCAAACGATAGGCATACCTGAAACATAACATTATAGGAGTGTAAGAAATGCAAGCTTAGTGAATGAACATATTCCACACATACATCACATATATATAGCCAATTTGAATAACAATTTTTATTTTCTAATGTCATAACCCAACAGGAATTGTGTAACTCTCGCAAGCCTGGACCCGCCAGTAAGCCTGGACCCGCCAGCCCAATTAACTACCAGTTAATGGGGATACCACATCCCATAATTAGGCCCGAGTACAACAAACCTTTAAGTTGGATTAACAGGACCGCCACATCCTGTAGGACCCACCACAGTCCTTAACATTTGATAAGGGACCCTCCACAGTCCATAACATTATATAACATCACATAACATTCTTAATCAAATGCATATGTTCCCATGAGCCTCTTAACGCATGAGTTTAAGTACACATTTTCATATGAACATATAATCATCTATATTTCATAGGATAGGTCAATCACCTTGAATTTGGTACTAATATTAATACCATAACTATTTCCTTGGTATGGTAGTGTTAGTCGCTTCCCCACCTAACAATTCAACATCATTAGTATTTGAATACACCAAATCACATTAAACTTAGTAACACATCACATCAAATGGTCAATCTAACATAACTAAAAATTAATGGAATATGATACTTCACATTTTATAGCACCTTATTCATTAGGGTTCTAACACAATTTACGGAATTAAATTACGAATTCTCTAGACAAAGTTATGCCTGTTTTATTACAACCTTTTCCAAATAATTTCTCGAGAAAAACAACAACAGAACTTTAACTTAAACACAACCCCCAAGCCAAAACATAAGGTATTTTAGTCTCCCCATCAAGTATATCAAACTCATATATGTTCTCTAATATTTCCAATTGGAATTTCTTGATTTCAACAAGTATTCAATGATTTATGCCACTTTTAACACATCTAGGTCGGAGTAGACCATCAAAGCATAACTTAACAGTTTTCAAGCATATATAACGTCCTACTCGGTTATAAATCATGGGAGTACACCATCAAAGCACAATTTAACAATTTTCAAGCATATATAACGTCCTACTCGGTTATAAATCATGGAAACATATATTAAACATATTGAATAATATAAAATTGATGTTGCATAATTTTTAGAGTTCATTTACTAAGTCAAGCAAAACATCGAACACCTGGTGTGCGCACTTACACTTTTGGGGCAAATTTTATACATGAACTTCAAACTATCACCCAAGATTCATTTCTTGGTATTTTTACATAATTTTCAGATATATTATACATATATGAGTCTATTGTACTCTCAAATTGGAATCATTTAATTTCAATAAGTATTCCATGATTTATGACACTTTTAGCACATATAGGTCGAAAGAGAACATTAAAGCAGAACTTAACCTTTTTAAGCATATATCACCTGTACCTAGGGTATCAATCATGGAAACATATACTAAACATGTTTTAGTATATATAAACATCATATATATGAATTACTACATCAAAAATATTCACGAGAAGGAAAGTAAAAAATGGGACTTTGAAGTTAGCATTTACGATCCTAGCACAAGTCCTCACATATGATCTTAAGTCATCCTTCGTTTAACTCAATTTGGAAAAATGGCTATCATTTAAATATTAATCCAAATCATAAACAAAAATATATCAAGGGTGTAACTCATCCATGTGACCAACTTTAATAAAGAGATAATTACTTTACGAGAATTCCTCGATTTATGGTAATTTTTCGAAGGATTTCTTCCTTAACTTCCTCATTTTCTCTCTCCTTAGGCAAAATATTATTAGTGGATGAATTGGATTAAGAAGGGGGTCATTTTAATGGGTTTAAGTTTGCCTAACAATCCTACCATTCCCACCAATCACAATATAACACGTGGCACCATATGAGACAAAATATCATTTAAGGCTAAATGACCACTTTACCCTAGGTTCATAAAAAGACAATATCTTCTCACTCGAATGTCTGTTTGATGAACCATTTATTATGTTATAAACTTAACTAATATATCTACAACTTTGATATTTTGTGTTTTCCCCAAATCATAAAACTAGTACGCCTAATTTGGGCCCGAACAGAAGAGTAGCAATTTACCGAAAATCTCAAAAGTTTCACGTTTGGCGACCTAACATTGCCAGTTTCGGGCCAACACCTTGATTTAATTTTATAATCATAATGATGTATGAAAAACATATTTTCATGATGTATTTAATCACATAACTAATTATGTGATCTAAACAAGTTATCCCCGATCAGAAGCTCGATTAACATCTAATGCAACCAACACATATATCACCTGAGTATGCATCCCCCAAATATGATAATTAACATGTTTAACACCCCTCACCAATTTATAACTTATAACTTGGACTTAATCATATAATTAACATTCATAATCATGTTTTAGGGCCTTACAATCATCATTTTGGCACCGTCTGTGGGAACGAGAGGATTCATCTCTTCCTCTTTCACTGCTTAACCTCATCGGGGACTCCGGTGGTTAACTAGGCCTCGCCCTTTACGTGGATATATTTCACCATTGAAAGAGGTCCCTTAAGGTTTCCAAGCTCTCTAGTCTTTTCATCAAAATCTCAAACATATGGCACTGGATTTGCCACCACCTCCTCTACCATTTGGTGTTGGAGGACCCAGTTCCAGCCAGGCACCACCCCAATCCGAGATGGCTGAGGTGGCAATAACCTTGAAGTCCTTAGCTATTAGTCAACAAGTGATGCAAGAGAAATTTTCCCAGCTAATCCAGAACATAGTATTGGGACCACCTGGGGTCTCACCGAAGATGATTACTCCTACAGCTGCTTAGCCACAGCATGAGCCTAGGGGACCACACCAAGCACCATGAATGGACCAACCAACTCCTCAGTGGAGAAGGGATGTTGCTGACCCTAGGTGTTTATGCCTGGGGAGGCAAGGGAACCCTTTCCCTGAGGATAGGTACGATGATATTAAGGCAGAGGATGCTCCAACAGACTGTTATGAGCCGTATGAGGTCTCAAACAACACTGTACATCCTATACAGCAGAGCCAAGGTCGGTGTGAAAGACGAGATGGTGATGCACAACAGAGAGGGTCAGCTTTTAATCGCTTAAGTTGAGGGTCGGCCTTTAAAAGGCTCGACCTAGTTAATGATCTGAGGCAGAGGCTATCCAGGTCAAGAAGCATAGTTGGCTCATGAAGGGAAGGTGATGATCATCATCCACGTCATGGTCGACCCCAACATGGCCGAGACTGTGGTCAGGGGGAGGTCAATAACCGACGTTGTGCTGTAGCTTGGGAACCCTCGGTTCACCGGTTGGACATGGATGGGGATAACCTCGGCCAGGCTGACGTTGCTGGACCATGGAATGAATCTATTCAAAGGTTGGAATAGAAGATAGGGGATCTCATCAAAGGCCGAGACCCACTACAGAGTGGATACTCAGAGGGCACACCATTTGTGGCAAGAATTGTCAGATTCCCAACCCCAGCCAAATTTAAGCCTCCAATGGTGTCTCCCAAGTACGATGGAAGTAACAACCCAGTGCATCATATTGAAATGTATCAGTCTGTAGCAGACATTTATTCAATCCCTGATGAGATGAGGAGCCGAGCTTTCTCAAGAACTCTAACAGGAGCTCCACATATCTAGTTCACTTCTCTTCCTAAAAATCATGTTGAGAGCTTTTAGGTTTTGGTCTAACGGTTTATATATAACTTCTATTTGGGGGTAAGACCTCAGAAGAAGATGACTCTCTTTCTTTATATAAAGCAAGGGAAGAATGAAAGCCTTAGAGACTACATCGCGAGGTTCAACAAGGGAAAGTTGGAGGTTGAAGATTACGAAGAAAGTATAGCCATGACAGCCCTTATTGGAGGGCCTCAGAAAGGAAATCTACTTTGGAAGATTGCTAAGGACCCTCCCAAGTCTATGGTCGAGCTGTTAGCAACAACTTCAAAGGTCATGAACGCAGAAGAAGCAATGGATGCGAAGTATGACGATGAGAATGGAAGTAGTAGTGGGAAATTTCAGAGGAAAAAGGATGGAAAGAAGAGGACTGCAGATGACAAGTTTGCACACTATACTCCTTTAATTGTGAGCCGCGAATACATAATCAATGAAATAAATAATGATAGATCCCCGAGATGGCCGAAGAAGCTAATGGCTCTTCCACATAAGAGAAATAAGAGTCTATGGTGCGAGTTCCACCAAGATCACGGCCATCTAACTGACAAATGTTTTGCCCTGAAGGATGAGATTGAGAAAATGTTAAAGTCTGGAAAGCTCAGAAAATATGGGGATGGTATAGCTTCTAAGGATGGAAGAGGCGACCCTAAAAAGAAAAGAAATGATAAATACCAGGAGGATGCCCTTGCCATAAGAGCTGATAGCTCTGATAATGATGACGATGGCCCTGATCTCCTGCTAAAAGACGAAAATATTCCAGTGAAGAGGGTCAGTATGGTCTCTTTCAGTGTAAACACTATATGTGGAGGACTAGCAAGTGGTGGCTCAGAGGTAGTTGATCGCAAGGCCCACGTGGCAGAGGTCAAAGTAGTGACTAAGGCCAAGATTATGAACTTGGCATCTACAGATGTTAAACACGAGAAGAGGAAGAAGGTAGATATGGAAACCCTCGTAGTTGGCTTCTCGCGACTTGATTTTAAAGGTATCTTAGCTCCCCATGATGAGCCTATGGTAATCACCACAAGGGTGCATGGGTGTGAAGTTAAGAGGATACTTATTGATGGGGGAAGTTATGCAGACGTTGTGTTTTGACCTTGTTTCAAAAGCCTTGGCCTCAGCAGAGCTAGGCTTATCCCTTATCATCATCCCTTGATTGGCTTCAGCGGTGAAAAGGTTCATCCATTGGGTATGTATGAAATGGATGTAAGAATGGGAGATGAGTGGCTTAAGAGTTTGAACAAAAAAATCAATTTCTTTATAATGGATGAAAACGTCTTCTCAGCCTACAACCTCATCATAGGACGAGTAGCCCTCAAGGAATTTGAGTCCGTGCCTTCAACGGTCCACTAAATGCTAAAATTATTGACTCCTTATAGAGTAGGGGAAGTGCAAGGTGACCAAACATCGGCACCTGAATGTTACTTCAACTCTGCAGAAGAGAGAGAGGCTCATAAGGGGCAACAACCATGTACAACATTGACACACTTGATCTTAGAGATGAAACAAAGCTCAAAAAGGGAGAGGCCATGGAGGAGGTAGAATCCGTCATCCTAAATGAGGACGATCCGAAAAAAACCATCCAAGTCGGCAAAGCCCTGATGCCTGAGATCAACGAGAAACTAGTGAAGCTGTTAAAGAGGAGACAAAGTGTTTTTGCTTGGAACCATGCAGACATACCGGGTATTGATCCTGAGATTATGTGCCTTAAACTCAATGTGGTAGAAGATGTCAGGACCATCAAGTAGAGAAGAAGAGTATACTCAAGAGAGAAGTATGATGTCATCAGGGACGAGGTTAAAAATCTTGAAGATGCCAAATTCATCAGAGAAGTCATATACCCTGAGTGGATGTCTAATGCTGTCATAGTGCCTAAAGCTAATGGGAAATGGAGGATGTGTGTAGACTTCACTGATTTGAACAAGTCTTGCCCAAAAGATAACTTTCCCTTACCTCGTATAGATCAAATGGTGGATGCCACAGCAGGACATGAGCTTTATGGATGCATATTTTGGGTATAACCAGATCTTCGTGGACTCGTCAGATTCAGAGAAGATGGCCTTCATCACTGTTAAGAGGACCTATTACTACAAGGTCATTCCCTTCGGTCTGAAGAATGCAGGGGCTACTTACCAATGTCTTGTTAATAAGATGTTCGACAATCAGATAGGCAAGTCCATGGAAGTTTATGTGGACGATACGCTGACGAAGAGTCTGAAGGCCGACACTCATGTGGCCGACCTTGAAAGAAAATTTTACACCATGGACAAATACAGAATAAAGCTCAACCTGGCCAAATGTGTCTTCGGGGTAGGAGCATGAAAGTTTTTAGGCTTCATCATCAACCAAAGGGGAATAGAGGCTAACCCTGAGAAGATAAAGGCTTTTCTAGAAATAAAGATACCCAGAACCATCAAAGACGTTCAAAGGCTAACCGAACGAGTTGCGGCACTTAACAAGTTCGTCTCAAGAGCTACAGATAAATGTGTTCCTTTTTTCAAAGTTCTTAGAAAAGCCTTTGAATGGAATGAGGAATGTGACAAAGCTTTCAAAGAGTTTAAGTCCTACCTCGGATCCCCTCTACTCCTATCTCGGCCAATTCAGGGAGAAAAGTTGTACGTATATTTAGCTGTCTCAGAGTCAGCCATCAGTGATACAAAAGTAAGAGAAGAGGATGGAGTACAGAGGCCAGTCTACTTCAATAGCAAAGCACTCCAAGGGTCTGAACATAAGTACACTCTAATTGAAGATTTAGCCTATGCTTTGATATATGCTTCTAGGACAATGAATCCATACTTCCTAGCCCACTCCATGGTCATCCTCACTAATTCCCCACTCAGACGGGTCCTCCATAAGCTTAAGAAATCAGGAAGACTAATGACCTGGGCAATCGAGTTGGGGGAGTATGATATTGTTTATCAATCTAGGCTTGCCATCAAAGTTCAAGTCACGTAGGAGGAAGGCCGTTGGCTAAGAGGGTAATTGACGCGACTAAGAATTTGTCTCAAAAGTGCATTTTCTCTAGGCTCAAGTGCAAGCCTGTCGCTCAAGTAATAAACCCGGTAAGTCGGGATCGTATCCACAAGGATCAGAAATTGACAAATATTAATAGGGAAAGTTATTAAATCTTGAAATGATTCCACAAAAGAAATATGAAAAGATGATTAATGATTGGGAAATTTCTAATGAAATAAAAATTTTACTAAAGAAAAACAAACTGAAAATTGCGAATAACTTAGATTTGACAAATGAGAGAAAATAGGGTAGGGTAATGTAACAACCCAGGTTTTTGAGTGACTATTTTATACTATTTTGCCTGATGGGCTAATTTTATAAAATAGGGAATGTTGGAGTAAATGTTATTTCCCGTGAGACTTAGGGATAATATTTACTATGTTTTGTCTATTTACCGTTATGAGAAGGTAAATAGCGTTATATTGTGTATTATTGCGTCGTTATATGTAAAACGACGGTTATGACCTATATATGAAATTGGGTAAAATTAATGAATTAAAATAAAACTGGAACACAAAATAGTTCACACTTTCCCGAATGCAAAAATAGGGGGTGCGGTTGTTTTTAGAATAGTCGAGATAGTCGAAATAAGTGCCCAGTTGTAATTTTTGAGATTCGGGCATTTTTAAGGGGTTATGACTCAATTAGTGGTTACGAGTCATTTTAGTGGTGTATTAGCAATTAAAAGTGGGGGGTTTATATTTTTAGACCCGTATAAGTCCCCCACCCCCCTTTCTTTTTCTTCATTTGTGTGAGAGAAGCCAAAGGAGAGAGAGAGAGAAGAGAGAGTTGGGAGAAATAGAGAGAGAGAGAGAGAATGGAAGATTTGGGCCGGAATCCGTCGCTACCGGAGGTGTTCCGAGACTACGAACCTCGAGGCAAGTTTCTTACTTGCTAGATATTGATTTAATGTGATAAATCTGCATGTGTAGTTAAGTTTTGGGAGGTTTAAACCATAAATGGGTTTTGGTTGATTTTGGGTGTTTAATCCTAAATCTTATAGTTTAATTTGATTTGAAGAGAAATAATTAGTTATTTGATGTGTAGAAATGATTTTATAGTAGTATTTGTTGTTGTGGTTGGGTGAAATAGCGGGTAGAAGCTTGGATGGCTCGTTAATGGCCGAAACAGCTTCTCGGAGAAGAAGCTGTCTGCCAGGATCAATCGATCGAGCCTGGGGGATCGATCGATCGAAGCCTTCGATCGATCGACGGCCAGAGGTCGATCGATCGACCCCTTCTGAAAAGGTGAGGTTTTTCTAGTTTTGTTTTATCTTTAGGAACCTTCCTTTGGGAAGTAATGGGGAGTCCTAGAGGGTTGTATTGGGTAGACTAATGTCCTAGGCTAAGAATGGATATTTGGGTTTATCCGAGGGCTAGTTTGTATAGGTTAATGTCCAAATGATATAGGAGGTTAACCTAAAGATAAATTGGAAGTTAAAATATTAATGTTGAGCTTTTGGGAGACACTCCTTCATGGAGATTTACTTTGAGGGTTTATGAAATTATATGAACTCTTGGAGGCTAGTTTGAAGTTAGTAGCACTTTGGGTCTTAGGTCATTAATAAAATATGACTTAATAAGAATGAATTGCACCTTCTAAAACTTGGTGCTTAATGGCTAAATGGATGATTTTTGGAAAAGTAAAATTGGAAGTTTTCAAAAATGGAAACAGTAATGTTTTTCATAAATGTTAATTTATGGATACACACCTCTCTAAATCGCTATCATAAGGGAAGTGGCGCGCGTTGTGGTGAAGCCCCCTGGCTAATGAATGCAGGGTGGATATAGTCCCTAGGCCATGTGAGCGTTTGTGATTGTATATTTTTTTGCGCTGGTTAAGAGATTCCGGGTGTGGTCTTGACTATCCCGCAGGCACATGGCCGCTTCCCGACATTTCGATAGGATCCCAAGTTGTCTTGGAGGCCCTGGAAGATGATAGCCATTTAGGGGCGCACACAGTGGGGAAACCCGGACGGGCGGTCTTAGAATCGTTATATATATATATATATGATTATAACTATTCTAAATCAAGTTGGACTTGATGTACGATGAAATGCCATAAAGAGCATGAGAAAGTGCCATAAAGAGCATATAATGATGATTATATTCCTGATAAGGAAGAGATTTTTACAAATGTATAATTGAGATAAAATGCCACAAAGAGCATAGAAACTCTGATTTTATTTTCCTGATAAGGAATGGAATTTCGAAATGAAATAGTTTATGATGAAAGTAATTTGGTAAACATTTGATAAAATGTTGTACCATTTATATGTATATTCCTAAAGAAAGAAATTAGGAATTGTGCCATTAGTTGATGGATGGGTTTTATTTTATTTTATCTTATTTGAGTAGCTGTAGATGTGACCTCCCACACTTATGCACACACATACATTTGTTGATTATTTCGGGCTAAGGATATAATGGATCTCGACGATCAACCTTGCCTAAGTAGTAGTGTATCGGGGGGGTTCCTTGTTTGGATTTCGTTTTGCGAGACACCCCACGCACGAATAGGTCATAGTGTTGAGAATGGGGAGAAGTTAGCCCTTAGTACTTAGGGTTAACTAGAACATCTCACGTTATTGCGCTAGGTTGCTGCTAGATTGAGAGGTGAGAAATATCATTGTTATCAGCGAGAGAATTACGCACTTAATTGTCATGCATTTTAGTCACATGGTAATCATATCAAACCGGGCCCTGACCCGTATCTATATTTCTCTGTTTCTGCATATTCTTTGCCGTTACAGGTGCTCTTCCGCATGGACACTCGTATTTACATATTCCATTCTAGTTGTCATGGAGCTACAGCATATTGCGGATGTTGTAGGGTACTTGTAGTAGACGCTCCTTTCTACTGTACTCTAGTTATGTTCGGTATATTTATTCGGGCGTGTTTGCCCAAGGTATTGCACTCATTCATTATATTGTAAATATTGAATTGTAATACTTAATGCATATTTGTATTGGTCTGTGCACCGACAGCTTATTCGGTGATTATTTATTGTATTGTCATACTTCATTCATCGATTTTCGATACCCACCGTTTTTACAAATGGGATTGTCTAGTGTTTTTCTTTTCTTTTGAAAAATTTTAATTTGACAGTCCGTTTTCTAAAATGATTGGTGGTTATCTCATACTATTATTTTAATCGACAGTGATGCTAAGAATGGACCATCTATGATTCCTGTGATTATTGGAGTATTGGGCTGGCCACCTATTATTTTAGTAGGCGGGTTGTCACATGTACAATCCCTCAAACCTTAACAAATTACCATATAGAATGCTTGAATTGAAAATTAAAATTCTTGACTAAATCCAGTGTTTATAAATCCTAAGCATTATATATATGAAGGATCTAGCCCTCATCATACGAAATCAAAGGTAGATATAAAGCGGTGAATGGTAAATTATACTCGCAAAGCGTTCTTAAACATCTCAAGTACCTAGGGCAAGAGAGATTAAAAGATTGACAATGTTTGTATAATTTTCATTCACGATTTGATCAGTATTTTAATTTATCCTCTACTTTCTACATAAATAATTTGCCTTGGATTGAGTTCATGTACCCCAACCCTTGGGAATTTAGCTAGACATGATTTGATTAAAGAACAAATTGATCTACAATAATTTACAAATAATAAAACAAGATAATGAAATGGTTTTACTTGAATTCAGCAGCAGGAAAGGAATTGAAATCCATAAATTCTTACAAACTTGGGTTCATGAAAAACTCCTAAAGAAATAGAAAATTTTCTCTCTAAAAAACCAACCTAGAATTCGACCTCTCAAAATGATGTAGGTTATGGGCTTTTATAGCACAAATTAACACGAGTTTAACAGCCATAATCTCTTGTGGCGCAAGTTTTCACCAGCTATGCACGCCAAAATCTTCACAATAAATGCCAGGATTTCGCATGACCGGACCGGTCCGGATTACCCTCGGATCGGTCCGATTTTCTTCCACCGGATCGGTTCTTTTTTTATTCTACCGGTACGGTATCCTCTGGATCGGTTCTGCTGCCATCGGTTTGTCATCTATCTGGGGTCTACTGGACTTGGGACATTTCGGATCGGTCCGGTTCCCACCGGATCGATCCGATTTTCTTCCTTTTTGACTTTTTCCTTTCATCTTTGACTGACCATAACTTTTGATCTTGAACTCCGATTTGAGTGTCGTTTCTTCCGATACTCTTGTGAACTCAAGCTCTTCAACTTCCCTTTTGGTGTCGAGTTCGAATTCTGAGTAAAACTTTACGCTTTTTCCCTTTGACTTTTCTTCCTTTCACTTCTCCTTTCTTCTGGTTTCTTTATCTCCTTTCTTGCATTCCATTCCTGAAAAATCTATCAAAAATACACGAAAACTTGGGAACATTGTTAGAAACAGTCAATTGAACGATATGGAATAAAAATGATTCAATTACCTTGTTTGAGATATTAAAATCACTAACTTAAGGGGCTAAATTCAGAAGAATTTACGCTTGGTCAAATCCCCCTAACTTAGGACTTTGCACGTCCCGGGCAATGCAACTGAATCTAACCAAAATTCTACTCTTGAAAATTCCTTTATTAAAATAAAATTCCACTTTCGCAGGCATGCGATTGCATTTAGCGTATGCAACAAGCCTTTAAACCTCTAGGTTACCCTAGTAGGACGAGTTTTGTCTCGTGAGGGTTTGCAGTGAATATACCCACAAAGTTCTTTATTGACTCAAATAAATATCAAAATACTTAAAAATTGTACAATTTAAACTTTTCGGAAAATAATCACCATAAATTCATATTCAAATGTCTCAAACCATAGTGTGTGTGTGTGTGTGCAAAGCCAGAAATTAAACCTCAAATTTCCACCGATTGAGCATTACGTTACTTTCCGAAAATTCGTTTTGATTCCAATTCTTACGGATGCACTCACAAACGAATCACTCGGATTGTGGCTATTTTCTCTCGGTATGCATGATATAAAGAGTAAATATAATGGACACAATTTCATGCATACAAAATTGAAAAGAAGGAAATATATGGTGAAAAGATCTCATCATCGGAATACAGTTATTAGGAAACGGGAACATCACCTCTAGTTCACACCATTTTAATCTCTCATATTATCTTTTCATGTCTTAGCTCTCCATGCAGTAATTAATTTCGCCATTTGGACTCGGTTAGGACTTTTCTTGGGTTAAAAAGTGTAAAGGGTAAAAATGGGAATGGATGGACTGTTCAGAATTGGAAAATTTTCTTATGACGTCCATTAGTGCTTTTTCGGGCATTTTCTCATTTTTCTCTTTCTTTTTCTCTTTTCATTTTTTTTCTTGCTATTTTTCTTTTCTTGCCCCTTTTTATAGCACAATTTGGACTTGATAAATTTGCAATTTTCACAATTCCTGGCTATTTGGGTTTTTTCGAGTTTTCAAACGAAAAGATAAATTTTATTTGGCTCAAAGTGGGTTGCAAAGGGGTAATTTTGTTTTTCACAACTTTTTATGGCTAATATTTTTGGGTAACAAACGAGGGCCTACTTCATTGTCCAAATTGCTAATCACATTACCATATGCATCTCGAGATTAATTAAGTTTAAAGATATATTTAGCATGAATTTCGAGACAACATTTCACACATTTACCGTAACCGATCAAACAAAGGATTGAGATCATCAACGACTTATTAAAACGCTGAAAAGAACATTGAGTTAATCATAAACTCGGATTGATTTAAAAACTCATAAAAAATTGAAAGGCTCGAAATCTCACTGGGTTTGATCAATCTCCACATTTATTCGTAAAGTCATCAATTTTCTTTCAATTTCCATCTTCGCTCAATTTTGGCTTAGTGCAATTGAGATTTAACAATTTGAGACTTTAAATAGAATAAAGGTCATATTTTTGAAAAATTTAAATTCCAATTTTTATTTATTTTGAACAAAAATATTTTTGGCTTTTCATTTTTTTTAGATACAGATATATGCATACAGATATATGCGAAGTTTTATGAATACGCACTTATCATCCCCCCTAACTTAGTGATTTGCATTGTCCTCAATCAAATGGACGAGAGAGATAAAGAAGACAACATTAATAGTGCGATAAATAAGACAAGCAAATATCATAATGAAACTGTAGAGTACAAAATAACTGTGTAAGCAAATATTACAAACAGACTTATGAAAACCTAGAGGGGCATCCTAAGGGGCGGGTGGGGGATGGGAAGGTCCTGGAGCAGCAGGATCATAAGGATTGTAGTAGTAAGGAGGAAGGGGGCCTCGGGACCCAACTGAAGACGGTACAAGTCCGCTTGCATATGCAGAACCAAACTCATGTCCCTCTCGTAGGACGTCTCGAACCCGTCAAAACGCATTTCAAGAGAGAGAACGCGCTCAGTCAAGCCCGTACCAACTGGAACATAATCCGGATCAGTAGTTTCATCATATTCTTCCTCCTCACCTTCTTCCATTTCAACATCTTCATCAGCAACGTCCTCTTCCTCATCGGTCTCCTCATCACTCGAATCTCCGCCGCGCCTGGCACGGATTAGCTGAATTTGCCTTTCACTTCGAGTGCGGGATTCTTGTCCTAAAGGCTTAGGCAAGTTGATAAGATCTTGAGGGGCTCAATCCCGGCATCCTTAAGCAAGGATGTAATGAGACGGCCATAAGGAAGAGGGGCCCGACCCTTTTTGTCATAGGCCACAAAGAGGATATCGGTATAAAATGTCCGGGCCAAATTGATAATAGTTGCATGGTCAAACAAATGATACATCATTGTAGCTTGACGCGGCCTCATTGCTGAATCATTGGAGGTTTGCAAAATATTGGCACAAACAATGTGAAAAGTGAACCGTGCCTTGTCGGATAACCGACCAATGGGAAAGGTCTCGGTATTCCAAACCGCATCGGGCTCGATTCTTGAGATACAAACTGCTTTGGTGAGAACGGGATCGGGACTTGGATAGTCAAATTGGGCCGGAGTGGTCACACCGTAAGACTCGAGTTTCTGGGATAGAATTTCAAGTCAGAACGGAAGAGGTGTGGAATCCACAAAGGCTTGGGATTCAAATTCAGCGGTACGGACAAGCGAACCGTAAAATTGACGGACCTCATTCTCCCAAATAGCTTTATAAGGCTCATTGAAAAATCGGCACCAGCCCCTTGACATGAACATGGCTATGACATAATTGGGCAGTTGATCCCACAACACTTGACGTTCAATGTGAATTTTGCGGGTAGGACTGAAAAAATGACGGCACCAATTTGCTTCACGGCGAGAACGGTATTCTCCATTGCCGTCAGGAAGGACCTCAATGGATGTATATTTCTGGGGAGCAGCCATGGATATGGAGGAAGGAGATAGCAAGTGAGAGAGAAGAGAGAAGAGATGGAGGTGTGAAGAAAATGGGTAGGGGGATGGATGTATTTATAGGAAGGATGATGAAATAGGGGGGAAGGAATGGGTGGGAAATGGGGGGACGAATTTTTGGGGGAAACGAAGGGATTGGGGGAATGAATTTGGTGTGGATTGAAGAGGTGTGAACCTTGGGAAATAAAATTCTGCAGATGACCGGACCGATTCGACTTAACCGGATCGGTTCTTTTTATTTTCACCCGGACCGATCCGCCTTAATCGGATCGGTTCTTTTAATTCAGGACCGAACCGATCCGGTCTGCTGAATTTTCAGAATTTCCCCCTCTCTCTTCTTTTCATCATTTATGTTCCTTTTCTCCATTCCATTGATTCCTTTACAACACTTCACACTTCAAACTTCCCGCAATGCTCATCAAAAACTTAACACCCCTCACACATCGAATTCCCAACCCCGGTACTGACACAACCGTACGACTCCTAACTCCTAAGACTCTTATGTACAACGATCACCCCATACATGTCGGGGGTACGACGACCTCACCTTTCTTTTTTCAGTCAATCCCCATAAATGGGGTCCGACAACCAGATTGTGTCGGCTTCCTTGCCAATCTCTTCCAAATACGGCTTGAGACGATGCCCATTAACTTTAAATGTGTTTCCCCCTTTCTCATCTTTGAGTTCAACAGCTCCATGGGGAAATACCTCTTTCACAATGAA
Organism: Sambucus nigra; assembly: GCA_949130495.1. Classification (NCBI taxonomy): domain Eukaryota; kingdom Viridiplantae; phylum Streptophyta; class Magnoliopsida; order Dipsacales; family Adoxaceae; genus Sambucus; species Sambucus nigra. Next base: position 543,896,823 of record OX422218.1, read on the forward strand.
CGGACCTGACCATCTTGACCGCAATTTTCTGGGAAACAAGTGCAACCTCGAGTTGTAGAGAAGTACTTTTTGTCCCGAATGAAACTCTTTCTTACGAATGATTCCGTCATGAGCTTGTTTCATTCGTTCCTTGGATATTTTAGCACTTTCATACACATCATTGCGTATTTCTTCCAACTCATTCAACTAAAGTTTACGTGTTTCACCGGCTTGATCCATGTTGAAGTTCACCCTTTTGATAGCCCAATACGCTTTGTGTTCGATCTCAACCGAAAGATGACAAGGCTTGCCATACACAAATCTAAATGGGGACATCCCAAGGGGATTCTTATATGCGGTTCTATATGCCCAGAGTGCATCATTCAATCTGAGAGACCAGTCTTTCCTATTAGGTTCGACTGTCTTTTCCAAGATATTTTTGATTTCCCGATTGGCGAGCTCGGCTTGGCCATTCGATTGAGGGTGATAAGTTGTTCCAACTTTATGGATAATTCCATACTTTCGCATTAGTTTTTCCATAGGCCTATTGCAAAAATGGGTTCCATTATCACTGATTATGGCCTTAGGCATTCCAAAACGAGAAAGTATGTTTTTTTGAATGAATTTTATCACCACCTTGCTGTCATTTGTCCTTGTAGCTATCGCCTCTACCCATTTTGAGACGTAATCTACAGCGACGAGGATGTATAGAAAACCAAAAGAAGGTGGAAAGGTCCCCATGAAGTCAATACCCCAACAATCAAACAACTCCAAGACTAGAATTGGGGTTAATGGCATCATGTCACGGCGAGTAATAGCTCCCATTCTTTGGCATCTATCGCATGATTTACAAAAAGTATTCACATCCCGGAAGATTGTGGGCCAGTAGAGACCACTTTGAAGGATTTTCGCAGCAGTTTTATTTTTGGAAAAATGACCTCCACATGCTTCCGAATGATAGAATCGAATTACCCCTTGGATTTCTTCATCGGGTACACATCTCGGGATGATTTGATCAGCACAATACTTAAACAAATATGGATCATCGTAAAAGAACATGCGTGACCATGTAATGAACTTTCTTCTCTCTTGCGGATTCCAATTAGATGGAACAATTCCAGTGACAAGGTAATTGACTATATCCGCAAACCAGGGGAGGGAAGAAGTAGCAAATAGATTTTCATCCGAAAAATACTCGTCTATGGGAATGGGATCAATAGGTACGTCGGACGAGAGTCGTGACAAATGGTCAGCAACGACATTTTCTACTCCTTTCTTATCTTGAATCGAGAGATTAAACTCTTGTAAGAGTAGGATCCACCTGCTTAGACGGGGTTTGGCATCTTTCTTGCTCAAGAGATATTTAAGTGCCGAATGATCAGTGAAGCAAATGATAGGTGACACAACAATGTAAGAGCGGAATTTGTCGAGGGCAAAAACGACTGCTAGTAACTCTTTCTCTGTAGTAGAGTAGTTAAGATGAGGGACAGATAATGTTCTGCTAGCATAGTAAATAACATGAGCTTTCTTGTCTTTCCTCTGTCCAAGAACGGCCCCAATCGCGTAATCACTTGGATCACACATAAGCTCAAATGGTAATGACCAATCCGGAGCTTGCATGATAGGCACGGAAATAAGCATGATTTTAATTTTATCAAAAGCTTCTTGACATGCTTTATTTCACTCAAATGGAGTGTCTTTCATGAGAAGATTACTCAAAGGTCTAGTGATGGCGCTAAAGTCTTTGATAAATCTCCTATAAAATCCAGCATGGCCTAGAAAGGACCTCACATCTTTAAGTGATTTTGGCGGGGGTAACTCAGCTATTACTTCAATTTTTTCTCGATCAACTTCAATCCCCCTAGATGAGACTATGTGGCCTAAAACTACGCCCTCGGTGACCATAAAATGGCATTTTTCCCAATTGAGGACTAAGTCTTTTTCCACACACCGGAATTGAACTCTTTCAAGATTAGCTAAACATTGGTCAAAAGATGGACCGAAAATTCTGAAATCGTCCATGAATACCTCAAGACCTTTTTCAATCATGTCGCTAAAGAGACTTAGCATGCACCTTGCAAAAGTAGCTGGCGCATTACATAACCCAAATGGCATACGTTTATAGGCAAACGTGCCAAACAGACATGTAAAAGTCGTCTTTTCTTGATCAAGTACATCCACTTCAATCTGATTATAACCAGAATACCCATCTAGGAAACAGTAGTAAGGATGGACCACCACTCGTTCAATCACTTGATTAATAAAAGGTAAGGGAAAATGATCTTTTCGAGTTCCGGCATTGAGCTTTCGGTAGTCAATGCAAACACACCACCCGGTGGTGGTGCGTTGAGGTATTAATTCTCCCTTAGAGTTTTCAACCACGGTCATCGCCGATTTTTTTGGAACGACCTGAATTGGGCTCACCCATTTACTATCAGAAATGGGATAGATAATCCCAGCATCTAGCAATTTGATGATTTCCGCTCTTACTACATCTTTCATGGTTGGGTTTAATCGCCTTTGCATCTCACACGAGGGCTTCACCTCTTCCTCAAGATGGATTTTATGGGTACAAATAAATGGACTTATACCTTTCAAATCTTCTATAGTCCAACCAAAAGCACTTCTATGCTTCCGCAACACATCCAATAACATACCCTCTTGCTCTTTTTCTAAACGGGAAGAAACAACAACAGGAAATGTATCATTCTCTCCCAGCAAGGCATATTTGACATGTGAGGGTAGTTTCTTCAACTCAAGACTAGGAAATCTATTTTCAGAGGGAATCATGGTTGTCTCCCTCGGAGGCAATTCTTCAAACCTAGAAATCCAGTCAACATCTCTTAAACTCTCAAAACTCTTTGCTTCTTGTAACCAAGTTTCCAACTCTTCCACCTCACGCTCACACTCAGTATAAGGACTCTTTTTCTCACCACTTTGCACTAAACACACTTCCAAAGCATCTCCTCCTATAATTTTCTCGATGTTCTCATCCACCACTTCATCAATAAGATCAACCTCAAGAATTTCATCCTCATCACCCATTTGGTTAGCGACATTGAAAATATTGGTCTCGAGAGTCATGTTTCCAAAAGTGAGTTGCATTTGGCCATTCCGTGTATTGATCAAAGCATTAGCAGTAGCTAAGAATGGACGGCCCAATATTATTAGAACATGATTTCTCACATGGGGGGTAGGTTCAGTGTCCCAAATGACAAAATCAACAGGACGTGTCCACTTGAACTATCACGTCTTCTACAACCCCACGAGGCACTTTCATTGTTCGATCAGCTAACTGTAGAGTGATTCGGGTAGGTTTTAAATCACCTAAGTCAAGCTGATTATAGATGGAGTATGGAAGGATATTTACACTTGCACCTAAGTCAAGCAATGATTTTTCCACTCTTTTTTCTCCTATGACGCACGAAATTGTAGGTGCACTTGGATCCTTGAATTTTGGTGGAAGATCATTGAGAAGGACCGAGCTCACATTTTGTGCCAAGAAAACATTCTTCTTTACCATGAGCCTCCGTTTGACAGTCAATAGATCTTTGATGACCTTAGCATATGCTGGCATTTGTTGAATAGCATCAAGAAATGGCAAGTTCAATTTTACTTGCTTCAATACATCCAACACCTCTGTACGCGAAGCCCCTTTTTTGGGTGGCACTAAGCGTTGAGGAAATGGAGCAGCAGTGGGCAACTTGACTTCAATTTCAGTTTCAACTCCCTCATCTTTGTATTCCATTTCTAACGGAGTTTCTTCAGACTCGGAAGTTTTAGATTCCTTGGGAATTTCAGGTTCAACTCCATCATCTTTCTCCTTTAGAAATTTTGGTGCTAGATCAATTACGCGGCCACTACGAAGAGTAGTAACAGCTTGACACTGTTCTTGCAAATTCGATGATGTGGAGCTAACCGTGGGTTGTCCTTGAAGAGGAGGTCTTTGGCCTTGGGCTGGGAGTTTACCCTTCTCTTGAGTATTCACTGCAGATTGCAACCTAGGGATGCTAGTATGAATTTCAGTGAACATTCGATCATATTTAGCATTGCTATCTTTTTTAGATTGGATGAATTGATTGAGATTATCTTCAAGAGATCGCCTAGGTGGAGCGACATACGGACCAGGAGGTGGTACCTGCATAGGATTTGGCATTGGAGGATCCACTTGCTGAAATTAAGGAGGTGGTGGTAGAGTCATATGTGGGTTAAGAACCATCCCCGCTTGGGGTTGTCCATAATTGAACCCAGGATTATTCCTCTATGATTGATTATAGTCATTCCCTTGCTGTGCATTATAATTTCCTCGAAACCCTCCTATTGCCTTAACTTGTTCAGTGTACATTGCCTTGTATGCAGGGATGGTAGGACATCCTTTAGTAGAATGACCCGCAGTACAAATGGCACACACTTTCTCCTTCCCGGCTTGAACGGGTCCAGCTACATCTCTCAAACGCACTTCAAGCATATCTCTGAAATTCTTCTCCAATTGGTCAAATTTTCGATCCAACAAAGTGTCCTTGTCCAAGTGATAAATACCGGACGCAGCAGGCAAGTTAGGCACTTGTCGATTTCGATTTTGACTATTAGGATCAGAAATATCCCATGCTTGGGTAGTCTCTGCTACATATTTCAGATGAGCCTCAGCATCGCTTGAGTCTAACTCCCAAAAAGGTCTCTCGCACATGGTTTGAACAAGTTGTTTGGATGCTAAAGAATGAAATCAGATGATGCTTTTCAAATCCATGATGTGGGCAAGCACTAACTAACTCCTGAAATCTCTCCCAACATTTATCAAAAGCCTCATTCTCATTTTGTCGAAAACCTTGAATTTGGGCTTTAACAGAATTGGTTTTGTGTTGTGGAAAGAATTTGGATAGAAACTTGGTTTGCATATCTCTCCAAGATAACACAGAATTTGGGGGTAGGGACCATAACCAAGTTTTAGCTTTGTCCTTTAAGAAAAAAGGGAAAAGATTTAACCGGATTACATCTTGTGGACAAGCTTGGTCACCGAACGTCTCACATGCTTCCTCGAACTCTCTAAGATGGAGATATGGTTTTTCAGAATCCATCCCATGAAATGTAGGAAGAATTTGGATCATACCATTCCAAAAGTGGAACTGACCGGCATTATACGGGAGTAAAATGCAACCAGGGGTAACAGTTCGCTCCGAAAATAACAAATCTTTCATGGGAAGGTATGGTATCTCATCCTCTCCAGCACCAACACTGACACTACCGTGCTCCGACATATCGCTACCGAAAGATTCAGAATTCTCACTCAGTGTTTGACTCAATGAACGACTTGTGATTGAATTATTAGGCGAAGGAGGTGGAACCCAAAAATGAGGAGACCCAGTGGTATGAGAATTTTCAGAACTTGCATCGGCAATAGGATTGTCGTGAACTTGGGTGGAAGATGAATTCTGCATATAAGCACATAAGAGATGAGATGTAATTTTTTTTTTTTTTTCGAAATCCCTTGTAGATTAAAAGAACTTTCCTAAAACTATAATAATTAATGATCCCCGGCAACGGCGCCAAAAACTTGATGCGACTAAGAATTTGTCTCAAAAGTGCGTTTTCTCTAGGCTCAAGTGCAAGCCTGTCGCTCAAGTAATAAACCCGGCAAGTCGGGATCGTATCCACAGGGATAAGAAATTGACAAATATTAATAGGGAAAGTTATTAAATCTTGAAATGATTCCTCAAAAGAAATATGAAAAGATGATTCATGATTGGGAAATTTCTAATGAAATAAAAATTTTACTCAAGAAAAACAAACTGAAAATTGCGAATAACTTAGATTTGACAAATGAGAGAAAATAGGGTAGGGTACAATCCCTCAAACCTTAACAAATTACCATATAAAATGCTAGAATTGAAAATTAAAATTCTTGACTAAATCCAGTCTTTATAAATCCTAAGCGTTACATATATGAAGGATCTAGCCCTCATCATACGAAATCAAAGGTAGATATAAAGCGGTGAATGGTAAATTATACTCCCAAAGCGTTCTTAAACATCTCAAGTACCTAGGGCAAGAGAGATTAAAAGATTGACAATGTTTGTATAATTTTCATTCACGATTTGATCAGTATTTTAATTTATCCTCTACTTTCTACATAAATAATTTGCCTTGGATTGAGTTCATGTACCCCAACCCTTGGGAATTTAGCTAGACATGATTTGATTAAAGAACAAATTCATACACATAATTATAGATCTACAATAATTTGAAAATAATCAAACAAGAGAATGAAATGATTTTACTTGAATTCAGCAGCAGGAAAGGAATTGAAATCCATAAATTCTTACAAACTAGGGTTCATGAAAAACTCCTAAAGAAATAGAAAATTTTCTCTCTAAAAAACTAACCTAGAATTCGACCTCTCAAAATGATGTAGGGCATGGGCTTTTATAGCACAAATTAACACGAGTTTGACAGCCATAATCGCTTGTGGCGCAAGTTTTCACCAGCTATGCACGCCAAAATCTTCATAATAAATGCCAGGATTTTGCATGACCGGACCGGTCCGGATTACCCTCGGATCGGTCCGATTTTCTTCCACCGGATGGGTTCTTTTTTTATTCTACCGGACCAGTCCGGTATCCTCCGGATCGGTCCGATTTTCTTCCATTTTGACTTTTTCCTTTCATCTTTGACTGACCATAACTTTTGATCTTGAACTCCGATTTGAGTGTCGTTTCTTCCGATACTCTTGTGAACTCAAGCTTTTCAACTTCCCTTTTGGTGTCGAGTTCGAATTCTGAGTAGAACTTTACGCTTTTTCCCTTTGACTTTTCTTCCTTTCATCTTCTCCTTTCTTCTGGTTTCTTTCTCTCCTTTCTTGCATTCCATTCCTGAAAAATCTATCAAAAATACACGAAAACTTGGGAACATTGTTAGAAACAGTCAATGGAACGATATGGAATAAAAATGATTCAATTACCTTGTTTGAGATATTAAAATCACTAACTTAAGGGGCTAAATTCAGAAGAATTTATGCTTGGTCAGTAATCACACAGGGGTACTAATGGCCGACCCTGGCCAAAGATGTAGTTGCGTATGTGAAGAAGTGTGATAAGTGTTAAAGGTTTTCCACCATCCCTCATCAACCTTTACTTCAATCAGCTCCCCTTGGCCATTTGCAGTATGGGGCATTAACTTGGTATGACCCTTATCAAGAGATGAAAATAACTATCGGTTCTTAATAGTAGCGATTGATTATTTCTCCAAATGGGTAGAGGCCGAACCAATGATCACAATCACTGGTCAAAAGACTTTTCAGTTCATCTGGAAGAACATCATATGCAGATATGGCCTTCCAAATACCCTCATCTCAGACCACGAAAGAGTAGGGATCAAGCAGTTCTTCTCTTATCCTGGCTGACCCTAGGCCAATGGTCAGACCGAGGTTACAAATCAAACAATCCTTGATGGGATAAAAATAGGTTTGATGAGGCTAAAGGAAGATGGATAGAAGAGGTATATGATGTGCTATGGGTTTATAGGACGACAACAAGGGTGCCAATAGGAGAAACTCCATTTATGTTAGCCCATGGCTCAAAGGCTGTCATCCCAACAGAGGTAGGACTTCCTACTCATAGAGTTCAGACATATGACCTTCAAAGGAATGCTGAAGAGAGAAGACTTGATCTTAATTTGATTGAGGAGAGAAGAGAGTATGCAGAGATAAGACATGCAGCCTATCAGCAGAGAACTGTGAGATTCTATAATCAGAGGGTGAAGTCAAGGCCTATAGCTGTGTGAGACCTAGTCCTAAAGACGACGTGGCAAAAAGAAAATAAGCTCCATCCCAATTGTCATGGTCCTTATAGGGTAGTTGATGAGATGGTGCCTAGTACTTACTGGCTAGAAAATTTTGATGGAGAACCCTTCTCAAACCCTGTGAATGTCGATCACTTAAAGAAATATTACTTATGATGTTGCAGTTCTTATCTTGTTATAATATATGTACCAGTTTATACAAAGGATGTTAATGAAAGGATAGAAATTTTGTGCTAATGCTCTGTTACATTGCGTTTCAACATCATTAATTTGGTGAATTATGAGGTGAAACATCAATGATTTGGTGACCTCAGACCCTTAACATCATTAATTTGGTGAATTATGATGTGAAACATCATAATTTGATGACCTCAGACCCTTAACATATTAATTTGGTGAATTATGAGGTAAAACACCATGATTTGGTGACCTCAAACCTTAAACATCATTATTTGGTGAAAGTTTAAGAGGTGAAACATCATAATTTGATGACCTCAGACCCTTAACACCATTAATTTGGTGACTTATGAGGTAAAACACCATGATTTGGTGACCTCAGACCATAAAACATAATTATTTGGTGAAAGTTTAAGAGGTGAAACATCATAGCTTGATGACCTTAGACCTTAAAACATCATTATTTGGTGAAAGTTTAAGAGGTGAAACATCATAATTTGATGACCTCAAACCTTTAACATCATTATTTGGTGAAAGTTTAAGAGGTGAAACATCATAATTTGATTACCTCAGACCTTTAACATCATTATTTGGTGAATTATGAGGTAAAACACCATGATTTGGTGACCTCGGACCCTAAACATCATTATTTGGTGAAAGTTTAAGAGGTGAAACATCATAATTTGATGACCTTAGACCTTTAACATCATTATTTGGTGAATTATGAGGTAAAACACCATGATTTGGTGACCTCAGACCGTAAACATCATTATTTGGTGAAAGTTTAAGAGTTAAGAGGTGAAACATCATAATTTGATGACCTCGGACCTCAAACAACATTAGATTGGCGAAAATCATAGGTAAAAAGATCGCAATTATAGGGCAACACCAACATAAAAATTTCAAACAAAAACATCATATGAAGCAGTAGAATCTGAAGAAGTTGAACTACTTATGATTTTAATAAAAAGGGATTCAGAGTTACGAGCCAGAATGTCAAAAAGCCATTAGAGTTCACAAAAATAAGAATTACTGAAAAGGGGGATAAAAATTACAACTATTGAAAAGCTTCATAAGAAAAGAGCCTAAGTCTCGACAGGAGCTGACCCACCAATATCTACAGTCGTCTGGTCACGGTCGACGTTGGTGACTTCAACTCCATCATCATGATGAGTAGCATCTTCAATCTCTGTGACCTCGAGAGGATCAGTCTCAGCTGGAGCAGCATTAGCCTCTTCAACTTGCTTCAAGTCCTGAACGAACCGAGGGTCTTCAAAATTGAGACCAACAAAGTCTGAGGAAGTTAAGACCCCACTCTCACCCTCCTACATGGCTGCCCATTTTCCAGTCTCTTTGATACCCCTCACTAGGTATTCAAAGTCAAAGCTGATGAATTCATCTGAGACCTTGTATTCTTCGATGGCCTTCTCAGCAGCATCTTCTAAAGCAGCATTTACTGCAGCATCGACCTTAGACTGAAGAGCATCATCCTTGGCCTTCAGAGCTTTGCCATGATCCTTTTTAAGCTGAGACATATCATTGTCCCTCTACTTGATGGCTCCATTCAACCTCTCAACCTCTGTATTCAGAGAGGCCTCAACCTTCTCGGCTTCCTTCCCCTTTTCTATAAGGGGGATCCTCTTCAAGGTCCAGTCAACAAGGCGATGAAAGGATAAGACACACTGCACAAGAAGATCAGACATATGAGCATATGAGTTATAATTTATGAAAATCCAATGTTACACTTGTGAGCAAATGAGCAAAAAAAAACTGGTACCTGGATTGACTTGTGGAGTGCAAACTCGGCCAATAAAGGGGCATCCAATACACGTAGAAAATGCTTGTCTTTTTCAGTCATGATCATGCCAATAGCTTCGGCAGCCTTCAAATTGTGGCCGATCAAGCTGTCTCTAATTTGGAGCTGGGATAGACGAGCAACTAGGGCATCGTATGTAGAAATGGGTATGGCGCGATCCTTGGCCTGAGTCTTGCTCGGCCTCGTATACGCCAGGTCAGCCATGGACTTCCTCTTCTTATTAGCATCAAACCTGGAGGAGCCGAGGTTCTTTTTCTATGCCGGTGGTGGTGCACTCTTGCCACGTCGCTTTTCCATAATCTTGACAAATCTGGGTGCCGACATTTTCCAGAACTTGTCTGATATGCCTGTCGGGCGCTCTGCAAAAGACAAGTCTCTGAGTTAGTCAGTCAGAGATACAAAAATATAAGAGGTATAACTTAGGTAAGAAAAATTAAGACTTACGAAGCTCTCCCAAGGGACCACCCCCCAAACCTGTCTAAGATAGGTAATAGGGGGTCATCAGATGCTCGTATTTAATGAGACGACCTTTCTCTCCCTGATTGCGAAGGTCCTCAACATTTTTGTAATTGTACTGGATAAGACCAGGGTCGATTTTGGCAGCAAGGGAGACCTTACCCCATCTCAGAGGGGTACTTGGAACCAAAGTTCCAGAAGCCTCGTCTGAACTAAATTTCCATGCCTCGAAAATAAAGAAGTATCGAGGTTTCCAATTGTGGTTTCAAGTTTGGGTAACTAAGAGCATCTTTTTATTTAATTTCCTGGCTAAGAAGTGATAATAGCTGGGGTGGGTTTTGGCAGACGAAGGAACGTAACAACCTGTAAAAACTCTAACTGAAAGGTCTGAATGGTGAAAAACTCTCTAGAGGATGATGGCCCTAATCATAACCCTCCAGGAATTTAGGGACAGTTGAGAAGGGGTAAGATTTATATGGGAGAGTATATCTCTGATGGTTGGGTGGATAGGAAGATGAAATCCCAACTTAAACATCTTCTCATAAACATAGATTTCTCCATCTCGGCCATCGAAGGCCCTCTCATCCCTCTAAGGTTTCCTAAGGATGATTGAAGAATCTATGGAATAGAGATTCCTGAAAGAGAGAAGGTCGTACTCGTTCACGATACTCTCATACTCAACGGCCTCAGAGGTATCAAGTCCTCTACCTTCATCGTCATCACCATCCCTAGTAATATCGTCCTGGGCAGGTGTAGGAGCACCACCAGGAAACCTCTGAGAAAATTCAACCCCGGTGGCAGTCGATAAGGGAATATCATCAATAGGAGGGGGAATTTTTATACTTGGCACTAAGATTTCAACATTCGATGACCCACACGAAGTTCTAGCGCCTTGGTGAGATGAGGCACGACTTAAAACCTCGGCTTCCTCAGGAACCTCACCTTGCCTAGAAGAATAATCCATAGCCTCTTGAAAATAGTCTACAAATTCACCTGCTTCAGACGTTGATATAGGGTCTGAGGACGAGGACTCAGACATTGGGACAGGATCCTCAAAAACCTCTGCAGGCTCAGGGTATATGACCTTTAGTAGAGGAGGAAAAATTGGTCTGAGGGGATAGTCCTCAGCCCTACGAGCTTCCTCTTAGGCTAGCTCTATCTGCCTATCAAAGGTTTTCTCAGGAAGAGATGTGAACTCTTCTATAAGTTGGTACAAGGGTCTGAGCATAAGGGAGATGACACTACACTTAAGGGAAAGACTCAGATTACGAACAGGTACACAACTTAAAGAACCAAAATTAAAGATCAAAGGGTAGAAGTTGAAATGTCTAAAATGAAGAACACCAAGAATACTCAAGGGCAGGTCACTGGAGAAGGTGATCGGAAGTTTGTCGGGAGCCAGAAAGGAAGGGGTTATTGGCTAGAACAACCTCGGAGCAGCCTGGAATGGCCCTAAAAGTGCCTACCCTTCCCAAATATGACCTAATAACCACCAAACAGTGGAGCTTTTTGTTCGCCGGAAAACAGAAAAGACTACTGAAAAACTAACTGTAAAAGGAAATATACCCAGAAATGGAAGAAGAAGGGTCAAAGGAGGTTACCTGATCAACGAAGGGAAAAGGTTTACAAGCTTGAGATGTGCAGAAAACTAGAGAAATGACCATGCATTGTCGATGGAGGTTTTGCAGCAAAGAAAGCTTAGGCGCGAAGATGGGAAAGAAAGAGAAAATGAGGAAAGAGACGAAGGTTTTAACCCTTCTCAATGATGGGGCACGATTTCCAATGCCCCCATCAATACCCTAGGAAACCTAAAAGACGTTATCATAAATATCAACACCTTGGGGCATACGTTAGTCACTTCGGTGAGTGACATGTGTCAAGAAATCACTTCATGCCCCAAGGCACTAAAGGAAACTCAGCCTCGGACTGACCTATATACCCTTCAATCACCTACTCACATAGGGGATCAAGGGCTAGGGGTGATTTATATAACCAAAGTGCACCCTCGTACTCAAAGTCACTAACCTCGGCCAGTCTCACAGCCGAGTTGACAAGAAGCTTACAACTACCATCAGAAAGGTCATATTCTGCAAGGTCAGCTCTCAACTACCAACCTCGGCTCTGCAACAGCCGAGGTCAGCGGCGCCTCATGGGGACAGGTTATTGTAAACATCTTTCTCTAATTGAGCCGACGTTATATCTCACCTCTGGCCCAATCTCGGCCATTCTTCATGACTGAGATCATCGAGGATATTGACAAGATAAAGAAACACCATCGGACTTTACCAACCTCGTACTCACCTAGGCAGAGGTTACATCAGTAAAGGGCACAAGTACGAGCCTATGCAAGCACATGTAAGGTTTGAAACACATGGAAAAATCAGTTATAACCTAATCATTCCCCTCACGTGAGGGAAAATTATGTTCATCATTATCTACATACTGGTTCTTATACTGGTTCGATCCTCATACTGGTTCAATCCTCATACACATGCTCATTGCATGCTTGGGGGGTACATTACACCGCCCAAGCACTATATATAGAGGTCTTCCTCTACCTTGTAAAGGATCCATAATGGCAACCCTAGCTAAAACTCGATTGGTTTACACAGTAGAGAGAGAAATCTTAAGAGATTGTAACTATGGCCATTAGTGCCTTAATCTAGTGAAATTACTCACACACTCATAGTGGACGTAGGTCAGATTGGCTGAACCACTTACATACTAGTGTTTCTCCTCTTCTCCTCATCTCCCTCTGCTAGACATATACTCTTGTCTGCCATTGTTATTGCTAGCTTCATCTTATCAACACGTCATATCGGTGGTGCTGTTTACAGCATCATCAGTAAGGATGAGTTTGCCCCCAATGCAAACGATGCCTAAAGAAGGGAAGTAGAGCAATTTTTGTCTCGCCGACCATAGCATGTTGTGTATTTTTTTTGTAATTTTCACCATGTAATTGATATGTTTTGTATTTTAGGCTTTTGTCGACTAAGCAAAGTTAGTATCGATCATTATCGCATTTTTCCATTTCATTATTGTGACACCCCGCCTAATTAACCCCGGGTGATCAGTCCTAAATTAAGTTAGACCAGGTTTCTTAGTTGGTTCATTCTTAGCATCACTGTCGCCTTTTTAATTACTAACCACCTAAGTGAGAAATAGACTGGTGCCAAGTTTTATCTTTCATTAATTTAAATGAAAATCTCATGAGGAAAAAAAATAATATAACAATCACAGTTAACTGAAACAACCAATTATAATTAATTAACTAACCGAATAAACCATCGGTTCAAAAATCCAATGAAAGTAAAGACAAGGAATAAAACCCAACAGGTCTGACAAATAATAAATAATCTGTGAGCAACATGCTCGAATAACTGATAAGAAGTCTCTATAATAAGAATGAAAGAATGAGGCGTCTATCAAACTCCCGCAACATCCACATATGCTCCAACAACGGATCCCTGAAATTTAGTCAAGCCTGGCGTCCCTGTGGCTGGACACCTAAAAGGTTTTTAAAAGTTTTTATAACAAGGGTTAGTACCCAAAACATTTGAAAAACATTTAGAAAATGATTAACTTGCAGTAATAAATAAAGATGCATGCTCTCCATATTTTAGTTAGTGCCGCACTCTCTCTTGAGAACTTCCTCACCCCTCTTCTAATGTGCACTACGAACGCCTTAATTAATTCACCTAGTTATTTATCTCATGACTAGATAATTAATAAAAACCTCCTTGCACCCACCCTACTCTAACCGAGTGTGCCATGATTATGATTTTTAAGTTATTAGCAACATCAACTTAATTAATCATTTCCCTTTTTAAATTCATATAACTTCCACACTTGTTATACATATAATACAACTCATGCTTTGTACTACTTAGCCCGTATATAATTAATTACCTAATTATATACTTATAGTCGTATTAAAGCATTAGCAAACATACTGACATACATTTAATAATAGCATCCACCCGAGTAAAGACTCACATGATATAAATTCTCTAAAGTGCTATCCCACTAGGTATATTCACCTAACCTAGTTACCCCAAGTCGTAATTACTCACTAACTTGGTTAATACATACAATTGGAGGCGGTCATATTAATTCCCTGAAAGTGAGATGCTCCTCACCCATATAATGGACGCTATGACCTGGAAATATGCTCACCCTACTCCTCAAGCTAGGGGATTCATCCATTACACGCAACCTCCCCCTATAGCACTAGAGTATATGATAATGATATCTAGCCACTGATATTAATGTACACACCATATATATATACTATCACACACCGCATATATATAAATATAAGCATCCCGGCTACACCGTGTACTAAGTCCGTGACACAAGTCTATTCAAATTATTATGAGTTTATGGTCCAACTCAAATTATTAATTAATTTTCACATTAATTACTTTTGGTGTCGCCCTAACCAATATACTCGGACTTACTCTCGTGGCCCGAAATAAAACAACACCCGAGTATAAATTCCCGACTCTAAATTATTTAGCTTTCACGTAAATAAATTTAATGTCTTGGTATCGCTCAACCAATAACCACGGACTTACCCACTAAATCCATATGTAACCATTTTTGAAATATTATTCTCACAATTTAATCACAGTGTGCCACACCTAAATTTCTACCAAATCCCAATTAATTTCTCTCACAATTAATTAGTTTGTAACTCCATATTTATTTCTTAATACATAAGGCATGGAAATATTTTTATTTAATTTTCCCTTGTATAAACAAACTGGCCGAACTGCCAGAATTTGCCGACCTTCGATCGATCGACCCTCGATCGATCGATCGAACAGGTCATCGTCTCCTCCGAGTAATCTGTTTCAGCCATGGACGAATATCTCCAAACCCTAACTTCTTCTATAGTAAAAACTAAGCCTTCCCATCGACAATAAATACCAAAAACCTTATAAGGAGCCCCCATAAAGTCCAAAAACATCAATTAATTTACTTTCTCTACTGTTTTCACGAATTTGGGGAAAATTCAATTTAGTCTTTAACCCTTTAAACATCAATTCATTATCTCAAATTCGTTTCTAATTCATCCGGGTTTTCACATCTTACTAGGTGCATATACAAATCTCAGATTAAACATGAATTTCTACTCAATTTAGAAATCGGATTCGTGGTTTACAAAACCCCATGTTTATACCCTTTAAATCCCAAAACGAATTTCTTTGATTACTCGCATCACATGAATATGAATTGAAATACAATTTAAGTTCTACAGCAAGTTAACCACTTACCTTAGGGTTCGTAGAGTCTAATTTTGAAGTTGTGAATGCCCATGGTTGAAGATGACCCCTATGTTTTGGCTCTCCTTTGATCCCCAAATTTGCCTTTAACTGCTATTAGGGTCTCCTAATCCACTAAGTATTTTTCCAAACTCAATTCAACCATTCCCTTATTTCTTATAATTGCTTAATTAGGCTAAATCCCTTTTTTGCCTAATGGGCCAAGCCCAAGTGACCCAAATGTCCCCGTGTGGGCCCGACCATGCCTAAAAATGTCCCGTGACCCATTTACTACCACCGGGTACACTTTTTCGACTATCTCGGCCCATCCAGACTCAACCGTACACTCATAATTGACATCCAAATTAATATATAAAAATCCTTATCTCACACCCAATTTTGTCTATACCGACTCCCGACTGAGATAAGTGCACACCCCGTCATTAATACCCAAAAAGACGTAAATAAATTATTACTATTCAGTTAGTAAATAAATTTCCCTAAATATTAACCATTCATTCCCCGATTAATATTTAAATATATAATGCCATAATTAATTCAATTAAAATTACGACACACAAGTAATTTTGAATTTCTGAATTAATTAAATATTAAATGCACAAAAATACGGGGTGTTGCATACTCCCTCCCTTACAAAGGAATTTCATCCCCGAAATTAGGTCGTACCTGTGGTGAAAAGGTCTGGATATTGTTCCCTCATATCCTCCTCCCACTCCCAGGTAAATTCGTCAACATTGTGATGACCCCACTGTACTCTAACTAGTTGAACAACCTTGGATCGTAGCTTTTGCTCACTACGGTCCAGAATAGCCACCGGTCTCTCCTCATATGAGATGTCTGGCTACAAATCAATTTCCTCGAGTGGAATGTGCCAAAAGGCTCTTTCGGTCCTTCTATATTTCTTCAGCGATGCCATTTGGAACATGTCATGTATCCGCTGAAGATGTTCTGGCAACCCCAGTCTATATGCTACCGGTCCCACCCTCTCAATAATAGGGAAAGGTCCCACGTACCTTGGTGCTAACTTACCCTTCTTGACGAACCTCATAACCCCTTTCATAGGTGATACCCGGACTAATACCTAGTCCCCAACCTCTAACTCCACATGTCTCCATGAAGCATAAGCATAACTCTTCTGCTTATCCTGAGCTATCCGAATCCTCCCTCAGATCAACTCTATCTTGGCAGACATCTCCGGGACAATCTTCGGCCCCAAAAGTTTGTTGTCCCCCACCTCTGACCAATAAGCGGGTGAACGATAGGGTCTCCCGTACAGTGCCTCAAACGGTGCCATACCGATCGTGAATTGGTAAGAGTTGTTATACGCGAACTCTACCAAAGGAAGATATTTCTCCCAACCTCCCCCAAAGTCTAAAATGCACATTCTGAGCATGTCTTCCAGCATCTGATTAACTCTCTCAGTTTGTCCGTTGGTCCATGGGTGATCGGCTGTACTTAAATGTAACTCCGTGCACATGGCCTCGTGAAAGCTCTGCCAAAAGTGGGCCACAAAGATTTTGTCCCTGTCGGACACAATATTTATCGGCACCCCGTGCAGCTTAACAATCTCTGCTATGAATAGCTGCGCATAACGCATCGTCTCAAAGTCTGTGCGAACTAGCAGGAAGTGGGCCACCTTGGTCAACCGATCCACAATGACCCATATGGAATCGTGACCCCTTTGCGATACAAGTAATCCTGTAATGAGTCCATGGAGATTCTCTCCCACTTCCACACAAGAATTTCTAGCGGTTGTAGCATCCGTGATGGTCTCTAATGGTCAACTTCCACAAGCTGACAAGCGGCACATTTTGAGACAAACTCTGCTATGTCCCGTTTCATTCCTGCCCACCAATACTGCCTCCTCATATCCTGGTACATTTTATCCCCACCGGGATGTACTGCAAATCTCGAGCCATGGGACTCTGTCATAACAGTGTGCCTTAACTCCTCATCCTATGGAACAATTAACCTCCCATTAAGGCGTAGGCCTCCTTCCTAGCTAATCGAGTAACCCTCTGCTCCTTCAGCTAATAACTGGCTCACCCTATCCCGGCAGATTTGATCCTCTTCCTGAGCCCTCACAACCCGTATAATGATCTCAGGTGTGATGGATAATGCTGACATGCAGGCCCTAGCTACATTATCCTCGTATCGAAGCTCTTTCCACTTCGCTTTCTAGACCTCTGATATCTCCCCAATCGATCTCCGGCTCAATGCATCTGCTACTACATTAGCCTTACCAGGATGATACTGAATATTAAACTAGTAATCTTTCACGAATTCTAACCACCGCCTCTGCCTCATATTCAGATCCTTCTGTGTGAAGAGATACTGAAGTGACTTGTGATCCGTGAATAATGTGAACTGCTCTCCTAGAAGATAACGTCTCCATATCCTCAAAGCAAAAACAACCGCTGCTAACTCCAGGTCATGAGTGGGGTAATTCCTCTCGTGGGGCTTTAGCTTTCTAGAAGCATACGTTATAGCCCTTTCCTCCTGCTGAAGCACACCCCCAGTCCCTGTAAGGATGTGTCAGTGTAAACCTGATATTCTAATCCTCCCTTCGGCAAAGCAAGTACGGGTGCAGATGTCAACTTGTCCTTTAGCTCGTTGAAAGTTAATTGACAATGATCACTCTAAGTGAAAGGTACCCCTTTTTGAGTCAGATTCATCAAAGGGCCGCAATCTTTGAGAATCCTTTGATGAACTGCCTGTAATTATCGGCCAATCCCAAAAAACTGTGCACCTCGGTCGGTCTTGTGGGCTGCCCCCACTCCCTCACCGCCGACAACTTACTCGAATCTACCGCAATACCCCGGTCTGACACCACATGGCCAAGAAATTGTACCTCTCGCATCCAAAATCCACACTTCCCAAATTTGACATAGAGCTGGTGATCCCGAAGTGTTTGTAGAACCATACGCAGATGCTCTGCGTGCTCCTCCTCGGTGAGCGAGTAGATCAGGATGTCATCAATGAACACGATGACAAACTGATTGAGATACTCCCTAAAAACCCTGTTCATGAGATCTATGAACACTGCTGGTGCATTGGTGAGCCCGAATGGCATCACCCTAAACTCATATGATCCATACCGCGACAGGAAAGAGGTCTTAGGAACATCCTCCTCTCGAATCCGCAGTTGATGATACCCTGACCTCAAGTTGACCTTGGATAAGTAAGACGCCCCTATTAATTGGTCAAATAAATCATCAATCCAAGGTAACGAATACTTATTTTGTATCGTCACCTTGTTCAGATCCTTATAATCCACGCATAAGCGGAGTGAGTCATCTCGCTTCTTTACAAACAACACCGGTGCACCCCACGGTGATTTACTCCGCCGAATGAAACCTTAACCCAGGAGATGCTGAATCTGTTCCCTCAATTCACGCATCTCTGAAGGATTTATACGGTAAGGTGCCCGAGCAATCGGTCTCATCCTCGGTGCTAAGTCAATAACAACCTCGATTTCTCTGCTGGGTGGTAACCTAGGTATCTCCTGGAACACATCCTAGAAGTCCCTCACTACTGGGATTGAGTCCAACGGAACCACCACCTCCTGTGAGGTTTCCTCCTCGATGTAATACAAGTATGTGCGCGACCCTCCCTCAGGTAGCGGAATCGCTATCAGGAACATCTCCTATCCTGGAATGGAGAACAAGATTGTCCTCTCGTAATAATTTACGATCGCCCGATATCCTGCCAACCAATCCATACCCAGGATGACATCGTACCCCTCCATGTCTAACACTAAAAGGTCTGCTGCTAAACTAAGCCTTTCAATTAAAATGTCCACTCCCCTACAAATCGAGTGAATCGAAGCCCCACTGCCTACTGGCGACTCTAAACACATACGAAGACTACCCGCGGTCTCTAATAACCCGACTTGCTTAGCAAAATTAGATTTAATGAATGAATATGATGCTCTTGTGTCAAAAAGTATACTACTCTCATGACCATGGATGAAAAACATACCCTCAACTATCGGCGGCACCTGTTGTGCTGGAGGATTGCAACATCCCAGACGTTATACACACGCCCGTAGTGCATTTGCCCCTGCTGTTGTGAGGTGGGTGGCGCTGGTGCTGCTGGCGGAATCTGCCCCTGTTGAGCACCCTGATGATGACCTCTTCCCCTCTGCGGGCACTCCCTCTTGAAGTGTCCTAGTTGGCCACAAACAAAATAGCATTTCTGAACGTCTCCCTGTCGTTGGCCCTATTGGCCCTAATGTGGCTAGCCCTACTAGCCTCCCCCATTATTCCCTTGGCCTTGACGGCCCTGAGGAACCTGCTTCTGCTGATTCGGGCTCAACTGCCCCGACCTGAACCCCTGTCCTCCCGGTCGGAACCCACGAGGCCTAAATTTCTTAACCTGATTCCCCTGCTGGCTGATAGCCTGCTGTTGAGTGCCACGTGTCACCACCAGTACTGGCTCTACTCACCTACTCTCTTACTCCCCTTCGCATGGAAGCGATGATCCTGGCAATGTACGAGGGCGTCATTAACGACATATGTATAAGTTACTAACATCAGATTCCTAATCAAATGCCGCCTGATCCTCCATGCTAAGCCATCCATGAACCTCGACTTCTTCCGCTCCTCATCGCTCACCTCATTTGGCACAAAGTTCACCAAATGAGTGAACTCTTCCTCACAGTCTGCCACTGACCGGTCACCCTGTGCCAACTCACTGAACTTCTTCCTCATCTCAGCCTCTACCATTGGTGGGAAGTATTTGCGATCGAACCGCACTCTAAATTCGGATATCGTCATCAAATCCCGCTCCTCAATGGTGGTAACTGATTCCCACCACTGTAAGGCTGGCCCCGATTGAGAAAGGTAGCAAGCATCTATTTCTGCACATTGGTACACTCCAGCATGCGCAGATGGCGCTGAATATTCTTCTTCCAGTCACAAGCCTCAACTACATCGGTACTACCTCGAAACTCAGGTGGGTGACCCTTATGAAAGGTCTCCCTAACTCGCTGCCAAGATGGTGGCCCTGCTAGAGGCTGAACTGCTGGTGCCACTGGAGGCGGTGCCTGGGGCTGTGGAAAATGAGCTGCCATAGCTCGCATCGCGGTCTCGACTGCATGGGCCACTATCACTGCCACCTAAGTAGTGGAAATCAACTCGGGTGGGGGTGGGGGTGGCGGTACCTGTGGCTCCTGATGAGCTTCCCTGACCTCAACCCTCTCTGCTCTTTGTCTCTTCGGTGGCATCTGAAATAGATTGAATTGTATAAGTACACAATTTATACAAAAACTCATAGCAGAAATACGATATCTCACAAGCGGAAAATGAATCAACGGTCCTAATAATAGGGCTCTATAACAACCTAATGCTAAGCTCAAACGTAGTAAGCCGCACAGATCCTAAGGACACTAGAACCTGAGGCTCTGATACCATCTGTGACACCCCGCCTAATTAACCCCGGGTGATCAGTCCTAAATTAAGTTAGAATAGGTTTCTCAGTTTGTTCATTCTTAGCATCACTGTCGCCTTTTTAATTACTAACCTCCTAAGTGAGAAATAGACTGGTGCCAAGTTTTATTTTTCATTAATTGAAATGAAAATCTCATGCAGAAATAAAATAATATAACAATCACAGTTAACTCAAACAACCATTCACAATTAATTAACTGACCGAATAAACCATCGATTAAAAAATCCAACGAAAGTAAAGACAAGGAATAAAACCCAACAGGTCTGACAAATAATAAATAATCTGTGAGAAACATTCTCGCATAACTGATAAGAAGTCTCTATAATAAGAATGAAAGAATGAGGTGTCTATCAAACTCCCGCAACATCCACATATGCTGCAGCAACGGATACCTGAAATTTAGTCAAGCCTGGCGTCCCTGTGGTTGGACACCTAAAAGGTTTTTAAAAGTTTCTATAGTAAGGGTTAGTACCCAAAACATTCGAAAAACATTTAGCAAATGATTAACTTGCAGTAATAAATAAATATGCATGCTCTCCATATTTTAGTTAGTGTCGCACTCTCTCTTGAGAACTTCCTCACCCCTCCTCTAATGTTCACTACGAACGCCTTAATTAATTCACCTAGTTATTTATCTCATGAGTAGATAATTAATAAAACCTCCTTGCACCCATCCTACTCTGACCGAGGATGCCATGATTATGATTTTTAAATTATTAGCAACATCAACTTAATTAATCATTTCCCTTTTTAAATTCATATAACTTCCATACTTGTTATACATATAATACAACTCGTGCTTTGTATTAATTAGTCCGTATATAATTAATTACCTAATTATATACTTATAGTCATATTACATCATTCACAAACATAATGAAATACATTTAATAATAGCATCCACCCGAGTAAAGACTCACAGGATATAAATTCTCTAAAGTGCTATCCCAATAGGTATATTCACATAACCTAGTTACCCCATGTCATAATTGCTCACTAACTTGGTTAATACATACAATTGGAGGCGGTCATATTCATTCCCTGAAAGTGAAATGCCCTCGCCCATATAATGGACGCTATGACCTGGGAATATACTCACCCTACTCCTCAAGCTAGGGGATTCATCCATTACGCGCAACCACCCCCTATAGCACTAGTGTATATGATAATAATATCTAACCACTGATATTAATGTACACACCATATATATATATACTATCACACACCGCATATATATAAATATGAACATCTCGGCTACACCGTGGACTAAGTCCCTGACACAAGCCTATTCAAATTATTATGAGTTTATGGTCCAACTCTAATTATTAATTAATTTGCACATTAATTACTTTTGGTATCACCCCAACCAATATACCCGGACTTACTCTCGTGGCCCGAAATAAAACAACACCCGAGTCTAAATTCCCGACTCTAAATTATTTAGCTTTCACGTAAATAAATTTAACATCTTGGTATCGCTCAACCAATAACCCCGGACTTACCCACTAAATCCATCTGTAACCATTTTTGAAATATTATTCTCACAATTTAATCATAGTGTGCCACACCTAAATTTCTACCAAATCCCAATTAATTTCCCTCATAATTAATTAGTTTGTAACTCAATATTTATTTCTTATTACATAAGGCATGGAAATATTTTTATTTAATTTTCCCTTATATAAACAAACTGGCCGAACTGCCAGAATTTGCCGACCTTTGATCGATCGACCCCCGACCCTCGATCGATTGACCGAACAGGTCATCGTCTCCTCCGAGTAATCTGTTTCAGCCATGGACAAATATCTCCAAACCCTAACTTCTTCTACAGTAAAAACCAACCCTTCCCATCGACAATAAATACCAAAAACCTTATAAGGAACCCCCCATAAAGTCCAAAAACATCAATTAATTTACTTTCTCTACTATTTTCACGAATTTGGGGAAAATTCAATTTAATCTCTAGCCCATTTAAACATCAATTCCTTATCTCAATTTCATTTCTAATTCATCCGGGTTTACACATCTTACCAGATACATATACAAATCTCAGATTATACATGAATTTCTACTCAATTTAGAAATCAGATTCGTGGCTTACAAAACCCCATGTTTATACCCTTTAAATCCCAAAACGAATTTCTTTGATTACTCACATCACATGAATATGAATTGAAATACAATTTAAGTGCTACAGCAAGTTAACCACTTGCCTTAGGGTTTGTAGAGTCTGATTTTGGAGTTGTGAATGCCCAAGGTTGAAGATGACCCATTTGTTTTGGCTATCCTTTGATCCCCAAATTTGCCTTTAACTGCTATTAGGGTTTCCTAATCTATTAAGTCTTTTTCCAAACTCAATTCAGACGTTCCCTTATTTCTTATAATTGCTTAATTAGGCTAAATACCATTTTTTTCCTAATGGGCCAAGCCCAAGTGACCCAAATGTCCCCGTATGGGCCCGACCATGCCTAAAAATATCTCGTGTCCCGTTTACTACCCCCGAGTACACTTTTTCGACTATCTCGGCCCATCCGAACTCAACCGTACACTCCAAATTGGCATTCGAATTAATTTATACAAATCCTTATCTCACACCCAATTTAGTCTATACCGACTCCCGGGTGAGATAAGTGCACACCCCGTCATTAATATCCGAAATAACGTAAATAATTTATTACTATTCACTTAGTAAATAAATTTTCCTAAATATTAACCATTCAGTTCCCAATTAATATTTAAATATATAATGCCATAATTAATTCAATTAAAATTACGACACACAAGTAATTTTGAATTTCTGAATTAATTAAATATTAAATGCACAAAAATACGGGGTGTTACAATTATATCTTTGCATGTATTATTCCATCTCACTTACCTTTTAGGTTGTGTTATCACACTCCCTTAGGCCTAGGAAAGATGATGGCAAAAATGCACCTGGTTAATGGGCTATCCACCAGTTCAGTATTTTTCAGACTAGCCGGAGTTAAATTTTATACCTAGGGATCCCCCGTAGGGATTTTTGTTATTGCGTGGGCAACTCGTGAGGTCATTTGTGTTTTAACATGACAAAGACTTATTTATCTTATCACTTCAGTGTAGTAAACTGAGCCGCTTATTGTAGTTGAATTGCGATGGCTTGAGGATTTAGCTTAATTGAAATAAACTAAATAGCTTACTGTAATTAACTTGATTCTTGTTCGGCATGAGGAAGTTACTTTATTGGATAAGTTGAGCAACTTACTGTAATAAAGTGAATTATTGCTCGGTGCCCAATGATGAGGACTAATTACTTGGAAATGATGTATGAAATTGAGATAATCAAGGTATTGAAATAGAAGGGCCTTTATTTATTCATAATGTAAAATGATAATTTTGAGCAACATAAGTTTGAAATAAAAATTTGCATAAACTAAATGTGCTTGGATATGAGAATATAGAAGTAGAACTTCTTGAGGTTGGTCGTGTTCCATGCACTTGGTATCTCTTTGCCCTCCATTATTTCCAACTGATTATCTCCTTGAAGGTTGTCTCTGGACTCCTTGAAAGGCCCCTCCTAGTTTTCCATCCGACAGTCTTACGGCGCTACCGAGAAATTTTCTTAGGACGTAGTCTCTTACATGGAAATTCTTTAGATTGAGCTTTCTGTTTTAATGCCTTACCAATTGTTGCTGATGTGAGGCCAACTTAATCATAGCCTACTTTCTTCGTCAAGTTTAGTGCGAAGAGCCTCGTCGTTAAGTCCTTGGTTGTCCAGTCTGGTTCTCATGATCGGGAGGCCAGCTTCCAGCGATATGATGGCCTCTATTCCGTAGGTGAGTGAAAATGGTGTTTCCCCAGTTGGTCTCCTGGGCATAGTACGATATGTTTAGAGAAGATGAGGAAGATCGTCCACCCAAGAGTCTTTGGCTCTTTCTATCCTCTTCTTAAGACCGTCGAGCACTGTCTTGTTGCAAGCTTTTGCATGGATATTGCTTTAAGGTTACGCTACCGAACTGTAGTGGTGTTTGATTGCATTCTCATCGCAAAAGTTCTAGAAAGGGCCACTTTCAAATTGTGTGCCGTTATCAATGATGATGTCTCTTGGTAACCCAAAGTGTGTAATGATGTTCTTCCAGATGAATCTTATTATGTCGGTGTCTCTGATATTAGCCAGTGGTTCCGCCTCTACCCACTTGGTGAAATAATCAGTGCCGACCAACAAATACTTGCGATTCCCATGTGTGGTAGGTAGTGATCCGACGATATCTAACCCCCATAGTGAATATGTCCATAGCCTAGTCCAAGGCCTCAGATCATTAGCCAATTGATGAACCACTGGCAAGAACTTTTATCTCTTTTCACACTTCCGAACGTAGATGCTTTTATCCTTCTTCATATATGGCCACCATTAGCCTTCTTTGATTACTCGGAATGCTAGAGATCTTCCTCTTGCATGACTCCCACAAATACCATCGTGAGCTCATAAAGGACTTGCTTGACGTCTTTCGGGTGGACGAACTGAAGATAAGGACCTATGAAAGATCTTTTGTAGAGTTTCCCTCTAGGGTCAAAATAGAAGAGAGCAGCCTTCACTCTCACTTAGTGATTTAATTTCTTATTGTCCGGTAGTGTCTCGTTCTGCAAGTACACAATGATTAGGTCCATCCAACTAGAACAATCGTCTTGTCAATGATGGGTTTAGTGAGGAACTCCACTTTGATTATTTGTTTAAGGTTAGAGTCCACTGTTGAGCTTAGCGCTGCTAGGGCGTCAGTGTAATACCCCGTATTTTTATGGCTTTTAAATTTAGGGATTTATTAAACTTAATTGAGATAAATTAATTTAATTTTAATCCGATTTTTTTTAAATATTTACTAGCATGACGAGAGTTAGTAATTATTGAAAATTTGTTAATTTGATTAAATATGTCTTATTGAGTAGAGTAATATGTAGAATCAATTTTATTAAAAATTATCACGAGTGAATAAAATGACAATTATGGAAATTGAGTCGGGACGCGCCTGTGTCGTGTCAGGACTAAATTATTATTATTATTATTATTATTATTATTATTATTATTATTATTATTATTATTATTATTATTATTATTATTATTATAAGTGAAAGTTATAAGTCACATGTATGGTCATTTCGAGTGCGCCAACATGTTCGAAAGGGTCGAGATAGTCAGAAAAGTGTACCCGGGGGTTTAGTTTGGGTCTCGGGACGTTTTTAGGCCTCATCGATAACTCGGGAGGGCATTTTGGTAATTTTCTATTTTTGGCCTTTAGTAATGACGAAAATCATTAAGGTTATATGAGATGGAGTGCCAGGGAAGTTAGGGTTCTTAGAACCAAAAGAGAAAAAGGCCGTAGGAAGAAGAAGGGAAAAGCCTTCCAAGTGTTCAAGGCCAAAAACCACCAATCTTGCAACCCCACCGCCACCAAAGAGTAAATCGAAAGAAGAGGGTTGCTTCTATACCAATCGAAGTTGTCGCATTAGAACCTTAAATTCCCAGGCAAGTATCTATCTTGCTTTTCTTGTAGTTAATGTTTCACTCACGTTAGATTAGGATTGATAAACCTATGTCTCATGGAAAAATTTAAGGATTTAGAGAATCAAATCACATGTTTAGAGGGAATAAATATATTCTGGAAATCTCAATCACATGTAGAGGATTACCCACGAAATTGGAGTGATTTAAAAGTGAGAAATCTAGAAAAAGAATTAGAACAATGGAAGTTTAGTGAAAATTAGGGTTCTTGATAATTAAGACAAATTGCCCCTTTAATACAATCTCGTTGATGAATCTGTGCATGTTTCACGTAGGGAATCATGCATATATGTATAGAGAACTAGTAGAAATGTTATTTTGCAGTTTGGGAATCGATAATGATGTTTTGGAGAAATTTGGAAGATGAAACCCGTAGGTCTAATTTGTAGTTTCTGGGCAAGAACTGCTTGATCGATCGATCGATCGATCGACCTCATTTACTCGATTAATCGACCCCTCCTGGAAAACTGCATATTTCTCGTCCGTTGGTTTAATCTGGTTTTAATGCATAGGAACCCTTTATTGTCATTATTGGAGTATAATGGGACATAGAGAAGACCAGTAGAGCCTAGGTAGACCCCGTTGAGTGAAACCTAGTGTAAGATGAGATTTTAGGTTAAGGAGGAATCATTCATGTGTATACGAAATCATGCGAACATTTAATAGAAAGATCGAGACTGGTAAGGGAATTACACCAGAAGGTAAGTGAGTGTATGCCTACTGAAATTATACTTAGAATGCTTTGAGAGAGGAGAAGTGAGTATGAAGTGAAATATAAATGAGAATAAAATGACGAGTCCGTTATGCATAATAATCGAGTAAAATGTGTTATAGTTATGGGTCATGGGCACACCTAACTTAGAAATGTGGGTATTTATATATATATGACTGTGTGATTGTGCATATATTATATATCTGTATAAAAATCATATTCGGACTACTAGCTATCACGGGGGTTTCTGTGCCGGGAGTGTCTTATCTCGATTGGGCCTTTATGGGGGACATTGACTCGTACCCTAGAACATAGGATTCCTTGGTACAGGCTATCTGATTGATAGTCAGATGGTCCTAAGAGACGTGAGGGTATGTGCTGACCTCTTAGTGACTTAGAACTATGTTTTGCCTCCATTTTTATGTGTTTTATGTTAATGCAGTTCGAGAGTGATTCCGAACTAGTATTCCCCTTAATATGAGTGATACGGGGACTTGATAGCAGAGTATGCCAGCACCATAGGTTTGTATGTGGGGTGCCATTAGTATATATATTATATGTGTGACTAATATATATACGTATATCTATATGGGAACTTTCTACTATGCATATGAGTAGATAAGTAATGAATAAATGCTTCAATTTTATCATAAGCATTCGAGAACTTTATAAGGGAATTGAGTTATTCTAAATAATGTAGAAATCGCGAAGAGGGTGATTTTTTTTAGGTAAATATCATAACCTCGATTGTCACCTGATAAAACCTTATGGAATAAGTTAGAGAAACTTATGAGATTTATTGGTACGGTAGGCGTGCACACTAGAATGAGAGGTGAGAATTCTCAAGAGAGTGTGGAATACTAACATGGTTGTTGCATTAGCCGGTAAGCAATTTATATACTTTCTAAACAAATTTTAAAGTGTTTTACACTCGGGCTCTGACCCGTTTCCTGTTATTTCTTCTCTCTTGTATATATATATAATACAGGTGCCCAGCCACAGGGGCGTTATGCTTAGGCTCTTTGGACCGGACGCGCTGCAGCTTATGTGGAAATTGTAGGCCATTGCTTAGACGAACTTATTGTTGAATCCACTCCTACTTTTAGTTCTTATTAGTTAGGGCATGTTTCACCCATTTCTCTATTCAGATTGGGTTTTTGTTAGAGATTTACATTCTTTTATATTTCCATTTGTTGGTACTCTTTGGGATTTAATTATTGTCAGGATGGTTTTATTTATAGTTTAAACTGGTTTGGTTTATATGGGTAAATCTAATTCTTGTGTGTTATTGCTCATCTTTAGTATGTCAGAGTTCTGAAATTGTTCGTTATTTAAAAAGGTTTTCACATTTGGATTTAATAAAATGGAAATATGGTTTTAAAATTGTTTTGACACTTAGCTTAATTATTTAGGGTGTTTAAATTGGAAATTTTATTTTGCGACAGTGATGCTAAGAATGAACCAACCGTTCACCTTGATTTTTAATGTAATAAAGGACTGATCACCCGATATTTAATTAGGCGGGGTGTCACAGGTGGTATCAGAGCATCAAGTTCTAGTGTCCTTTATGATCTGTACAACTTATTTTGTTTCCAACTTAGCGTCTTTGATTTAGAGCCCTAATGTTAGGAATGTTGGATTCATCTTTATGCGTTGGGAATTCGTGCTTCTGCTATTTGTTTATGTAAATGATGAACTCATATAGATTATTTAAAATTTTCAGATGGATCGTCAAGAAGAACAAGCTAATACCGCTAGGAGAGTCAATGAGCAAGGTCAACTCATACCTCAGGTGTCTCCAGAGAGTGTATCAACCGTCGAGTTAGCATGTATTGTGGCACAGGCAGTTACCACTGTGGTCCTACAGTATAAAAAACGCAGCACACAGCTTATAAGGGGCAAAATATCTAGAGAGGATAGTCAATCTGTCATGACTAGACACAACAGGTGCGCGAAGACACTAAAATCGCAACAAAAAGATCCTCAAGACCGTAAAAACCACGAAGGTAATAAATTGTACAGGGAAAACCAAAAGCGTCAAGGCCAACAAAGTCGGGGACAGATTGAAGTCATAAACAGGTGTTTCAAATGTGGAATGGATTGTCATGAACGTCGAACTTGTTCGGATCAAACTGGAGAGGAACTCAGACCCGACCAGCGAGAAATTTTAGGACTCTGCTATAAGTGTGTACAAATGGGTCACAAGTGGAGGGATTGTCCTCAACCAGATGTCATTTTTCATCAAGATGCTCAACCAGGCCAATAAGGCCAAGGAAAAAGTGGAGCTATACAACTAGGTCAAAACCAAGAGAGCCAGAAAATGAAACAGTTTAGAGGTAAATGATTTAATTGCGGCAGGATGGGTCACCGGAGGCAGGATTGCCCAGATAAGAGTAAGATACCCCAGCAGCATTGGCAGAAACAACACGAATGTGTGTGCGTTGTCCAACATACTAAAATCCAGCAGCCATCCTCAGCCATTGATGGTATGTTCCTTTCTTCTAGTACTATGGGACACATTTTATTCAATACTGGGGCATCATACTATTTCATAAATACTCACTTTGCACGGACCTTAGGATTTTTAGACACTACTGAGGGTACGGTGTCATGCGTAGACTCATCATTGGGAAAGGGTCATTAATTTTCTTTATACGCCGGGGTGTAGGTATATAGTTTGGTAATTTGGTTTTACCTACAATCATAGTAGTTTAGTCATACGTGAACATGACGTCATGATTGGCATGGATTGGCTCGCGAGGTATGATAAATTGATTCGGTAGGAGTATTATATTTGCCATTTCGGGGCAGGAGATGTTTTGGTGGCGATGCCTCGCCCAGAAGTGGGACCTTCCACCTACTTGTATTACATAAAGGAGGATACCTCTAAGGAGATTGTGACTCTCCTAGATTTAATTCTAGTCATTTGTGAGTTTTCAAATGTATTTCAGGAGATAAGTGGGTTATGTGTTGAGGTATTTTGTGGAGAGTAAAACCACAGGAGTTAAAATTTTCCCGAAGTGAGAATAAGGGATAGGGGCTTACAAGGGAAATTGTTAATATAATTTCCGATTTGGTTCAGAGAGATGCATTATGTTCGGAAGATGATTAAGTAGCCAAGGCGATTGGCAAAGTTGAAGTATGAGTTTTATCCTCGGAGGATGAAGCGTGTTTTATGTGACACGAGCGAGTCATTTTATTTTTGTTTATTTCTAGATTAGCATGAGAGACGAGTTAGTGCGTATAATTATGGACGTTATTATTATGTTAATATTCTCCCTAGTGTAGCGGGACTATCTTTAGTGCTATCCGCGGAGGGTGAATGGGTGTATTAGTAGTGTTATATACTTTATTGAGGTTACTCGTTTTAGTGGTGTGTTATACAAGTATGATATTATCTTAGTTACAACTTTATAGTAATGGTTATTATGATGGTAGGCAGTTATTGCAAGGCTATCGGAGTGGTTGCATTAGTGCAA
Organism: Sambucus nigra; assembly: GCA_949130495.1. NCBI lineage: Eukaryota > Viridiplantae > Streptophyta > Magnoliopsida > Dipsacales > Adoxaceae > Sambucus > Sambucus nigra. The sequence continues at coordinate 543,927,511 of OX422218.1, forward strand.
CATGTTTTGTTCTCGCGAGGCCTCACCTGCGAGAGGGTTGGACTCGCACTTATATTATTTATTCTAGCGACTTCGCAGGGGATATTGGGTTCGAGATATTCGATCCCGGTGTGTGTAGGAAATTTGTTGTTATGATTCAGTATGTATTAGGTTTACTGTTGAGAGAAAAGATTTAACTCATTATTATATTAGCGCTTAGGACTTGGTGATAGGAATAGCGCATTGATATACCTATCCTTTAGAGATGTGGGAGTTGAGAGTTACACCCATATGATTGGGAATGGGATTTAGAGAATCCTGATTGTATGTATTTAAGGTTTTTAGAATATGATTTCCACCAATACTGAACGATTGTACAATTGGCGAAATGTTCTTTGTTAAGAGTAATTACGGGAGGAGATGTAACCTTTTCTGTAAAGAGACGGAATAACGGGGAACATGTTATGGACGGAAGGCCTAATGGATTTTGATAAACGACAGTGCTAGGTAGTAGTGTATCGGGGGTTCCTTGTTTGGATTTCGCTTTACGAGACATCCCACGCATGAAACTTAGCGTAAGGATGGAAGTGGGAAGATGTTTGGTCATTAGTCTATGAGTTGATACCTCGGTCGTAGTAGGAACAGATAATTATATCTGTAAGTTGGAAGTTGAATTATAAAAAATAAAAAAAGCCGGTGGGGTGGTAAGGAGGCATTGGAAGTTTTGTCTTATCACCACGAGTTAAGGGGCGGAACTATGATAAGGAGGATTTAAAAAAAAAATCGATTTCTAGGTGGATTGAGAGTACCCAAGTGTGGAAATCACGTTGTGAGCACAAGGAAATTAAGGAATTGGGTGTTATAAGTGGAGCGTTTGTGATGCTTACGCTAGTATACACGGTTTATAGGGTGTGTGGGCATCTTGGTTAGCTGATGTCACAATCGTCTGAGTTGGAGGGACGTGGAAATAGACATGTGGAATAAATGTTTAAGGGATTGACATAACGAAATGGAAGTGGTAGAGTGGATTGAGCACCGTGTGAAAGACGATAAATCCTCATATTTGTGTTCAAAGTAGCACACCGAATCCGGTTGGAAGGTTACGGAAAGCCATTTAAAAATGGGTATTCCTTGAGAAGGGTAGAATTCAATTATTATGGAGAACACTCAGAGCAGAGTTGTAATTATTCAAATGTTGAGAGCGACTGATGCGTACAAAGAGTGAAGATGTTAGTATGGTATAACAGGTCCGTAAGTGCCCATCATGGAGAAAAGTGCATGGGTCGAAACTTTCAGTATACGCAAAGGAAAGAAGGGGAGTATTAAGTGTCACTTAATGTGAGAAATTACAAGTAGAAGTCGGTGTCGAGCGGGACATAGTGGGTAGTCTCCGCGGGCACTACTCATAAACAGAAATCGGTTGGAAGAAGAGGTCCAATTAGAGAATTTTGTGGCTACCGAAGATTCCGATAAGGGAAAAGGCCAGTGAAGTCGGTAAAGTTTCCTTGATGGGTTGCTAACCTCAAGTCAAGATCAAGGGTTCATTCGAACACGTGGAACAAGTCTCCTAAGAAGGAAGTGATTGATATTCCTTTGGGGTGATTTACCATATCAACTAGTGTGCCCGATATTCCTTTGAAAGGAAGAATCGCGTCTGTACATGATCGCTCTCCTTAGGGTGAGACTTTTAAATCCCACCTTCAATATGAAATTTTAGTAAGCAGCGGGGATAACACTAAGTGTGAGCGGGTTGTATCATCCATAATCCGGGGAGTAGGCGAGTGGTAATTAACCATTAGTGGAGCCTTGTGAAAGTAATTTTGGATTCATTGTGATTGTTTCATTTCCACAACAGTTATAGCTAGCAAGTGGAGTATAGTACGATAATTGGGGAAGGATATTACCTAATGGTAGGGTTCCATGGGAGCATTCTTACCTGTTTATTGTGAACAAGGTGCTTATTGAGGTTTTGGTGTGGAAAACCTTAACTTTTCTCACTCTGAATGTTAAGAGATGGGCGGATAATCAGAATTTGAGGTTGGTCGAGTTAGATTCTGATGACTATGGTGGAATTCCACGACTGTTTTAGGCGAACAAGAGTGGTCAGATGTTCGCATGGTTTCTCTCTGAATGGGAGTTTTGTTGTTAGATAAATCCGAGTAGTTGTCATGTAGTGAGGTGCGACCTCCCAATGATATTGAAATAATGGGAATTAATAGTGTATATGTGTGTCTTATATGAATGATGTCGGATAGGAGCACAATATGAAGTGTCGTTAATGAGAGTTTTAACAAGCTTGCTGAGAGACGGGGGCAATAGTGATTGAGCTCCCGACTATGTAGATAGTTTACGCACTGTTACGGTATCCAAAATTGTTTGAAAAGGTAGGCCTTATTTTTTGAATTTCGGGACGAATTTTCGTTATTAGGGGGGAAGTATGTAATACTCCGTATTTTTATGGCTTTTAAATTTAGGGATTTATTAAATTTAATTGAGATAAATTAATTTAATTTTAATCCGAAAAATTGTTTTAAATATTTACTAGCGTGACGAGAGTTAGTAATTATTTGAAATTTGTTGATTTGATTAAATATGTCTTATTGAGTAAAGTAATATGTAGAATCGATTTTATTAAAAATTGTCACGAGTGAATAAAATGACAATTATGGAAATTAAGTCGGGACGCGCCTGTGTCGTGTCAGGACTACATTATTTTTATTATAAGTGAAAGTTATAAGTCACCTGTATGGTCATTTCGAGTGCGCCAACATGTCCGGAAGGGTCGAGAATGTCAGAAAAGTGTACCCGGGGGTTTAGTTTGGGTCTCGGGACGTTTTTAGGCCTAATCGGTAACTCGGGAGGGCATTTTGGTAATTTTCTATTTTTGGCCTTTAGTAATGACGAAAATCATTAAGGTTATATCAGATGGAATGCCAGGGAAGTTAGGGTTCCTAGAACCAAAAGAGAAAAAGGCCATAGGAAGAAGAAGGGAAAATCCTTCCAAGTGTTCAAAGCCAAGAACCACCAATCTTGCAACCCCACCACCACCAAAGCGTAGATCGGAAGAAGAGGATTACTGCTATACCAATCGGAGTTATCGAATCAGATTCTTAAATTCCCAACAAAGTATCTAACTTTCTTTTCTTATAGTTAAAGTTTCACTCATGTTAGATTAGGATTGATAAACCTATGTCTCATGGAAAAATTAAAGGATTTAGAGAATCAAATCACATGTTTAGAGGGAATAAATATATTCTGGAAATCTCAATCACATGTCGAGGATTACCCATGAAATTGGAGTGATTTAAAAGTGAGAAATCTGGAAAAAGAATTAGAACAATGGAAGTTTAGTGAAAACTTAGGGTTCTTGATAATTAAGACAAAATTTCCCCTTTAATACAATCTCGTTGATGAATCTGTACATGTTTCATGTAGGAAATCATGCATATATGTATAGAGAACTAGTAGAAATGTTATTTTGGAGTTTGGGAATCGATAATGATGTTTTGGAGAAATTTGGAAGATGAAACCTGTAGGTTTAATTTGCAGTTTCTGGGCAAGAACTGCTTGATCGATCGATCGATCGACCCAAGAACATCGATCGATCGATGATCGATCGATCGACCTCATTTTCTCGATCGATCAACCCCTCCTGGAAAACTGCATATTTCTCGTCCATTGGTTTAATCCGGTTTTAATGCATAGGAACCCTTTATTGCCATTGTTGGAGTATAATGGGACATAAAGAAGACCAGTAGAGCCTAGGTAGACTCCATTGAGTGAAACCTAGTGTAAGACGAGATTTTGGGTTAATGAGTAATCATTCATGTGTATACGAAATCATGCGAACATTTAATAAAAAGATCGAGACTCGTAAGGGAGTTAGACCGAAAGGTAAATGAGTGTATGCCTACTGAAATTATACTTAGAATGCTTCGAGAGAGGAGAAGTGAGTATGAAGTGAAATATAAATGAGAATAAAATGACGAGTCCGTTATGCGTAATAATCGAGTAAAATGTGTTAACAATGAATAATTATAGTTATGGGTCGTGGGCACACCTAACTTATAAATGTGGGTATTTATATATATATGACTGTATGATTGTGCATATATTATATATCTATATAAAAATCATACTCGGACTACTTGCTATCACGGGGGTTTCCGCGTCGGGACTGTCTTATCTCGATTGGGCCTTTATGGGGGATATTGACTCGTACCCTAGAACATAGGATTCCTTGGTACGGGCTATCTGATTGATAGTCTGATGGTCCTAAGAGACGTGAGGGTATGTGCTGACCTCTTAGTGACTTGGAACTATGCTTCGCGTCCATTTTTATGTGTTTTATGTTAATACAGTTCGAGAGTGATTTCAAACTAGTATTTCCCTTAATATAAGTGAAACGGGGACTTGATAACAGAGTATGCCAGCACCATAGGTTTGTATGTGGGGTGCCGTTAGTATATATATTATATGTGTGACTAATATATATACGTATATCTATATGGGACCTTTATACTGTGCGTATGAGTAGATAAGTAATGAATAAATGCTTCAATTTTATCATAAGCATTCAAGAACTTTATAAGGGAAATGAGTTATTCTAAATAATGTAGAAATCGCGAAGAGAATGATTTTTTTTTAGGTAACTATCATAACCTCGATTGTCACCTGATAAAAAATTATGGAATAAGTTAGAGAAACTTATGAGATTTATTAGTACGGTAGGCGTGCACACTAGAATGAGAGGTGAGAATTCTCAAGAGAGTGTCGCATACTAACATGGTTGTTACATTAGCCGGTAAGCATTTTAAATACTTGCTAAACAAATTTTAAACTGTTTTACACTCGGGCTCTGACCCGTTTCCTGTTATTTTTTCTCTCTTGTATATATATATATATATATATATAATACAGGTGCCCAGCCACAGGGGCATCATGCTTAGGTTCTTTGGACCGGAGGCACTGCAGCTTATGTGGAAGTTGCAGGCCATTGCTTAGACGACCTCATAGTTGACTCCACTCCTACTTTTTACACTTATTTGTTAGGGCATGTGTTGCCCATTTCTCTATTTGAATTGGATTTTTGTTAGAGATTTACATTCTTTTATATTTCCATTTGTTGGTACTCTTTGGGATTTAATTCTGTCAGGATGGTTTTATTTATTGTTTAAAATGGTTTGGTTTATATGGGTAAATCTAATTCTTGTGTGTTATTACTCATCTTTAGTATGTCAGAGTTCTGAAATTGTTCGTTATTTAAAAAGGTTTTCGTATTTGGATTTAATAAAATGGAAATATGGTTTTAAAATTGTTTTGACACTTAGCTTAATTATTTAGGGTGTTTAAATTGGAAATTTTATTTTGCGACAATGATGCTAAGAATGAACCAACCGTTCATCTTGATTTTTAATTTAATAAAGGATTGGTCACCCGTTATTTAGTTAGGCGGGGTGTCAAAGTCAGCATGACTATTTTTCCCTCGGGGATTCGCTGAACGTGGACCTTTTCGAACTTTGTTTTGAGCTCGCTAACCACTGCAAGGTAGGATGCCATCCTATTGCCTTTTGCTTTGAAATTTCTGCTGACCTGGTTGGACACCAGTTTCGAATCGCCAAACACGTTGAGCCATTTTTCCCCCAATAACAGGCCTTGCGTAGGCCAGTAATCAGTGCTTTGTACTCGGCTTCATTGTTGGAGGTTTCAATTCCTAACTTGATTCCTTGCTCAATAATGATGTCCTCTGAGATTATCAGGACAACTCCCACTCTTACCTCCTTAGAATTGGAGTCTTCATTAATGTATAAGGTCCAGTCGTCGGACTGTGCTTCCTCGCTAGATGACTGCTTCACAAGATATTGGTTGGTTGGGCCGTCTCTCATGAATTATGCGATGAAATCGGTTAAGATCTGCCCCTTAATTAATGTTCTTGGCAGAAACTGAATATCCAACCTTCTGAGCTCGATGGACCAATTTGACTATCGTCCAGAGAGGTTGTCTTTTCGAAGTAAAACTTTGAGAGGGGATGAAGTGATTACGGTCACTGATTGGGCTTCAAAATAGTGCTTGAGCTTCCTTAACGAAATTACCAAAGAGTAAGCTAACTTATCTAATGGCCAGTAGCATTGCTCAATGTTCAGAAGTGTCTTGCTGGTGTAATAAATAGGTTACTGTCTCCCCTCCCTCTCGTATACTAAGGCTGAGTTGATTGCGTGACTTGACACTGCAAGGTAGAGGTACAAAGGATCTCATTCATTGGGTACTACTAGAAATGGTGGTTTGCTAAGATAGGACTTGATTTCTTTTAGGGCTTTCGAACAGTCGTCATTCCAGGTGAGGCCCTTATCCTTCTTGAGGATATGAAAGAATGGTCGGCAGTGCTGCGATGACTTGGAGATGAAGTAGTTAAGTGTTGCAAGAATTCTAGTAAGCTTTGGAATATCACACAATATTTTTAGTGGTTGGGCCCTATTGATAGCATCAGTTTGGTCCAGATTGGCCTCAATTCCCCTATTACTGAATAGTTAACCCATAATCTTTTTTGACTTGGCACCGAATAAATCGCATTGAGATTCATCTAAAATTTCCTAATGATTTCGAAGGTGTTGAGTTCGTCGCACTTATGTTTACTCTTGACTAACATGTTATTAATATAGACCTCCATAGTATCTCCCGTCTACTTCTTGTACATTTTGGTGACCAGCCTATGATAGGTGGCTCCTTATGTTCTTAAGGCTGAACGACATGATCTTGTAGAAATATAGCCCCACTGAGGTGATGAATGACGTCTTGTCCTAGCCGAGGTGGAATAGTGGGATATGGTGGTACCCCAAATAGGCATCCAAGTAGCTCATTCGTTCATGTGTTGCCATGGTGTCCACCAACTGATCAATCTTCGACAGAGGAAAACTGTCTTTAGGGCATGCTCTGTTGAGGTTAGTGAAGTCGATGCAAACTCTCCAAGTTTTATTACTCTTTTGCACCACCACTAGTTTGAAAGCCAGTTCAGGAATTGAATTTTCCTTATAGACCCTACGCTCAGAAGCTTTTTTATATTGTTCTCCACCACTTTAGCCTTTGGGGGTCAATTAGAGGCATCTTTTGAGTGATTGGCTTGAAACTTGGGTCAACGTGAAGGCGGTGGCATGCCACCTCTTTATCAATCCCTAGTATGATGTAGGGCTCCCAGGAAAATATGTCTATGCTACCCTTCAGAAAGTCTATCATCTCATTCTTTTTTTGATCGACAAGTGTTGTCCCGATCAGAAACTTTCTCAATGGTAAGTTATCCTAAATGTTAACCTCATCCAGGCTTTCGATGACCTTATCAACGGGGTGAACCCTGGTCTCCTCCGCCCCTGAACGGTTTCACCGTAGTCGCTATTTGGAAGGGGTAGCCCCATCTTGGGGTTCCTTCGAGGCAACTTTTTTTTCCTTCTTACTGTATTTTTAAGTATGGATGGCTATGATGAAGTACTTTTCTACAGTGGCCTGGTCGCCACGAATTTCCACTACTCCCTGATTAGTAACACATTTGAGTTTTTGGTGGTAGGTCCACATCACGATCTTCATAGCGTGAAGCCACCCTCTGCCCAAAATTTCATGGTAGGGAGAATCAATATCTACCACAAAAAACTCAATCATTTTTAAAATATTCCTTACCCTCATTGGTAGGACTATCTTCCCCAACGGTATCATGATCTTCCCCGCAAATCCTACCAACGAAACAGTTACTTATTTGAGGTCGGCTAGGTCGAGTTTCAACTTTTATAAGACCTCCATGTACATTACCTCGGACGAACTCCCTTGATCTACAAAAAGCTTATCGACGTCCCAATACGCAATCTTAAGGGTTATTATGAGGGCATCGTGATGAGGGGTCCTTACCCCAATTAGGTATTCCTCTAAGAAGATGATATGATTGTTATAATCAAAGTCCTATGGTTATCGGCACTTTTCGACCTGGATCTTTGTGGGATCAATCTGGAAGGCCTCCATGACAGCCGTTACCTTCTTCAGTTCCATGCAAATAGTATATCCTTAGATCTGTTTAAGGTCAAAGGATCCATGGATTGTTGTAAACTTTGGTCCCATGTCGTCATCAAGGATGTTGTTTATCTTTTAGTTACCATTGATTTCAACCTTATCAGCCTTCTTATTTATGTACTCATTCAAATGCCCAGCCTGGTCCAACTCCTCTAGATGAGATTTCAAGGCTTTGCAGCTTTCCATTAGGTAGTCACCTTCCTTGTGGAATACGTATTACAACTTGTTATTCCTTTTTGTAAGGTCTCCATCACTCTTCTTAGGCCACTTCACAAATGGTTGGTCCTTGATTATTCCCAGGATCTTTTAGATCGGATCCTTGGAGACTATGTTAACAACCTGAATGGCCTTTGAAAGGTCAGCCTTGTTCCCATATTTCTAATCGTTCTTTCCCCCATTCTTGTTCCCCTTCTTGGGAGTGTCAGACTTGTCTCTTCCCTTATTGGATTTGACGCGAACAATTTCCCCAGGACTATCATGAACCACATCATTAATCTTGGCATATGTTTCAATAAGCGCCATGAGGTTGTCGACGGTGTTAGACTCCATTTTGGTAAGGGATTAGTGCAACATAGATGTGGTAAGCAGACTAATCTTGTAGGATGATACAGAAACCTGCTCCGAGAAATCTTCCACTTCATTGAAAACTTTCCAACACCGCTTGGCATACTCGCGAAGAGTCTCATCTGGCTTCTTCTTCATCGTGAGCAGTGAGTACATCCTCTTTGGGTGGGAATTACTGGTTATGAAGTGAGAAATGAAAGGCTCAGCAAGGGCCTTGAAACTCTTGATGGATTTGTGTGATAGTATCTTAAATTACTTCTGAGCTACATCGTGCAGGCTAAAAGAGATGATATGACATATGAGGTAGTCATTATGGCTCCACAGGGTCATCGTCTACCTGCATTGCTTAACATGGTCTATGGGGTCAGTTTTTCCATTGTAGATCTTAAACCTAAGAACAACAAACTTGTTTGGGGGCTCTTCTTCTTTAATCGACCTTAAAAAGGGGATTTATCTGCGTGTTGAGATCGCTCCTGGCCATCTCTTTAATAGACTTGACCCCTCGGTTGGTTGGGTATTGATCCATATCTCTCCAGACCAATCTCTTTATATCATCTCTATAACGTTCATCGTCTTTGTGACATCTCTCTGATAGGCCACGTTCTGAGCGGTTCCGATCGCGTATAAAACTCCTCCAGTGGCTGCAAGTCTTGCTCGCTTGAGGATTGGGGGTACGCTCATGGCATTTCCAGATATATCTGCGAAGAAATCTCACCATTTGTTTTAGTCTCCTTTGGAGGTGAGCATTCTCTTCTATTTGGAGACATATGGCCTCCTCCTGTTATTGGAAACCTAGCTTCCTATGTGTCGACTAACTTGGATATATGTGTAGACCTAGGAGGTCCATGACTTTGTTTATAAGGCTATTTTTACTGATGAAACCTTATATTTTTCTCTTGGCGAACTTCAGACCTGACCCTAGGGGGAATGGGGTCAGCCTGCACGTCGCCGATCTGAGGTGGATTGCTGCTGTGGTGAGACATCGTGGCGTTTCCTTCTAGTGGTTGCAGTCGTAGAAAAAAAGAGAATCGTTTTCCACAAACAATGCTAATTGTGAGTGCGAAACAATTGTAATGAATATTTTCGAGAAAGCAAGTCAATAAACAAGGAATACAAAATAATCACACGCATAACACAGAATATACGTGGTTTGAAAACTTGCCTACATCCACAGAGCGATCACGATTTTTATTAATTTTTTTCTCAAATGTTCATAGTTTCACCCCCTTGGTCAGGGTTTTACATTTATATTAGTGCTCAAGAGGTTGAGTTATATACGTAACTCTCCCTGCTTGAGTGTAACTCGTAAGGTGTCCCTGAATATCCCTTCGAGATTGTTGGTAACCTGATTCAAGATTATCATTATGAATTTAAGCACATATCAAATACACGAATGTAATTATCTGTTGGTTCTGGGCCAGACAGTCCTGTAATATCGTGGGTTGGTCGTCCATCTTCGAAAATGGGCCTAATGAATAATTTAATCCCCGCAGTTATAATTAAATAACTTTAAAAATTCGAAATTGTGGGCTGATTGTCATAAATCTAGGGGTTCATTATTATGTATTTTTAATCAAGTATCTAAGTATCTCACGTATTTGAGTCAAAATCATAAATTCTCATAAATTTCAGTTTCCCTAATTAATGATAAACTGTCTTTTTATTCTATAATTTGCCACCGGGTTGAGATCATTTTTTATTTTTTGCTTTTAGATGAAAATGCTCTAATATTTTTTTCAAATACTAAAACAAAATCACTATTGTTATACTCACTTGTACTCAACTACAATTGATATATCTGTAATCTACGCATTGAGATCAAATAGATTTGTGAGTGCTGTTAGAGACACTCCATTTTTTTCTTCCAAACACCATAAACAAAGTCAACCCATTTTTTTTATTAATGGCCCCCGAAATTGAACACCTCGATTTTAAAATATGAAAAATTATAGTCAAAACCCATAATATTTTATCTAACTTTTATTTTAACCACTAAAAAATTATAAAAATATCATTATTCACGCACAATATTTTTTACGTCCTAACTTTAGCTTCACCATCATTTCCACCCACGACAACCTCCCCCCATTGCAACGAACACCACTTCTCTCTCTCTCTCTCTCTCTCACACACACACACACACACATATATACAATTACCACCAAACCTTGATCTATCTTTCAAAACACCACTCAACTACCAAAAAAATCAAACCACCACTAAAACACCTCAAACCACTACAAAGTCACCCAACCACCACCAAAACACATCAAATCACCACAAATCCACCACCAAAAATTGATTAAACCACTAGAAACCCCTCCAATAAGCGGTACGAACTCGGGTATGAGTATGTAAGTTCATATATACATTAATTCGTCTATATATGTCTATATATACACAGATTAAGGGGGAGAGAGCAAGAAGAGTTCGCAAATAAGGGAGAGAGAAGAGAAATGATAATTCATAGAGAGAGGGAAGAAAGAGGGAAGATTGAATATATATATATATATATATATATATATATATATATATATATATATATATATATATATATATATATATATATATATATAGAGAGAGAGAGAGAGAGAGAGAGAGAGAGAGTTGAATCTTACCTTAGCAATGGGAGGTGGCGACAAAAGGAGGTGTCGTTGTAGGGTTAAGATTATTGTTTGAGGGAGAAGAAGAAGAAAAAATGGGTTAAAATGAAAATTAGGATTAAATATTATTTAACCAATGGGTGCTTATATGTTTGGGAATACATTTTAGTGTTTATGGGGTGTTTGGAAAAAATTAGGTGCCCTTAATTCACCCTAGATCTATTATAATACAAATACTAAACTTGCAAATATATTTACATATGAGCGCATCTCGAGCGCAAAATAAGAATCACAATTTCCCTCTAAGAGAATCTTTGCGTAGTAATATATGTGTTTTTTTTCAACAAAATAGACTAAATTTTTTACTACGATGTAAACACCCCATTTTACAAACTCCTCACTGGGATTGACATTAATTTTTTTCCCAAGCACCTTAGATTAATCGTGTTTTAGAAACAAAAACATAGTTTATAGATCTATAAAATTAGATATAGGGTTCCATGAACATATATTTGTGGAGCTTGTTGGTGCTTTAACCTAGGGGAATAAATTTGATGGAGAAGATGAAGAACCATCGTAGATATTCCAGTATATGTGAAAAAAACATTCACCTTCCTGTATATGATACATCCAAAGAAAGTTATGTGTGTGGGAAAATTCAGAGATGAAAACTTATTGAAAAAGGGAAAAAATTGAAGATGAAAACTTATTGGAAAAGAGAAAAAAACATTCTCATTCCCACACAAAAATGTGAATAATATTTTTTTCTCTATCTCTTACCCTTTAAAGCGTATAAAAATATTCTGCATACCAATGGATATACATGCATGAAGTGTACTTGTGCCAATTAGGTTTTTTAGAGAGATTTTGGCTTACTTCTTTGAATATTATACAAGGCCCAAGGCAAATGATTAAATTGGCTTCCACAGAGAAATTTGAAAGAACCAAGTTAACCTCCATAATTTTTTCCTTCTCTATTTAGTTGTAATTGATTCCATTAAATAATTACAACCGCACTCCAATTTAATTATCTAAAAATCATATGAATAGAGATTCATTTCACATTATCTGATTCCCCGTGCTAAATTATTAATACCCTATTAGTAAGATTGAATTCTTAATCAATTTCACTAACATCTTATATTAATTTATTATCAAACTTAACTTACTTCATACTCTATCGGATTATAAAATAATCCACCAATAATTTTTCTTGGCAGAATCAAAACTTATAAGTTCACTAAGAGGGTTTTTCAATCTAGAGTAACTATCATGGATGTGGATTCTTCAGAAACATGATACTGGATATATTCACATAATGACTACCCAATTTACTGAGCTTATATGTCCAATAAGTTGAATATAACCCATTAGAAAATCAAGTATTAATGACTATGTAAATATTCAAATCCTCATATCCCTCGCGGATTAAGAATCTATGCAGCCTTTTAAAAATGTTAGATTTGTGCAAGTCTAATATAGTCACTACTTAGACTATTAATGGTAAAATCTTCCTTGAACTATTAAATAAGTTTTCGAGCCATAAAAAAAATTTCAAACCATCATATAAGTTCTCGTAGTCATGATAAACTACTAAATTTTACACAAAATTTTACCAATATGATGTCAATCCCGACTATGAACGATTCAATCATACTAGAACCAAAGTTCTTATCTTTCATGGATAAGCCGAACTTTACTCATCAAAATTCCTACTAAGTATGACTGATTAACATAAACGATATTAATATATGAACAAATTTATAAAGAATTGTCATAATCATGATTCATATTTAAAATGGGATAAGACAATTCATAATTAACAAATAATAAATGTCAAAAAAATGGGTTTGAAGATAAAAACTTAACAATCCCCTACTTAATTTTAAATTCATGTGCCTATGCATCTAAAACCTATTCCCTCAACCTACTATCAAAAGTCATGAGGGTATAAGGATTATTCAGGTCGTTATCTCATGTAATCTTGGTCAGTATCTAATCACCTTTTTGCATCATATCTTGGAATACCTATACTCATTGTGATTAGACCTCTTATGGGTATTGACTTCTTTCAAATTATAAACCATTATAATATTATCAAAATGAAGTGTAATGGCCGACCTCACTAAAGGAACCACACGCAAGTCACTTAGGAAGTTCCTAAGCCAAACAACGTCCTTTGTTGTCTTTGAAGCGATAACACATTTGGCTCACGTGTTGTAATCAACAACACATTATTAGTTGATAATCCTCTAAAATATGGATCCAACTCCTAAGGTAAACACATATGTTGAGTTTTATTTCTTAAAATCCTTATCTATTTGAAAAGTCATCTGTATACCCCAAAAATACAAGACTATTCGCTAAGTAAATGAACACATAATCTCTAGTCCTTTTCAAATACTTGAGGATATGTTTTATTGCAATTAAGTACTCCTCACCAGGTTTAGACTAGATTATTTTGCCATGTTTACAAAAAAAATAGATATTCGTTCCAGTACACAACATAGCTGTTGTAGACACCTCAAAGTTTATTACGTCTTATTTTCATAGTTCACGTGATAAAATCTGCACAATTTGCTAGCCTCGCAGAACACAAAAAATAAACTATAAAAAAATCCTTGGGTCTCACCTGAGGGCCAAGCATAAAACATCCATGGTGTTTGTAAAATACCCTAACCTCTAAAGGTGTGAACACATTGGGCCTATTTTCAACATCACCCCTAAAAAAGAGAGAACACCATAAGGCTTCACCATGGCCATAACCAACTTTCTAAAACACCCAAAATAGCCAAATACCTTGTATTAAATCTCTATTATGATAGTTGGTGCCTCACTTCAAGCATCGAAGCTAAAGGTAGTCTCAATTAAGGAGATTTACATTAAATATCTCCTTATGGGCGCTTTGAACCTATTAAACTTCATAATTTGGCAAAATGGTAGTATAAAATTTATAAATAATGGAAATATCTTCCCAATGGTGAAATCCACCCGCCAATCGGAGCTTGCATTAAATCCGTATAACCTCTTGACTCAAGGAATTCATACTACATGCCACTTTATGGATATTTACAACCTAGCAAATTTCATGATTGGGTAAAGTGAAAAACATAAAGAGGTGAGTCTTTGAATTATCTTTCCAATGATGAAAATCACGCGTCAATCGGAGTTACAAGTCAAAAGTTATAATAAAAACATGAAACTATGACGAAATGGGATGATGCCAGTATATTTAACTAGGCGGTTAACTAACCTTTTGACCGTGAGGTTAAAATTTAATTGCATGGCTAACCCTATTTTCCCACTTGTTCTCCGCTAAAATCGCTCAAATTAGTCAATTAACCGTGCGGTTAACCATTTGATCGTGTGGTTAAAGCCATGAGACAAAATTTATACATATCTCGGCCACATGTCACCAACTCCATAAAGATTTGACCGCGCAACTGACTTTTAGCCATGCGGTTAAAAATCTAAGACACCCGACATCAAATCCAATAGAAGATATCCAAATGGTTAAAATATTTAATCATGTGGGTTAATGCCCTTTTAACTGTGCGGTGAAAAGTCCCAGATCCGGACCTATAAAAGAGACCCCACCTCATTGGGAAAAGGATTCCAAAACCCAACACTGATTTAGTTTTCTAAAATCCTCTCCCCAGAGCCTGGACTTGAGACTCTTGAGCGAGGCACCAACTTTTGAAACAGGTTCTTCCTGAAACGACTTTCAGTGCTCGAAAAAGCATCGTTCCACGTTGAAAATCTAGAAATACGAAGTTCCTCGTTCGAACCTCTACCCGACAGTATGACCACTTCCTTCTGAAGTTATTTCCATGCCGAATCCCTATTCATGATCCAAGGGTAAATGTTTTAAACTTTCATATTAATCTATAGAAAATGTTGGCACCTAAGAATACATATACTTGTACATTAGAATAACCCGACCCCCACGAGGGGACCGAGTATGCACATTACAATGTCTATATTTTAAAGCTTGATTCTCCTTATACATTTCTCATCATTGAGATTGATATTATGTTCTCATAGTAAAATGACTATCAAATCGGGTAAAAGTAAGTATGATACAAAAAATGCTTTTTCCTACATTTCAAACCCGCTTTCGGGAAAGTGTGAGTGTGAGTTCAAGAAATATCTCAATAAAGATCCAAGAAAACAATAATGAATGCAGAAATTAAAGATCATACACACAATAACGATATACGTTGTTCAAAAATTCGCCTACATCCACGAAGAGGTTACTATATACTTATTAGTGTCTCTCAATGCTTGAGTTTTTACCCCTTTGCCCTACGTCAAGGTTTACAATTTATAGATGTATACAATAAGAGTTTGAGTTATTCAAGTAACTCGATAATCACATGGATAACCCGTGGTGTTCCTAAATATTTCCTTTGAGATTATTGGTAATCAATTTGAGTTTATCCGTAAGTGTTTGAGTGTATGTTAAATACACGAGCCTTTAGTGGATAATGGATTTGGGTCAGACATTTCCTCTTCGCAGGTTAGGCTAGTCTGCTACTCTCCTGGACTAAGATAAATGGGTCCCCACAATTGCCCCTAAAATTTTTGGGTTGAATATTTTGGCCAATAAATTTTAACTGAATTGAAGGCCCATGACTTGAAACTCTATTTTTAATATCGGAGTGGAATTTTTACAATTCTAGCGAACTCACAAGGATACGCTCGCCTTAAACCAAACACCATGGAGGACATATAGTTTTATTGAAGATTGAGGGTATGCTGGTCCGAGCAGTTAAATATAGCGATAAAATCCTCTTTGGATGTCGTGTTTCGTGATTAGTTGGAACTTCAAACTGGAGATACATCTCCTCCGTTAGCTGTTTTTCAAGCTTTCCTTCATCTACTGAGCTTCTATTTCTCTCTTATTTAGCATTTCATTTCCTTTAAAGCTCTCATCAATTCTTATAAGTTTTGTTCATCTTTTCTTAGTTTTCCTCTTCTATGATTGTACTTCGACTGTAGTTTTTTTTTTTCTCTATTATATCATTGATGACGTCATTAGATAACAAGTCAATAGCAGAGTTTAGGAAAGCCTATAATATTTCCGATTGGGTTGAAATCGACTGTGCCCCTCTCACTAAATATGTTTATGACATTGAAGGGGGCACTGGATTCATACCATATTGATCACCCAAGGTGGGTTAGCATTCCCTCCAAATCCTCTTTTTCTTATATTTTTCAAATACTTTGACGTTGTCCTTGCTCAGTGTGCCCCTAATGTTTGGAAGATTGTAAATGGGGTAAATAGAATAAACACACTGTATGGGACTAACCTGGGTCTTACTGAAATATGATAGTGTTATTCTTGGTCACACACTAGTGATGATATTTTGTATATGAAGACCAGTAAGCCTGATAGGTTCCTGGTGGTAAACCTCCCAAATTCTCACAAGGATTAGTGGGATCATGGGTTTATTGCTAGAAATTGGCAATATCCTCCCCTACTTGAGGGTGAGAGGCACCAAGGCCCTTGGGTCCCTGACTAGGGAGAGGATTAGATAGGTTACTTTCCTTTCTTCTTTTGTTTTCTTATTATTTCTTACTTTTTTGTTCATTCGTTCGATGCTTCTATTTTACAGCTCGCACTTAAAATTAGGAGCCCGATCTGAGTGAGGTGAGTGTGCCTGATATCTTGAAGGCTGGGGAATTAAATAGAGACTTATAGACGACGAGTATCCACATTCTACAGCTTATTTACTTGAGTATAAAAATTCTATAAGCAATTTCATTGCTCGACCGATCGGCAAAGTCCCTATCTTGGAAGTTCCTGAAGCTAGGCCTTCTGAAATGATTGTCTTAGAGAAGAAGAAGAAGAAGAAGAAGAAGAAGAAGAAGAAGAAGAAGAAGAAGAAGAAGAAGAAGAAGAAGAAGAAGAAGAAGAAGAAGATATGGCTCCCGTATTAAGAGGAGATTATTGAGGAGTAGCGGTGATGAGGATCAGGCAGTTCTTTCTAATCAGATCAAGTCTCTGAAAAGGTCGAAGGTCGATTACCCTAGGGCTAGTAGCTCTAGACCAGAAGTCAGGGGAGAGAAAAAAAGAAGGAAAAGAGAGAATAATAAGAGAGAAGAAGATATAGATAGATAGATAGATAGATAGATAGATAGATAGATAGATAGATAGATAGATAGATAGATAGATAGATAGATAGAGAGAGAGAGAGAGAGAGAGAGAGAGAGAGAGAGGGGGAGAGAGAGGAGACCAAGAGAAGATTGGTCTTAAAGGACCCTGAGTACCTTTATTCACTACTAATGCTGAGGGGCTAGTGTGGGCAACACTCCTGCCCTTGACCTGATCTAACAAAGGGGGTTGTGCTCGTTGTTGATCACGATTGGGGGCGTCCCATCTTGCTCTTAAGTCCGCTCAAGGACTTGATTTGGTAATTATCTTCCCTTTATCCCTTTATAATCTCTTTTCTATATTTTTCTTCTCTTTATACTAACTTGGCTTTCTTTTTCCTTATGCGATTCTTATCTGACTTTACATCTCATTTGGATGGTTATATAGACCAGGCCAAAATTAATTAGGAGTTAAGAGATGCTCTGAGTATGAAAAATACTTTATTAATGCTCGTGCAATGTGGTAGAAGTAAAAAGAGAAATCGATAAAGGCTTGTGTTAATCTCCAGGTGTCCAAGAATGTAATAGTCATAAAGAAAGAAGAGTTGGCCAAGGAAAACCAGAGTCTGTCTGGTAAGGTTCAAAAGTTGGAGCAAGGGCTCCAGAGGGGGAAGGATGATAGCTATACTTAAGGCTAGAATGCCGTTTATGATGATATCGAGATCCAGTTGGACTATACGAAGAAGGTGTCCTTCAAAAAAGGCTGGAACCAAGTGTTGGGAGCTATAGGGAATCCTTATGATTCTGAGATTTTTTCCCTTCATTCTCTTGGGCCCAACTCCTTCATTGAGGAAGAGCAGAATGTCGGTCAGCCTGCCGACCACATTGAGATCATGTTTGCTGAGGTCGAAGCAACTGCTGATCGAGATACGAGGGCTGCCAAGAAGGAGAAGGCAGTGGTCTAATTGTCAAGTGAAGGAATAGGGATTTTAGATTAGGAGTTTTTTCCTTATTCTGTACAAAGTTTTGATGACCTGTAATATTCTTTTTTTGCTCTGATTGTATTGGCATCTGGCCCTCCTTTAACTAATAAATAAAAGAAAACCTTTTTACTTATATTGATTCATACCTTCCATGCGTACTGATATTTATTTGTAACTTTATTTCTTGTGTTACTTTTAGCCTGACGAGGACTATATTCTCCCTACTTCAAGGTTGGGAATGATCCTAGGACCCAACATTAGTTACCAAGCTCGCAAGGCATTTATATAAAATCTACAATTCTTTGAGGAGAGGACTGAGAAATATAAAAATTAGTTTGTACTGGTCGCCAAGTTGAAGGATGATCTTCAAGTCATGAAGGAGATTGGTTCTTTAGTTCAAGATGAGGTGAATGGATTAAGGGCCAAACTCATGGAGACCAACGATGTGGGCCAAGTCGGAGAATAACACATTCAGGAAGGAGGTTGTTGAGCTAAAAAGAGATGTACGAAGGGCATATGTGATTGTAGTTAGACTCCAGAAGGACGTCAAGAGGCTGAAACACTTATTTAGGATGGGTTTATAATGCGGGTTGGGCTGATGCCCCAGTAAGGCTGAAGGAGGAAGAGGATCTTGCATTCGCTCGTGGGTGACTAAGTGCCCTTAGGGAGGTAATGGAATTCGGCGGGTGGTATAAATACCAAGTCGAATGTACGAACTACTGTCATAACCATTTCTTATAAGATGACAGGTGGATCCCGATTGATTCTATTCCTTCCCAACTCCTGGATAATTACCCTGAATACGATGTGGAGGTGTTTGCTCCTAAACTAGATGATGGCCGAAGAGCAAGTATTGCGAATTACCTTACTCGCCATCCTGAGACATCTTAGGTCTTTGTTTATTATATCTCGATGTAATTGTACTTCCTAATTTTTGTCAATATAAAGATTAATTTATTAACTTTTCCATATTTTGAGCATGTGCTGACTAAACATGAGCTACTATTTGCCTTTATGTTTGAATTGGAAAGAGTTGTTGCTCGTAAAATACTTATGATCTTCATCGACTAAGTAATAATATTTGACCAGCTTATGACTTTTGCCATTTAAATGGGCTAGTACTTAGGTTTGATCATTTTGGGTTTTTCAGCTGACTAAATGATATTAAGAATCCATTTGTTATCATGTGTTTAAACATTCTTCCAGTCCAATATGCATTAGTAGTATCATTCCATCTACTTTACCTTTTAGTTTGTGCCATCACACTCCCTTAGGAAGTGATATGATGGCGAGAATGTACCTGGTTGATAAGTTATCCTCCCTAACAGGCTTTTTACGACCAACGCAGTTGGTGACCAAATTAAGTTAGCTTTGTTGCCTAAGGATCCCTTATTGGGCTTTTGTTGTTGTCGGGACAACTCATGAGATCTATTGTGTTTATGATATAGACTTGATGGTTATAGTAATTTAAACACTTTATTAACTTATTATAACAACTGTAAACCCTACTTGGTATATTAGATTCCTTGATTAAAATAAGTTAAACAACTTGTTGTAATCCCTAGGAGTTATGTTATGCATGAGGGAGTTATCATTTAGAAAGGGTCGTAATATTGATATGCGATTAAGAAATTTGAAGCAAACAATATATAAAATCAAGGTGCGAGAGCCAACCGACCTTTATTTATTGAATAACAAATTGCAAGTAACATAAGTTTGAAATTAAAAAAAATTCATAAACTAAATGTGCTAATAGAAGATAAAGAAGACTACAAGTAAAACTTCTTGAGGTTGTCTATATTCCATGCTCTTGGTATCTTCATACCCTCTAGCATTTCCAAGTGATATTCTCTTTAGTGGTCACCCCTTATCACCTTAAAAGGTCCTTCCTAGTTTAGTCCCAGCTTGCCATCTGATGGTTTCTCCGCACTATCGAGGACTTTCCTTAGGACGTAGTACCTTACCAAAAACTTCCTCGGATTGAATTTCTTGTTGTACTTCTTAGCCAGTTGCTATTGATAGGATGTCAAATTGATCATGTCCACTTCTCTTCGCTCGCCTGCTAAGTCAATTTCAGTGCATAGTGCATCGTCGTTAAGGCATTGGTCAACCAAGATGGTTCTCATAGTAGGAAGACATGTTTCTATAAGAATGATAGCTTTCATTCCATAAGCAAGAGAAAAAGGTGTTTCTCCAATCGATTTCCTAGGAGTAATGCGGTAAGTCCATAGAACATGGGGAAGCTCATCCACCTTGACATCCTTTGTTCTTTCCATCCTCTTTTTTAGGCCATCGAGCATGGTTTGTTGGAAGCTTTTTTCTAAATGATATTTTGGGGATATGCCACATAACTGAAGTAGTGTATGAGGACATGATCATCATATAACCCTTAAAAGAAGTTGTTTTTAAATTGCGTGTCATTATCGGTGATGATAGTCCTCGGTACCCCAAAGCATGTTATGATGCTTTTCCAGATGAACCTAGTCATATAAGCATCGCGAATGTTCACCATTCTGCCTCTACCCACTTGGTGAAGTAATCTGTGATGACCAGTAGATACGTGTTATTTTCATGTGAGGTAGTAGCGGTCCCACTATATCTAGTCCCCATCACGCGAATGGTCAGGGCCTTGTCAGAGATTTCAGGTCGTTAGCTAGCTGGTGGACCATAGGAAAGAATTTCTGGCACTTTTCTCATCTGCGAACATAGGTTCTTGTGTCCTTTTGCATGTGAGGCCACCAGTACCCTTCCTTAATCGGTCAAAAGGCCAATGACCTCCCTCTTATGTGACTCCCATAAATACTAACGTGAGGTTCACTGAGAACTTGCTTGATGTCGTGTGGGTGGATGCATTGGAGGTAAGGACCTAAGAATGATCTTTTATAGATCTTTTCTCCTGGGGTGAGGTAGAAAAGGGTAGCTTTTACTTTCACCTAATGAGTAAATCTCTTGTCATCAGGTAGTATGTCGCTCCGTAGATAGGCGATAATGGGATCCATCCAACTAGGGGCCTTCTCTGTGAGGAGGGCTTGTTTAGCGGCCATCGTCTAATTGATGCAAGGCTGAACGAGGAACTCTATCTGGATAGTTCTTCTGAGATTGGATTCCACCGTTGAGCTTAGGGATGTTGAATATCAACCTTTTCGAATTTTACCATAAGTTCTCTTACTACGACGAGGTAAGTTTCCATCCTATTATCCTTTGTGTTGAAATATCCACTTAGATACTAGTTTGGAGTCACCGAATATGGTAAAGCTCCTTGCCCCTAGCATTTGGGTCTTGTGTAAGCCAACGATTACTGCTTCGTATTCGGCTTCGTTGTTGGAGGCCTTAAATCCCAACCTGATTCCTTGTTTGATGAAAGCATCTTCTGGTGTGACAAGGACGATTCCTACTCCTTCCCCCTTAGAATTAGAGGCTCCATAAACGTATAAGGTCCAGTCCTTAGAATGTGCTTCCTAATCTATTGATTTATTAATTTCCTGTTAGTTGATAGGATGGTCGCCCGTTAATTGGGTGGTAAAGTTAGCCAAGACTTATACCTTAGTTTAGGTTCTTAGTTAAAAGGGGATATCAAATCTGTCGTGATCAATCGACTACTTTGAGAGTCATCCAGAGAGGTCAGCTTTTCAAAGAACAACTTTGAGGGGGTAAAAAGTGGTCACCGTTATTGAGTAAGCTTAGAAGCAGTGTTTCAAATTCCTTGAGGCGACTACCAATGCATAGGCAAGCTTTTCAAGGGTTAGGTAACGTCGTTTAATGTCCAAATTTTTTTTAGCATAGTACACGACGTACTGCCCTCCTTCTTTCTCGCATACTAGATCCGAGTTCACAGCGTGGTTTGATATTGCGAGATAGAGATATAGTGAGTCTCCATCATTGGGAATTACCAATAGGGGTGGTTTACTAAGGTAGGATTCGATCTCCTCTAAAGATTTTGAACAATCATCATTCTAAATAAGGCCTTTTTCCTTCTTCAAAAGATGAAAGAATGGTCGATAGTGCTTCAAAAACTTGAAGATGAAGCGACAGAGTGCTGCAAGTATACTAGTGAGACTTTCACTACACCAAAAAAGGCCAAAATAGCACCGTTCACTCGGCCAGCCTTGTCACAGTCAAAGGCCGTGATAAAATAAATATGCATTTTTTTATTGAGGTCTTTGATCGTGACAAGTTCATGACAACTACTTGTCACGGATAAAAATCGTGACAACCTTATAAAGTTGTCACGATCATTAACTGTGACACGTTCGTGACAACATTAATAAGAAAAAACCCTTGTCGCTTTAGCTTTTCTTTCCCTCATTTCCCTCCCCTCCTTTATTTCCCTAACATTTGCGACTCTCTCTCTCTCTCTCTCTCTCTCTCAGGTACGTTTCTCTCTCTATGTATGTATATATTTCCTTGGGGTGTGTGTGTGAGTTTATATGGGTGTGCATTAATATGTGTGTGTAGACAATGGGTTAGTATGTGTGCATGTGTTAGTGTGTGTTTTAGTGTGTGTAGGGGGGTGTTAGGGTGTGTTTTAGTGTGTGTGTGTATGTGTGTGTTAGTGTGGATGTTTCAATGTGTGTGTGTGTTAGTGTGTGTTAATGTGTGTTTTAGTTAGTGTGCCTGTGTTAGTGTGTGTGTATTTGGTATAAATTGAAATGAGTATTTGTATATTTAAATTGGTATTTCTATATTGAAGTTGGTAATCTGAAATTGGTATTTGTATATTGAAATTGGTATTCTGAAATTGGTATTTGTATATTGAAATTGGTATTGAAATTGTGTGTATAGTGTGTATTTGGTTTTTGGTATAAATTAAAAATGGTATTGAATTCTGAAATTGAAATTTGGTTTCTCTCTCTAATTGTAGCAGCAACCTCTCTCTCAGAGAGAGAGAGAGAGAGATTATCGAATTGTTTGGGATTCTTGATTTTTTTTTACTGGTGGATTTGAACATTTAAATGGCCATTGAGTTGGTTGGACCTAGTAATTTCTAATATATCACATTATTATTTGCATTGTTGTTTTTGATTCTTGAATTGTTGTTTACTGTTGGATTTGAACACTCAGATGACCATTGAGTTGGTTAGCCCTAGGCATTTCTGACATTTAGGATTGTGATTAAACCGAATATAAATAAGACATAATTAAATGAAACATACTATAAATTTTATATAACAAGTAATAAGAAATCATGCATTCACATGAGAACACAAGAGAATACATGTGTAAACATAAATATTGAGATTCTCATTACTATAATCTAGGCATGCATGTGTAAATTTACATTAAGTCAACTTGTTATAGAACACTTGCTTTGGGGGGTGAATGCATTCATGTATTCATGCATACAAATGTACGAAACTCAGACATTTCATACAAGGCTCGTACTTATTTTTGAGAGAGAGCGAAATATAATAACCTCGTTGAAGCTGAAATGATGTACTATGGTGTAATTCGAAATGTATTTGAATTGAACTATATAAGCTTCAAAGAGGATGTGTTTTACTATGATTAGGGAAGAGTTGAGGACAAAAATGATTATAAAGTTGATCCTGACACCAATTTGATCATGGTTGACTTGTCAAAGTTGAAGAGCAACGAACACATGAGTGATGAGACGTTTGTTTGTGCTTTTTAAAAGGTCAAGCAAATTTTTTACTCATAGTATATCAACAACGAGCCATGGTCAATCGTCCTACATGCGCCAAAGCATTTAAACAGTAGTGTGGATGATTTGGATGCTCCTACCGAATATCAAACCATTTTTTATGATAACCCGAATTTGAAATAAGTAGATTTGTAATATGTATTCCAATTATTTGTAATGACCAGTGGTTGTATTATTCTAGTGCTTTATTATTATCGGACCACAGTTTAATGTTTTTAATTCATTTCTAGTTGATCAGTTTACTGCTTATAATAGCCAGTGGGTGTATTCTTCTAGTGCTTTGTTATTATCAATTTTTTTGATTTTTTGATTAGTGAATATATTAATTTGGATTTTAATTAAATTAAGCATTAATTCAAAGTCCATGACATGACCCGATATTGAAACAATATTTAGATTTATAATGTCATTAACTTGTATTCTTCTAGTGCTTCGTTATTATCGGATTTGAATCGAAATTGGTTTTATGGTTAGTGAATACGTTAATTTGGATTTTAATCAATTTAATCATTAATTCAAAGTCCAAGACATGAACCGATATTGAAACAATATTTTTAGATTTATAATGTTGGTAAATCATACAATATTCTAATTCATTTGGATTTTATCATTTTCTCATATACATGTTGGTCCTAATAACAATAATTTTTCATAGAAAATGTCATCATCAAGGCA
Organism: Sambucus nigra; assembly: GCA_949130495.1. Classification (NCBI taxonomy): domain Eukaryota; kingdom Viridiplantae; phylum Streptophyta; class Magnoliopsida; order Dipsacales; family Adoxaceae; genus Sambucus; species Sambucus nigra. Next base: position 543,952,122 of record OX422218.1, read on the forward strand.
GTGCAGTAGCGGAGGCGATGAGGGTTTCTCGGCCACTAGGCCCCCAAAATGGGGTAAATTGGGGTCCGTCGTAGAGAATAAGATGACATTAATAGCTAGATCCATAAATTTTTTGAAGGCAATCATACGCCCGAGGTACACTGATTGGAGGTCCGTGCCAAATGAGCTCAAGATGGGCATCTGGGTGGCACTACCAGTAGTGTACTTATATTTATATACAACTAACACTTACTTTCCTTTTGGTTTGTATTTATTTGGTATGATCAATTTGGCCTGCCCTCACATGTTCATGAATCCACGTTAGAACATTTGAGGGATCAGTTTAAGATGTGATAGAAAAACTTGCAGGCACGGTTCTTTGGGAAGACTCGGGAGCCCATTCTGAGAGTGCGTGACACCGTCCCATCGAAGGAGTCGATCTCATTGGCATAGTGGCAGCAGTTTGTCGAAAATGAGATCGATGAGTGTCAATTGGCATCTCGTCAATCGGGGAGTAAAAATCGGGATAAAAATGTGGCATGCACTACTCCAGGCGAACGTCTTACGTCGAGGTGGAGCATAGGATGGTAAGTTTTTATTTTTCTTTAATTTTAGTTTATGTTATTCTAATTTAGTATTACTTTGCGTTGCTTACTAATTCTGTATTATTTTTATTTTAGGAGACAGGGAGTGGCCTTGGTAGTAGTCCGCGTTGGCTCGATGCTTATGTGGCAATCCAGACGAAGAAGGGCAAGGATAAGGAGGTGTCTCCGAGCGTTGCAGCCACGATTGTAAATTATAAGTGCTTAATTATTTTAATTACGTTATAATTTTTATATTAACTTAATTAACTAATCATGTACTTCTTGTCATTTCAAGCAAAGCTTAAGGAAGTGCATAAAAGCCAGTTTGATGCCGATAAAGCATCTTTGGCTAGGGACGCACTCAGCCAAGTGATCGGGGCAGATCACAAGGGGAGGACTGGGGGTGAGCTCTCAGGCTTGGAAGTCGGGGATCATCGGGATGGAGGCAAGCAACACCGGGTTGGCTTATAAGGTGGACACCCATGACAATAAGCTATCTAGGTTGAAGGCAACGGTCCTAGATATGTACTGCTTCATGAAGCATCAGTAGGGGTCCACCTCCGATGAGAGTAACTTCGATAAGGGCAAGGGGAAGGAGGTAGATGAGGATGTCACTTCTTCATCATCGATACGCACGGACTCTCCGTGACCTATGTCTACAATAAATTACCATTTCTCTTTCGTACCACCACTTAGTTGGATAATTATTTAGGGAACTAAACTTCCTTAATGGATCCTGCATCCAAAAGCTTCCCTACTTCATTTGCCACCACTTTAGCCTTCTTGGGGGCCATTTGACGAGCCTTATGAGTGATCGGCTTGAAGGTAAAGTCAATTTGCAGGTAATGATAAGCTACACTGGGATCAATCCCAAGAAGATCATATGACTTCCAAGCAAAAACATTCAGATTTCTTCGTAGGAAGGTAATTAATTCTTTATTTTTGTGATTGACAGGTGCAGTTTCGATAAGAAATTTTATCTCTGAATTGCCAGCTCAAACTTCCTATAAGCTTTCAAAGACCTTGTCAGCGGAGTGGACCATGGTCTACTCCACCCCAGGTCGATCGTATCGTAATTGCTATTTAGAGGGTGTAGCCTCATCATGGGCTTCCTCTGGATCGTCTTTTGATTCCTTTTTCCTTTTCTTTTCCCTTCTAAGACATATGGACGTGATAAAGAAATTCCTTATTGTGGCCTGGTCTCCATGAATATAGACCACACCCCAATAGATGATACGCTTCAGTTTCTGATGGTAGGTAGATGGTACTGCCCTCATGGCGTGCAACCAACCTATGTCCAGAATGGCATAATATGGAGACTCTATGTGTACCACCAAGAAATCGATTATCTTCGAGATGTTTCCCCGCTTTAACTGGAATAACTGTCTTCCTAACTGGCATTGTCATATTTCATGCAAAGCCCACTAATGGTATTGGGGCCTCCTTGAGGTCGGTGAGGTTGAGCTTTAGCTTGTGAATAACTCTAGGTACATTACTTTCCACAAGCTTCCCCGATCCACTAGCATCTTATCGATGTCTTAATTCATAATTCTGAGAGTTATCATAAGTGAATCATGGTGTGGAGTTCTCACTCCAACCAGGTCTTCCTTAGTGAAAATGATGTTCTTGGTGTAGTCCACATCCTCTGGTCATTGACGCTTTCCTTGTTGGCTTTTTACAAGGTCAATCTGGAATGCCTCCATAATACCAGTGACCTTCTTCAGCTCCATTCGAACAACATTACCTTGAATCTTCTTCAGGTAGGATGCTCCATGGATTATAACAAACTTTTATCCCATGTCGTCATCATCCAGGACATTATCTGGTCTTTTATCTCTATTGCCTGCGATCTTGTCGGCTTTCTTTTTAATGTACTCATTAAGGTACCCATCTTAGGCCAATTCTTCCAAGGTTGACTTCAGAGCCTTGCAATTCTCGATTCTGTGACCACCTTCCTCATGGAATGCGCATCTCAACGCGTTATTCCTTTTCATTGGGTCCCCACCCATCTTCTTAGGCCAGTTGATGAACGATTGATCTTTGACGTTGCTCAAGATCTTGTATATAGGTTCCTTAAAGACTGTGTTAACAGTCTGAAATTCTTTTGAGGGATCAGTTTTACTCCCATTCTTAGAGACGTTCTTGTCCCTGTTCATGTTTCCTTTCTTTGGAGTGTTACTATTATCTCCTCCTTTCTCTACCTTTTCATCCATTTTCCATGGCTCAGGGTTTACAATTTATAAATGTATATAATCAGAGTTAGAGTTATTCAAGTAACTCGATAATCACATGGATAACCTGTGGTGTTCCTGAATATCTTCTTCGAGATTGTTGGTAACCAATTTGAGTATAGTCGTAAGTGTTTGAGTGTATGTGAAATACATGAGCCTTTAGTGGATAGTGGATTTGGGCTGGTTAGTTCCTCTTCGCAAGATAGGCTGGTCGACTACTCTCCTGGACCAAGATAAATGGTTCCCCACAGTGAGTGAATAGGGCTACTCCAGACTCTTTGCGAAATCCAAAGTCGAAAGTTAGAATAATCTTCACCACTTCTCCGAAAAAACATTACCATCTCAATGACATCACCCGCAAAGCAGTGTTTTTATGGAATAATTATCAAATACCTATCTTTGAATACATATTTTTAAATATACGAATATAATACTTCGACTCATAACATACATGATATTAGAGGACTTGGCTTCTGCAATAACATAGTGTTATATAGTTTACAAGTATCCTGAAGCCCACACACATAAATACGCCCCCACTGGAACTACATAGGACTTAATCCGAGAACTCCTCGGGTATGTAATCATAATATCGATCTACACCCATGAGCCCAAGCCTTATAATATGTATCTTTAGGAATGTTTCCATCTCTAGTCCACCCCCAACACAAAATGGTCATCTTAGCCATCTCAAACCAGTTCGAGGAACTAAGACACTTCTGGGGATATGGGTCATATGAAGGTCCATGTCCGTAACTTTTGGTACACTCCCCTTTCTAACCCATATTAGAGTCAGCCACCTGGTTCTAAAATATGACATTTTTGACACAACTTCCCAGCCATGTACCACACACGCGCTGGACAAAATGTCCAAAGCATCCACTCACCCCCCCCCCTAAGGTAAGTCCTCACACTTACATACACATCATGTTGGAACACATTCCATGCCGATAATCGCATCCGAACTATATAGGCTTTGATCTCATGGCTACATAGGCACATGACCGAGTCCTTTTCACGAGCACAAGCAATTTTAATATGTCTCCTGATATATTGTCTCCAAAAAGACGCTTTGGTATCTGTAATGCCCCGTATTTTTATGCATATTTATTTTTATGAAATTATGAAAAGTGGGGATTAATTAATTTAAAGGGAGAAAATTTAATTCGTAATTTAATCCGATTTAATGGTAATGATTATTAGCGTGACGAGAGTTTGTAGTTATTGAAGAAATATTATGGCCGGGATGAGATACACGGCAGTCATGTTATAATTATCTAGAACGCACGTATGATCGTGTCACCGGTATGTATTTGGGGGTTAAAAACATAAATTATTTTTATATAACTTGAATCACTATTTTGAGTGCACCAGAGTGTCCGAAAGAGTAGAAATAGTCAAAAAACACTACTTGGGTATTTTATTTGGAGTCCGGGGCATTTTAACCCAAAACGATACCCCAGAGGGGTATTTTGGTCTTTTGGGATTTTTGAGTAATTAAATGGATAAAATTTGGGTTTAATTAAAATCATTTAGGGTTAGTGGTCGGTCAGTTTCAACTTGCGTGAGAAAGAGAGAGATGACCAATGAAGAACAAGACTCCATTGGAGCCCTAAACCAAGAGCTCGAGCTTTCACACAAAACATTACACCAACGCGTAGATCGTGTCAAGAGGATCATTCCCATACTGATTTCAGCCCAAGAATCAGAAGTTCATTCCGAGGCAAGTGTTTATCTTGCTCCTCTTTTAGCATAAACTGTTCCTGTTAATTTAGGTTTGATGATATAAACTTGGTACAATGAAAACTTGGGTTTAATTAGACTAAATTGTGAAGAAACCTCATAAATTGCAGATGGGTATGCGTGTAAAGGTTTTGCCCTTGGTAGGACTATTAAAATCTGGGAATTTTATATCTTAATCACGAATTATAATAAGATTTTTGGACAATTAAAATTCTGGGTTCATATTTAAGAGACTTATTGGAAATTTAAGAGATTATTGAATTCCAATTGATTATATAAGGATTTGACCTTTAATTCGTGTTAGAAAGAACTTCGTTCGAATGACCTCGTTCGAAAAAGAATCCTAGAACTTCTAACGAGATTCCAGATTGAGTTCTTAGGGTCCGTTAGAGTTAAGAACCATCCTAGGGTTGTCTAAATGAGTGTATTAAACTATGTGAGTAACGGGTGGCTTAAATTCCAAAGTGTTAGGAAATTAAGGGTGTAATGGTCCTCGGGGTATCGAATTTGTGTGAAAACCTAGGAGAGAATGTAAGTCCTAGAGAGGATATATATATATATATATATATATATATATATATATATATATATGGATATCGTGGAGAGTAATGGCGTTAATATTACTTACGGATTATAATATTTGGGTTATTTGTTTACCTATTAATGTATATAAGTTGTGTGCATGCTTATTACTTGGAATATCATGTGTATGACATACCTAGCTACTGGCTATCGAACGGGGGTTAACGCGTTGTGGACTACCATATCTTGTAAGCCTTCAGGGGATTTTGAGTCGTACCACTAGAGCATGGAACCTAGGTACGGGTTATCTGTGAGAACGATAGTACTGGCGATCGTATGGGTGCGTAGGTATGTGCATAGCCCATCGGCTTGGGACTATGTTGGCCTCCAATATGTGTATATATTTTATTGGTTCCTAAGAGATTGGACCTATTGTCCTTTATGCGTGAGCGTTGCAATGGGACTAGATAGCCGAGTATGCCTAGCACTAGGAGTTTCTTAACCATGGGTGCAGTATTAATATATTTGTGTGTATACATAGTGAGATTCTATATATGTATAGTGAGTTCATATTTTGTGTTTCATAGTGACTACTTTATTAAAGTATATACTTATTGGGTCACCAGTTGAGAATATTGAATACTATAAGAATGAGTTATAATAATCGTAAACCTATTCCTAAATCATAGTAATACATTGGTTTCGGGTCACTTAGATATTGTATCCGGCATAGTGGTTATACTACATATAGTCAGGTAGAGTGACGAGACTCGTATGGGTAGTTAGACTCACTAGGTGTGCACACTAGATGAGAGGTGAGCATCTCAAGTGAGTACGCTAAGTTAACATGGAGAATATGTGCGCTAATTAAATCAATTTAAGCACTTGCTTTATTTAAACTGTTTTCTAGTCGGGCTCTGACCCGTTTTTCTGTAAAACTCTTTTCTTGTTCTATTATTTTAGGTGCCCAGCCACAGGGACACCAGACTTAGGAGATTCCATTCATTTGTCGAGTTGTAACTGCTGTTGAATCTACGGGATATTACTAGTAGACGCTTCTGAGTCTATTTCTCCTTATCAATCAGTCATTTATTTTAGTTGGACATGTTGTCCCTCCTTTCTTATGTTGAGAGATTTATATTTGATGGATTCTATTATTAGACTTGGATTTTATATATTCGGATTATTGTATGGGATCTTGACTGGAAATGTTTACTCCAGTTTCTTTATTTAAATTCAGTCAGTTCTTTCCTTATTATTATTGTGTTGTATAGTGATGATCAGATATTTTCTCTTTATTGTTGATGGTTAGTGGCAAGATAAAATTTTGACACCAACCTTTTTAAATATTAGGTGATTAGCTTTTGTTAAGTTAAAATTTGAGTTTTCGACAGTGATGCATTATCTGAACCAATTTGATATTCTGAAATTATTTAATTAAGGACTGATCACCCGGTAATTAATTAGGAGGGGTATCACAGGTGGTATCAGAGCATTAGGTTCTAGTGTCCTTAGGATCTATACGGATTGTTATGTTTTCACGTAGCGTCCTTTGTTATAGAGACCTATATTTTAGGATTGTTGTACCCTTTATGCATTTTACATTCTTCAGCTACTTTGAGATAATAATTGTATTCTTATGAAACTTTTCTCTTCTTTCAGATGCCTCCTTGACGTGAACAGAGAGTTCCTAGGGATGCCCAACCTGAGCCTCAGCCTGCACCATCTCAGGGTAAGATGAATGCCACTGAAGTTGCTGCCATTGTAGGTCAGGCAGTGGATGTCGCATTAGCTGTTGTACAATAGGCACCACCTCAAGCACCGGTGGTGGCTCTAGTTCAGGCCCAGGCCTTCCCATCTGCTTGGGATCATGTTAGGGATGACTTTCCGAAGGCGCATCCTCTGGAGTTTACAGGGAGCTCCGATGTGGTGGTAGCGAGCCAATAGAAGAAGTATATCCAGAGGTACTTGAGGATGCATGAGTGCACGGAGGTACAGAGTCAAATACTGGCCAAGTTCAAGTTAGTGGGAGCAGCACTGCAGTGGTGAGATTCTATTACCCCCACTGAAGAGAGAGACATACTCACTATTCGAGACTTTTGGGTGAGGTTTGACCGTAAATATTTCCCCAAGGCCGTCTAGACAGAGATGAGATGGAAATTGGTGAACTTGAAACATGAGGGAAAGATCGTGGTAGAATACGAGGCAGAATTTATCAACCTTCTGAATATTGTACCAGATGAGATCCCAATTGAGGAGAAGAAGATTTAGCATTTTATGGATGGGTTGACATGGAGGATCCGCCAACACCTAATAGGCAATCTCTCTTTGTCCACCTATTCAGACATGGTTAATGCAGCACTATTCCACTTCCAAGACCATCGTTTTCATCTAACCGAGGTTAAGAAACTAAGAGAGTCCAGCCATCAGGGCAGGAAGGGAGGAAACGGTGCCAGTGGTGCACAGGCAGTTCATGGTTAGCATAGACACAGTGACCATGGTTCCCAGCAGGGGGATCCTAAGAGGTTCAGGTCTGGAGGTTTCAGACATGGTCAGGGAGCCTTTCGACATGGCCATCAGGGTCATCACGGCCATAAGGGCCAACAGCAGGTCCAGCAGGGCTAGAATAGCCAAGGGAGGGGTGGTAATGGCCATCAGGGCCGGGGACAGCGGGGACAGAGGGGAGGACCCTTCCCAGGGAGATGTTGCACATGTGGAAACACTGGCCACAAACGTCAGGACTTCCCTCAGAAGGGTAGAGGGCAGCAACAGCAGCAGCAGGGTGCTCATCAGGAGCCCCAGAGAACGTTATTTCCTGCAGCTCACCTAACACCCCCACAGATGCCAGCACTGCCACCCATTCCAGTCATCCCGGTTCAGTAGGGACAACTTCAGTACGGACGATTCTATAATCTTCACCTGGTTGTAGTCCCATTGGACCCACCCGTGATTGAGGGTATGTTTTCTATCTAGGAGACTTTGGGGCTCATTTTATTTGACACGGGGGCTACACACTATTTTACTGCCTCGGGATTTGCACGTACTACGGGATTATTTAATACAACAGAGAGTATGGTCACTTGCATGGATTCCCCGTTGAGTAGAGGTTCCGTTATTTCTTTTATTTATCGGGGAGTGGGTATAGAGATTGGGAGGTTTATCTTACCCGCTGACATGCTAGTATTGGATATGTCCGAGTACGACGTGATTGTAGGTATGGATTGGTTTGTCAGGTATAGGTCCATGATTGATTATTTTAGTAAGAGTATAGTTTTTTCCATACCCGATTAGGAGATATTCCTGGTGGCGATGCCTCTCCCTGAGGGAGGATCGTCCACTCATTTATACTATATAGAGGAGGAGACCTCTATAGAGGTGGCGGTACCGCTTGACTCGATTCCTGTTGTTCGAGAGTTTTTCGATGTTTTTTAGGAGATTACAGAGTTACTATCGAGTAAAGAGATAGACTTCATCATCGATTTAGCATCGGGCACTCGACCGATAGCCCGTGTGGCTTATCGTATGGCTCCAGCAGAGATGAGGGAGTTACATGACCAGATTGAGCAGTTACTGGGGCAAGAGTTTATCCGCAGGAGTACTTCGCCATGGGTTGCCCCCGTACTGTTCGTTAAGAAGAGGGATGGATCGTTGAGGTAATGTGTTGATTACTGGGAGTTGAATAAAGTCATGATACGAAACAAATATCCGTTGCCTCGAATCGATGACTTATTTGACTAGTTGATAGGAGCGGCCTTCCTCTCGAAGATTGACTTGAGATCGGGATACCATTAGTTGCGTATCAGGGAGCAGGATGTGTCGAAGACTGCCTTCTTGACGAGATATGGTTCCTATGAATTCATGGTTATGCCTTTCGGGCTAACCAACGCCTCAACTGTGTTTATGGACTTGACTAATAGGGTGTTCAGAGAGTTCCTGGACGAGTTCGTCATCGTCTTTATAGATGACATTCTGGTTTACTCCCAGACCGAGGAAGAGTATGCCGAGCACTTAAGGCAGGTTTTGAAGACATTGCATCTGCATGAGTTGTACGCAAAATACGAGGAATATAGGTTTTGGCTGAAGAAGGTCCAGTTTTTGGGGCATATCATCTCTGAAATAGGGATATATGTGGATCCGGGGAAGGTGTCAGCGGTGAGGGAGTGAGGAAAGCGCACGACACTGACCGAGATACACAGTTTTTTGGGCTTAGCCGAGTACTACAGAAGGTTCATTCAAGGGTTTTTAAATATAACGGGTCCGTTGACACACCTGACTGGCAAAGGGGTGTCGTTTATTTGGAGTGACGCCTGTCAGTTAGCCTTTGATGAGTTGAAAGACAAGTTAACCTCAACACCAGTGTTAGCATTTCTCAGGCCGGGAGTGGAGTGTCTAGTCTACATTGATGTGTCCTTATTAGGACTTGGAGGTGTACTTATGCAGGAGGATCAGGCTATAGCTTATGCTTCCCGTAAGCTTAAGCCTCACGAGAGGAATTACCCCACCCACGATTTAGAGTTGGTGGTAGTGGTGTTTGCACTTCGAATTTGGAGACATTACCTCCTGGGGGAGAAATTTCCCTTGTTCACGGATCATAAGTCATTGCAGTATCTCTTCACACAAAAGGAACTGAATATGCGTCAGTGCCGGTGACTTGAGTTTATGAAGGATTATCATTTTGATATCCAATACCACCTGGGAAAGTCTAACGTGGTAGCAGATGCATTGAGCCGTAGGCCGATAGGTGTGGAAAGCGAAATAGAAGTAGTTAGGACACTAGGATGCGTTGGCTCGATCTTTCGTGTCTGTGATTACAGTTACGCCCCAGATTATTACCAAAGTCGTACAGGCTCAAGCAACTGATCCCTTTAGCCAAAGTCAGATAGTGCAGCTTCTAGCAGACGGGACCGAGTCTTATACCGTGAGTTCAGATGGGGGTCTACGTTTTAATGGAAGATTGGTGGTTCCTGAGGGTGAAGACTTGCGACATGAGGTGATGAAAGAGTCGCACGGTTCATAATTTGTGGTACACCCCGGTGGGGATAAGATGTACCAGGATATGTGTAGACAGTACTGGTGGAGCGGGATGAAAAAGGACATTACCGAGTTCGTCTCAAAATGTGGCACTTGTCAGTTGGTAAAGGTGGACCATCAGAGAACAAAGGGACTTCTACATTCGTTAGAGGTTCCTATGTGGAAATGGGAGAGCATTTCCATGGACTTCATCATAAGATTACCTACATCGCAGAGGGGTTATGATTCGATACGAGTGAGAGTGGATCGGTTGACCAAGGTAGCCCATTTTCTGTCAGCCAGGACAAACTACACTACAGGACTGTACGCCCAGATATTCATAGCAGAGATAGTGAGACTCCACGGATTGCCTCTTAATATCGTGTCTGACAGAGATAAGGTGTTTGTGTCTCGATTTTGGGGGAGTTTTCAGGAGGCGATGGGTACAGAGTTTCGATTGAGAACAACCTATCACCCGCAGATGGACGGTCAGACCGAGCGAACAAATATGATGTTAGAGGACATATTGCGTATGCTCATCATTGATTTTGGCAGAGGCTGGGAGCAGTACCTCAGCTAGTGGAGTTTGCCTATAACAACTTCTACCAGTTGTAATACCCCGTATTTTTGTGATATTTATTTATGGGATTAATTAATCCGGATTAAAATACTAGCAAGATGCGAGTTGGTATTTGATTATAATGTGCATATATGATTATATATGAAGATTGAATTATGAAATTTGTTGTGAGATTGAAATACGACAATTTGGAAATTTTGTTGTGACGCGTGTGACAGTCGCGTCAAGAATATAATTTTGTTAATTAAAAAGTGAATTTTATTTTTATAAACCATATGGTCATTTTGAGTGCGCCAACGCGTCCGAAAGGGTCGAAATAGTCAGAAAACACTAGCCGGGGGTTTAGTTTGGATCCCGGGGCATTTTTAGGCCATACCAGCAACGTATAAGGGTAGTTTGGTAATTTTGGATTTTTAGGAATTAAAACCTACGAAAATTGGGAATTAAAAAGATGACTTGGTAATTACCCACTAAACCTACTAACTACACCTTATGACCAAATAGGCAACGGGGGTTATTAGAGGAGTTACAAAAGTTCCTAAGGCAAACCCTAGCCGCCATTACCACTTTGGAGAAGAAAGCTTGTAGAGAGAGAGGAGAGGAGAATTCTGCAGAGAGAGAGAGAATCATTCAGCAATTCGACATCAAAATCAGAGATATACATAAGGCAAGTGGTTTAATTTCATTTATTACAAAGAATGTTTCTTCCATGCGTAGGAAATTGACAGAATTTGTATTGTTCTTGGGAGTTTGATAAAAACCCATTAATTGGAATTAGAACTTGTATTTTGATGAAAGGATTGCATGAAGAATTGTGTTAGGAGGGTTATTCTGATGGAAATACACCTTGTTCATAACAAAAATGGATTTTATTATACCCATTGGTGACTTTAAAATTTTAGGGTTCATGTTCATGTAATTTGGGGATAAATGAAGGGATTTAATGATTCAATGATGTTTAGGAAGAATTGACCCTATATAAACGTTAATATATGACCTAAGTATGTTTAGGAATGATTAGAACCCATGAAAAATTGTTGGATTGATGTTTAGATGAGTTTGGAGAGGAAGAAAAGTTGGAAAAACGAGTTAAGGAAAATCTGGGCTCGAATCTGGCCACTCGTTAGAAGACATGCCCAGGTCGTTCGAACGAGCTCGTTCGAACGAGCTTCTAACGAGTTGACCTTTTACTTATAACGAGGGTGATGTTAGTTCGATGACTTCGTTCGAACGAGATCTCGTTAGAAATCCCACTTCGTTCGAACGAGATCTCGTTAGAAGGCTCAGTTCGTTCGAACGAACTCTCGTTCGAACAGCCTCATTCGAACGAGACTTCTAACGAGTTGACAGTTTGGGCTTTTTAGCCTGTTTTGATCTCGAGTGTCCCGTAACCTTGGTTATATGTAGAGATAATACTTCCTTGTGGATTAATTGATATATTTGGGATATTTGGGATATAATGAGGAGTAAAACCTAGAAGTGTAGTTGAAACTAAGGGAAATTATGAATTAGGACGTGAGTGTCTATTACGATGTGAGAACTATTGACGGCCTAAATAATTATATTAACCGGGAACATATAAATGGTGTAGCATTATATGTAGGTACGAGAATGAGAAGTGTACCACCAATACATTATGGTGATTACTAAGATGTGTGCATACTTAGTATATGTATATGATTTTATGTGTATGACATACCTACCATACTTGCTATCACGGGAGGTTTACGTTCGCTTAGGGCCCTCGAATCCTTGTGTTGCCCGGATTTAGACTGGTACCTCGATGAACATAGGTCAGAGAAGGACTTATTGGGATGTTAATAAGTCTGCTGATCGTGGGAGCGCAGGTATGTGCGTGACCCGTGTGATGTGACTGTGTTCGCCTCCATTATTTGTGATTGTTGTTATCTGAGAACGATTCCTGAGAGATTCGGAATGCGTGATCCTTATGTACGTGATGTACCGGGATGGATTGCAGAGTATGTGTGCACCGCAGCTTAGTCTCGGGGTGCTTGTATTGTATATTTATGACGTGAACATTATACACTTAATTAATGGGAACTTTCATGTTGATATTGTGAATATAATTATGCTGATGTTTTGAGAAAACATAACGGGTTCACCGATAGTGAATTGTATTCCTAATTGAGAATCTGAGTTAAGTAAAGCCCTCTATTTAATTGATAATGCTAGAATGTAATTTGGGAATCGAGTAGTAAGGGGTAGAACTTATTACGGTTTGGTAAGGTATGTATGTCATTTAGATGGTTACGGTACGTTAGGAGTGCACATGTAGTCGAGAGGTGAGAATTTCATGTGAGTGCACGTCCTAACATGTATTTTGCATTTAATGTTTTAATGATATTAAAACACTTGCTGTTTTTAAAATGATTTCCACTTTCGGGCTCTAACCCTTTTGATTTCAAATCTATTTTTGTAAAAACCATTTTAGGTGCCCAGCCACAAGGACACCATGCTTAGGATCCTCATTCAGGTGACGAGTTGTAGCTGTTTGTGGAAGTTACAGGACTTTGCTTGTAGACGCTTCATCTACCTTGACTCTATATTCAGCATTTTATCAGTTGTAGGGCATGTCGCCCATTCCTTTTAGAGACATTTCATTTATTTCAGTTATTCAGACTTCTGGCATGTAATTAATTCAGGATTCAGACTTGTCGTATTATTTTCAGTTGTGGGATTGTTGTGAGGAGTTTTCCTCCGGACTTATTACAAATTGTTGGTTATTTCATTACTTCGTTATGGTGAATGGATTATGTTGTTCTTCCATTATTCTTTTAGTGCATGTTAATCAGACTTAACTTAAAATTTGGCAACTTACTTTTTAAATACTAGGTGGTTAGTAATTATTAAAATGTTTTCGACAGTGATGCTATTAACTGAACCAACTTGGCATTTTGTATTGATTTAATAAAGGAGTAGCTACCCGGTATTTAATTAGTCGGGGTATCACAGGTGGTATCAGAGCATCAGGTTCTAGTGTCTTTTAGGATCTGTATGGCTTATTATGTTTTCGCTAAGGTTTCTTTGATGTAGAGCCCTATATATTAGGACTGTTGTATTCTTTTGTATATGCTACGTTCTTAAGCTATTTTAAGTTTATAACTGCGAACTTATAAACTTCATTCTTATTTCAGATGCCTCCACGACGTTCACAACGGGTTCCCAGGGATGCAACGCCAGAACCACAGCCCGCACCAGTTCAGGGCACGATGAATGCAGCCGAGGTTGCAGCCATTGTGGCCCAGGCGGTAAATGCCGCACTAGCCGTAGTTCAGTGTGACACCCCGACTAATTAAATACTGGGTAGCTACTCCTTTATTAAATTAATTCAAAATGCCAAGTTGGTCCAGTTAATAGCATCACTGTCGAAAACATTTTAATGATTACTAACCACCTAGTATTTAAAAAGTAAGTTGCCAAATTTTAATTTAAATCTGATTAACATGCAACAAGTGTAATGAAGAATAATAATATCATTCACCATAATGAAGTAGATAGAATAACCATCACATAAAGTAAATAAAGTCTGGAGGAAAACTCCTCACTGCAATCCCACAACTGAAATAAGTAAACCAAAAACTAAAACAGTACATGCCAAAGTCTGAAAACTGTAATGGAAATGTAACTCTAATAGAAATGGGTAACATGCCCTACAACTGATAGATAATGAATCTGGAATCCAAGTGATAGAGGCGTCTACAAGCAAATCCCTGTAGCTTCCACAAACAGCTACAGCTCGTCACCTGAATGAATATCCTATGCATGGTGTCCTTGTGGCTGGGCACCTAAAATGGTTTTACAAAGAAAAATAGATTTGAAAAGCAAACGGGTCAGAGCCCGAATGTGGAGTTATATTTTAAAAACCTGCAAGTGCTTTAAAAACATTTAAAACATTAAATGCAAAGTACATGTTAGGACGTGCACTCACATGATATCCTCACCTCTCGTCTAACTGTGCACTCCTAACGTAAGCACCCATCTACAACGACACAACCCACTAGCTAAGTGACATCATCTCTAGCTAGACTATCATAGGTCCTAACCTTATTACTCGGTTCTATTAACATTATAACGCTCGTAATAAATATGGATTTAACGTAAACTCAGATGCTCAATATGCAATATATTTCACTATCAGCTAACCCGTTATGTTTCTCGAAACAATACCGTAATTATATTCACAACATTAACATGAAGGTTCTTATTAATTAAGTGTATATTATTCACATCATAAATATACAATATAAGCACCCCGAGAACTAAGCTGCGGTGCACACATACTCTGCTATCCATCCCGGTACATCACGTACATAAGGATTACATATTCTGAATCTCTCAGGAATAGTTCACAGATAACAACATCACAAAGAATGGAGGCGAACACAGTCACATCACATAGGTCACGCACATACCTACGCTCCTACGATCAGCGGACTTATTAATATCCCAATAAGTCTTTCTATGACCTATGTTCATCAAGGTAACCAGTCTAAATCCGGGCAACACAAGGATTAGAGGGCCCTAAGCGAACGCAAACCTCCCGTGATAGCAAGTATGGTAGGTATGTCATACACACAATTTATATACCAATAATAAGTAAACACGCATCTTAGTAATCAACGTAGTTTAATCGTAGTACTATTCTCATTATAGTACCAATATATAACTTACACACTTTATACGATTCCGGTTTATAATCATACGCGCCATAATCTATTCTCACGTAGTAGTAGACACTCACGTCTCAACCCAAACGGTTCATTGAATTTAACTCTCATATATAATTTCCTTCTCATAAATACCCAAAAGTCCCAATTCTATCATTACATCATCATCGGAATGTTATCTATACTCTCGAACAAGTTTACGGGACTCCAAAAATCAAAACAGTCCAAAAAGGCCCAAACTGTCAGCTCGTTAGAAGTCTCGTTCGAACGAGACTGTTCGAACTAGATTCCTCTGTCAACTCGTTAGAAGTCTCGTTCGAACGAGGCTGTTCGAACGAGATCTAGTTCGTTCGAACGAACTGTACCTTCTAATGAGATCTCGTTCGAACGAAGTTATCAAACGAGGCTCCCTTTCGTTAGAACGACTGGTCAATTCGTTAGAAGCTCGTTCGAACGACCTGGGCAGGGGCTTCTAACGACCTACCAGATTCGTCCCAGATTTGACTAATATCGTTTTTCCACCATTCTTACTCCTCAAATCTCTTCTAAACTAAGTCCCAACAATCGTTTTAAGGTTTCTAAACAATCCTAAACATATTATAATCACATCCTAACACGTTTTGAAGGATTAATCCATCCTAACATCAACCAAATTTACAAATCTCTACACTTTTTCCCAATTTTTCAAGAACATGAACCCTAACTTTTTGAATCATGAATTAACCCATTATAAATCCGTTTTAATTTCTTCCAATCAAAAATATTATGGGAATACTCATCTACCTATCATTCTACATGCAATTCTCCTCAAGATTTCAAGTTCTAAGCTTCAAAATACATGGGTTTTCATTATCTTTCAAGAACAATTGATATTCTTCAATTTTTCTAACATGGAAGGAACATTCTACGAATTTAAATATAATTAAAACACTTGCCTTGATTGTCTCTGGGTTTGGTGTAGGTTTAATGAAGCTTTTCTGCAGAATTTCTTCTCTCTCCAAGCTCCTTCTCCAATGGTGGCTTATGGTGGCTAGGGTTTTTCTTTGGGAAAGTTGTAAACCTAATGATAGCCTCCGTAGCTTAATGGGTTAATATGGGTTGGTTAGTGGGTTTAGTGGGTTAAATCCACATCAGATTAAAACTCCCAATTTTCGTCACTTTTAATTCCTCAAAATGTAAAATTACCAAAATACCCTTTATGATGCCGGTATGGCCTAAAAATACCCCGGAATCCAAACTACACCCCCGGCTAGTGTTTTCTGACTATCTCGACCCTTCCAGACGCGTTGGCGCACTCAAAACGACCATACGGATAATAGAAATAAAAATCACTTTTATAATTAAACTAATACACCATGACGCGGCGGTCACACGCGTCTCAACAAAATTCTCAAATTGCCGTATATACATCTCACGACAAATTTCATAATTCCAAATTCATATATAATCATATATGCACATAATCAAATACCAACTCGCATCTCATTAGTATCTTTAACCCGGATTAATTTCCAATTAATACGCATTTAATTAATTAATCCCAAAAATAAATATAGCCAAAAGTACGGGGTATTACATACTTCCCCCCTAATAACTGAATTTCGTCCCGAAATTCGAAACTAGAAAGTACCTGGTATAAACAACTCTGGATAATGTTCGCGCATCTCATCCTTGCGCTCCCATGTGGACTCCTCGACATTGTGATGTCGCCACTGAACACGCACTAACGGGACTACCTTTGACCGCAGCTTCCTCTCGCTTCGGTCCAAAATAGCAATCGGCCCCTCCTCGTAGGAGCTATCCGGCTGGAGATCGATGTCCTCCACAGCAATGTGAGAATGAGCCAAATTATCTCTAAGGTATTTCCTCAGCGAGGAAACATGGAACACATCGTGAATCCGGTGCAAATGCTCCGGTAGTCCAAGTTTATACGCAACCGATCCGATTCGCTCAATAATAGGAAACGGCCCCACATACCTCGGTGCCAACTTCCCCTTCTTCCCGAAACGCATAATCCCCTTCATAGGAGATACTCTGAGCAAAACCTGGTCCCCCACTTGGAACTCCCTGCAAAATCTCTTCGCATCAGCATAACTCTTCTGCCTGTCTTGAGCTACCCGAATGCGACTCCGAATAAACTCAATCCTTGTCGAAGTATCCTGAATCATTTTCGGCCCAAGTAGTTTGTTGTCCCCCACCTCTAACCAACATGCTGGGGAACGACAAGGCCTACCGTACAATGCATCAAACGGAGCCATGCCAATAGTAAACTGATAGGAGTTGTTGTAAGTAAACTCCACCAATGGAAGATACTGCTCCCATCCACCACCGAAGTCAATAATGCACATGCGTAGCATGTCCTCCAACATCTGATTTGTGCCCTCAGTCTGCCCATCAGTCTGCGGATGATAAGCCGTACTCAACCGCAATTTCATGCCCATGGCCTCCTGGAAACTCTCCCAAAACCTCGAAACAAATATCTTGTCTCTGTCAGACACGATATTTAGGGGCACACCGTGAAGTCTCACAATCTCTGAAATGAAGAGCTGGGCGTACTATCCCGTAGTGTAGTCAGTCCTTACGGGTAAAAAGTGAGCGACCTTGGACAACCTGTCCACAATTACCCAAACGGAGTCGTGACCCCTCTGCGACGTAGGCAACCCCGTGATAAAGTCCATGGATATGCTCTCCCACATCCACACCGGGACCTCCAATGGCTGTAGCAATCCTGCCGGTCTCTGATGATCCACTTTTACAAGCTAAAAAGTGGCGCATTTCGAAACAAACTCAGCGATATCTCTCTTCATACCGCTCCATCAATACTGGCGTCTCATGTCTTGGTACATTTTGTCCCCTCCGGGATGTACCGCGAACCGTGAGACATGCGACTCTGCCATCACATCGTGTCGCAATTCATCCCCTTCCGGAACTACCAATCTCCCATTGAAGCGTAATCCCCCGTCTGAGCTAACGGTATAGGACTCGGCTCCCTTTGCTAGTAATCGAACTATCTGCTCCAGACAGAACGAGTCATTTTCCTGTGCCCGTACTACCTTCGTGACAATCTGCGGTGTAACGGTCATCACAGACATAAAAGATCGGGCCACTGCATCCTGGTGTCCCAATTCCTTCCACTTAGCCTTCCATACCTCTGCCACCTCATCTGCTGGTCTACGGCTCAACGCGTCTGCTACCACGTTAGCCTTACCCGGGTGGTACTGGATGTCGAACTAGTAGTCTTTCACAAATTCAAGCCACCTACGCTGCCGCATATTCAAGTCTTTCTGCATGAACAGGTACTGTAGGGACTTGTGGTCCGTGAATAGTTGGAACTTCTCCCCCAAAAGGTAGTGCCTCCAAATCCGTAGGGCAAATACCACTGCCGCCAACTCCAAATCATGCGTGGGGTAATTCTTCTCATGAGGCTTAAGCTTACGGGAAGCATAAGCTATGGCCTGTCTCTCCTGCTGCAATACACCTCCCAGTCCTTGCAAACCCGCATCGGTGTAAACCAAATACTTAACTCCCGGTCTCGGCAATGCAAACATAGGTGCTGAGGTCAATTTATCCTTCAATTCATCGAATGCCAACTGACAGGCATCACTCCAGATGTAGGGTACACCCTTACGAGTCAGATGTGCCAAAGGACCTGCTATCTTCGAGAAACCCCGAATGAACCTCCTGTAGTATCCTGCTAGGCCCAAGAAACTACGAATTTCGGTCGGTGTCGTGGGCTGTCCCCACTCCCTCACCGCTGATACTTTCCCCGGATCAACAGATATTCCCCGGTCGGAAATGATATGTCCCAAAAACTGGACTTCCTTCAGCCAAAACCCGCACTTCTCATATTTTGCATACAACTCGTTATGACGAAGTGTCTGCAAAACCTGCCTCAAATGCTCGGCGTGCTCCTCTTCCGTCTGGGAGTAAACTAGAATATCATCGATGAAGACAATGACAAACTGATCTAGGAAATCCCTGAACACTCTGTTCATCAAGTCCATAAACACAGCTGGAGCGTTGGTCAAACCGAAAGGCATAACCCGAAACTCGTAAGAACCATATCTCGACAAGAATGCAGTCTTCGAGACATCCTCCTCCCTGATACGCAACTGATGGTATCCCGATCTCAAATCAATCTTCGAGAAGAAAGAAGCTCCTCTCAACTGGTCGAATAAGTCATCGATTCGAGGCAACGGATACTTATTCCGTATCGTGACCTTATTCAACTCTCGGTAGTCCACACACAATCTCAGTAAACCGTCCCTCTTCTTCACAAACAAAACTGGAGCGCCCCAAGGTGAGGTACTCCTGCGGATAAAGCCCTGACCTAACAGATGCTCTATCTAATCCCGTAACTCCCTCATCTCAGCTGGAGCCATACGGTACGGTGTGCGTGCTATAGGTCTCGTACCCGGTAGCAAATCTATAACAAAGTCTATCTCTTGACTGGGGGGTAATCCTGGTATCTCCTGAAACACCTCCGAATACTCCCTGACTACTGGGATAGAATCTAAAGGAATCACAACCTCCTTAGAGGTATCCTCCTCAAGGTAATACAAATAAGCGGTCGACCCTCCCTCTGGGCGAGGCATCGCCACTACGAACATCTCTTGCCCCGGAATGGCAAAAACAATGCTCCCGCTGAAGCAATCAATCATGGCCCTATAAGCTACGAACCAATCCATACCGATGATCACATCGTGAACATGCATATCTAATACTAACATGTCTGTAGGTAATACCAAACCACCAATCTCTACCCCCACTCCCCGGCATATAAAGAAAATAAGTGACCCACTCCCCAATGGTGAGTCGACACACGTCACTGTGCTCTCTGCCGTAGCTAACAATCCTAAAGCTTTCGCGAAGTGTGTAGCTATAAAACAGTGTGTAGCACCCGTATCAAATAACACCCGACCCATAGTGCCCTGGATAGGAAACGTACCCTCAATCGCGGGCGGTGCCTGCGGAACTGCAGCCTGGTGGACGTTGTAGACACGTCCATACTGTAGCTGCCCCTGTTGAGCTGGGACTGCTGGAATAGGTGGCAATGCTGCCATCTGTGGCGGTGCGGGAAGAGCGGCGGGAAACATAGGCCTCTGTGGCTCCTGGCGAGCACCCTGCTGCTGCTGCTGTGGGGCCCTGCCCCTATCAGGACAATCCTGTCGCTTATGGCCAGTCTTGCCACAAACGAAACACTTCCCTGGGAAGTTCCCTCCTCTCTGTCCCTGCTGTCCCCGGCCTTGGTGGCCGTTACCGTTCCTCCCTTGGCCCTGCTGGCCCTGGTGAAACTTCTGCCCATTCTGCCCCTGTTGGCCCTGATGGCCGCTTGGACCCTGATGGCCCTGACGAAAACCTCCTTGTCCCTGTCTGTAGTTCCCTGACCGGAACCTCTTATTATCCCCCTGCTGGGATCCCTGCTCATTCTGCCTCTGCCCCTGACCAGATTGTGCCCCGCTGGCACCATGTCCTCCAGTCCTGCCCTGATGGCTAGACTCCCCCGACCTCTTGCCCTCGGCCATATAAAAACGGTAGTCCTGGCCGTGTAACAATGCAGCGTTAACCACATCAGAATAGGTGGCCAACGATAGGTTCCCTAGCAGATGTTGACGAATCCTCCAAGTCAACCCGTCCGTGAACTTCTCAATCTTTTTCTTCTATGTTGGTATCTCATCTGGAACGATATTCAACAGATTTGTGAACTCGGCCTCATACTCGGCCACAGTCTTACCTTCCTGCGTCAAACTCATCAATCTCCTCCTCATTTCCGTATGAACAGCTGACGAAAAGTACTTGCGGTCGAACCGCACCCAGAACTCCTGAATCGTGAGAGTATCCCTCTCTTCCATGGTGGTAATAGACTCCCACCACTGTAGCGCAGATCCAACTAGCTTGAAAGTAGCTAGCACCTGCTTCTGGACGTCCGTGCACTCATACATCCTTAAGTGCCTCTGCATATCCTTCCTCCATTGGCTTGAGACTACCACATCTGAGCTACCTGCAAACTCTGGCGGATGCGCTTTCTGAAAAGCGTCACGTACACGCTCCCAAGCAGACGGGAATGCATTTGCCTGTACTGGCGCGGCAACCGGCGCCTGAGGTGGTGCCTGCTGAAAAACGGTAATTGCGGCATTTACCTCTTGGGCTACTATAGCTGCAACCTCAGCGGCGTTCATCATGCCCTGAACTGGAGCGGGCTGGGGTTCGGGCGTTGCATCCCTGGGAAATCGTCGTGCACGTCGTGGAGGCATCTAAAATAAGAACAAAGTTTATAAGTTCGCTGTTTATAAACTTAAGATAGCTGAAGAACGAAGCATACACAAAAAGAGTACAACAGTCCTAAAATATAGGGCTCTATATCAAAGAAACTTAGCGGAAACATAATAAGCCGTCAGATCCTAAAGGACACTAGAACCTGATGCTCTGATACCACCTGTGACACCCCGACTAATTAAATACCGGGTAGCTACTCCTTTATTAAATTAATTCAAAATGCCAAGTTGGTCCAGTTAATAGCATCACTGTCGAAAACATTTTAATGATTACTAACCACCTAGTATTTAAAAAGTAAGTTGCCAAATTTTAATTTAAATCTGATTAACATGCAACAAGTGTAATGAAGAATAATAACATCATTCACCATAATGAAGTAGATAGAATAACCATCACATAAAGTAAATAAAGTCTGGAGGAAAACTCCTCACTACAATCCCACAACTGAAATAAGTAAACCGAAAACTAAAACAGTACATGCCAAAGTCTGAAAACTGTAATGGAAATGTAACTCTAATAGAAATGGGCAACATGCCCTACAACTGATAGATAATGAATCTGGAATCCAAGTGATAGAGGCGTCTACAAGCAAATCCCTATAGCTTCCACAAACAGCTACAGCTCGTCACCTGAATGAATATCCTATGCATGGTGTCCTTGTGGCTGGGCACCTAAAATGGTTTTACAAAGAAAAATAGATTTGAAAAGCAAACGGGTCAAAGCCCGAATGTGGAGTTATATTTTAAAAACCTGCAAGTGCTTTAAAAACATTTAAAACATTAAATGCAAAGTACATGTTAGGACGTGCACTCACATGATATCCTCACCTCTCGTCTAACTGTGCACTCCTAACGTAAGCACCCATCTACAACGACACAACCCACTAGCTAAGTGACATCATCTCTAGCTAGACTATCATAGGTCCTAACCTTATTACTCGGTTCTATTAACATTATAACGCTCGTAATAAATATGGATTTAACGTAAACTCAGATGCTCAATATGCAATATATTTCACTATCAGCTAACCCGTTATGTTTCTCGAAACAATACCGTAATTATATTCACAACATTAACATGAAGGTTCCCATTAATTAAGTGTATATTATTCACATCATAAATATACAATATAAGCACCCCGAGAACTAAGCTGCGGTGCACACATACTCTGCCATCCATCCCGGTACATCACGTACATAAGGATTACATATTCCGAATCTCTCAGGAATAGTTCACAGATAACAACATCACAAAGAATGGAGGCGAACACAGTCACATCACATAGGTCACGCACATACCTACGCTCCTACGATCAGCGGACTTATTAATATCCCAATAAGTCTTTCTATGACCTATGTTCATCAAGGTAACCAGTCTAAATCCGGGCAACACAAGGATTAGAGGGCCCTAAGCGAACGCAAACCTCCCGTGATAGCAAGTATGGTAGGTATGTCATACACACAATTTATATACCAATACTAAGTAAACACGCATCTTAGTAATCAACGTAGTTTAATCGTAGTACTATTCTCATTATAGTACCAATATATAACTTACACACTTTATACGATTCCGGTTTATAATCATACGCGCCATAATCTATTCTCACATCGTAGTAGACACTCACGTCTCAACCCAAACGGTTCATTGAATTTAACTCTCGTATATAATTTCCTTCTCATAAATACCCAAAAGTCCCAATTCTATCATTACATCATCATCGGAATGTTATCTATACTCTCGAACAAGTTTATAGGACTCCGAAAATCAAAACAGTCCAAAAAGGCCCAAACTGTCAGCTCCTTAGAAGTCTCGTTCGAACGAGACTGTTCGAACGAGATTCCTCTGTCAACTCGTTAGAAGTCTCGTTCGAACGAGGTTGTTCGAACGAGATCCAGGTCGTTCGAATGAACTGTACCTTCTAACGAGATCTCGTTCGAACGAAGTTATCGAACGAGGCTCCCTTTCGTTAGAACGACTGGTCAATTCGTTAGAAGCTCGTTCGAACGAGTTCGTTCGAACGACCTGGGCAGGGGCTTCTAACGACCTACCAGATTCGTCCCAGATTTGACTAATCTCGTTTTTCCACCATTCTTACTCCTCAAATCTCTTCTAAACTAAGTCCCAACAATCGTTTTAAGGTTTCTAAACAATCCTAAACATATTATAATCACATCCTAACACGTTTTGAAGGATAAATCCATCCTAACATCAACCAAATTTACAAATCTCTACGCTTTTTCCCAATTTTTCAAGAACATGAACCCTAACTTTTTGAATCATGAATTAACCCATTATAAATCCGTTTTAATTTCTTCCAATCACAAATATTATGGGAATACTCATCTACCTATCATTCTACATGCAATTCTCCTCAAGATTTCAAGTTCTAAGCTTCAAAATACATGGGTTTTCATTATCTTTCAAGAACAATTGATATTCTTCAATTTTTCTAACATGGAAGGAACATTCTACGAATTTAAATATAATTAAAACACTTGCCTTGATTGTCTCTGGGTTTGGTGTAGGTTTAATGAAGCTTTTCTGCAGAATTTCTTCTCTCTCCAAGCTCCTCCAATGGTGGCTTATGGTGGCTAGGGTTTTTCTTTGGGAAAGTTGTAAACCTAATGATAGCCTCCGTAGCTTAATGGGTTAATATGGGTTGGTTAGTGGGTTTAGTGGGTTAAATCCACATCAGATTAAAACTCCCAATTTTCGTCACTTTTAATTCCTCAAAATGTAAAATTACCAAAATACCCTTTATGATGCCGGTATGGCCTAAAAATACCCCGGAATCCAAACTACACCCCCGGCTAGTGTTTTCTGACTATCTCGACCCTTCCGGACACGTTGGCGCACTCAAAATGACAATACGGATAATAGAAATAAAAATTACTTTTATAATTAAACTAATACACCATGACGCGGCGGTCACACGCGTCTCAACAAAATTCTCAAATTGCCGTATATACATCTCACGACAAATTTCATAATTCCAAATTCATATATAATCATATATGCACATAATCAAATACCAACTCGCATCTCGTTAGTATCTTTAACCTGGATTAATTTCCAATTAATACGCATTTAATTAATTAATCCCAAAAATAAATATAGCCAAAAGTACGGGGTATTACATTCAGCAGGCACCACCTCAGGCACCGGTAGCCGCACCAGTTCAGGCACATACATTCCCGTCTGCTTGGGAACGTGTACGTGATGCTTTTCAGAAAGCACACCCTCTGGAGTTCGCAGGTAGCTCCGATGTGGTAGTTTCGAGTCAGTAGAGGAAGGACATTCAACGAAACCTGAGGATGTATGAGTGCACCGATGTCCAGAAGCAGATACTAGCTACCTTTAAGCTAGTGGGGTCTGCACTGCAATAGTGGGAGTCAATTACCACCGTGGAGGAGAGAGATACTCTCACTATCCAGGAGTTTTGGGTGCGGGTTTGACCGCAAATACTTTCCGTCAGCTGTTCACACGGAGATGAGAAGGAAGTTAATGAGCCTCAAGCAGGAGGGTAAGACTGTGGCCGAGTATGAGGCCGAATTCACTGATCTTCTGAATATTGTCCCGGATGAGATACCGACAGAGGAGAAGAGGATACAGAAATTTACGGACGGGTTGACATGGAGGATTCGTCAGCACTTGTTAGGGAACCTCTCGTTAGCCACTTATTCTGATGTGGTTAACGCTGCACTGTTACACTGCTAGGATCATCGCTTTCACATGACTGAAGGCAAGAGGTCAGGAGAGTCCAGCCATCAGGGCAGGACTGGGGGAAATGGTGCCAGTGGGGCACATTCTGTTTAGGGGCAGAGACAGGGTGATCTGGGTTCCCAGCAGGGGGATCACAAGAGGTTCAGGTCAGGAAATTTCAGGCACGGACAGGGAGGTTTCCGGCAAGGCCATCAGGGTCCGAACGGCCATCAGAACCAGCAGGGTTAGAATGGTCAACAGCAGTTTCAGCAGGGCCAGTGGAGGAACGGTAACGGCCACCAGGGTCGGGGGCAGCAGGGACAGAGAGGGGGGAACTTCCCGAGGAAGTGTTACGTTTGTGGCAAGACTGGCCATAAACGACAGGACTGTCCTGATAGGGGCAGGGCCCCGCAGCAGCAGCAGGGTGCTCGACATGAGCCACAGAGGCCACTTTTTCCACCAGCCCAGGTGCCAGCACTACCAGCCATTCCAGCAGTTCCTGTGCAGTAGGGGCAGTTACAGTATGAACGTGTCTATAACGTCCACCAGGCAGCAGCTCCGCAGGCACCACCCGCGATTGAGGGTATATTTCCTATCCATAGTACTATGGGTCGGGTTTTGTTTGATATGGGGGAAAAGCATTGTTTTATAGCTACACATTTTGCGAAAGCCTTAGGGTTGTTAGCCACAGCAGAGAGCACAGTGACGTGTGTAGACTCACCATTGGGGAGTGGGTCACTTATTTTCTTTATATGCCGGGGAGTGGAGGTAGAGATTGGTAGTTTGGTATTACCTGCAGACATGTTGGTATGAGATATGCATGTTCACGATGTGATTATCGGTATGGATTGGCTCGCAGATTATAGAGCCATGATTGATTGCTTCGGTGGGAGCATTATTTTTGCCATTCCGGGGCAAGAGATGTTTGTAGTGGTGATGCCTCGCCCAGAGGGAGGCTCGACCGCTCATTTGTATTACATAGAGGAGGATACCTCTAAGGAGGTTGTGATTCCTTTAGATTCGATCCCAATTGTCAGGGAGTACTCTGATGTGTTTCAGGAGATACCAGGCCTACCCCCCAGTCGAGAGATAGACTTTGTCATAGACTTATTACCAGATACGAGACCTATAGCACGCACACCGTACCGTATGGCTCCAGCTGAGATGAGGGAGTTACGGGATCAGATTGAGCAGTTATTAGGTCAGGGGTTTATACGGAAGAGTACTTCGCCGTGGGGTGCCCCTGTGTTGTTCATGAAGAAGAGAGACGGTTCACTGAGATTGTGTGTGGACTACCGAGAGTTGAACAAGGTCACGATACGGAATAAGTATCCGTTGCCTCGAATCGATGACCTATTCGACCAGTTGAGAGGAGCTTCTTTCTTCTCAAAGATTGATTTGCGATCGGGATACCATCAGTTGCGTATCAGGGAAGAGGATATCTCGAAGACTGCGTTCTTAACGAGATATGGATCTTACGAGTTTCGGGTTATGCCTTTTGGTTTGACCAATGCTCCAGCGGTGTTTATAGACTTGATGAATAGGGTGTTCAGAGATTTCCTAGATCAGTTTGTCATTGTATTCATCGATGATATTCTGGTTTACTCCCAGACAGAGGAGGAGCACGCCGAGCATTTGAGGCAAGTTTTGCAGACGCTACATCAGAACGAGCTGTATGCAAAATATGAGAAGTGCGGATTTTGGCTGGAGGAGGTCCAGTATTTGGGGCACATTATTTCCGACCGGGGAATATCTGTTGATCCGGGGAAGGTATCCGCGGTGAGGGAGTGGGGACAGCCCACGACACCAACGGAGATCCGTAGTTTCTTGGGTCTAGCAGGATACTACAGGAGGTTCATTCGGGGATTTTCGAAGATAGCGGGTCCTTTGACACATCTGACTCGTAAGGGTATGCCATTCATTTGGAGTGATGCCTGTCAGTTGGCATTTGATGAGTTGAAGGATAAGTTGACCTCAGCACCTGTGTTTGCATTGCCGAGACCGGGAGTTGAGTATCTAGTCTACACCGATGCGTCCTTACAAGGACTTGGAGGTGTTCTGCAGCAGGAGAGTCAGGCCATAGCTTATGCTTCCCGTAAGCTAAAGCCTCACGAGAAGAATTACCCCACTCATGACTTGGAGTTGGCGGTAGTTGTATTTGCCCTTCGTATTTAGAGGCATTACCTTTTGGGGGAAAAGTTTCGATTGTTCACGGACCATAAATCCTTACAGTACCTATTCACGCATAAGGAGTTGAATATGAGGCAGTGAAGGTGGCTTGAGTTTGTGAAGGACTATCAGTTTGATATCCAGTATCACCCGGGGAAGGCTAACGTGGTAGCAGACGCGTTGAGCCGTAGACCAGTAAATGAGGTGGCAGATGTGTGGAAGGCAAAGTAGAAGGAGTTGGGACACCAGGATGCAGTGGCCCGATCATTCATGTCAGTGATGACTGTTACTCCGCATATTGTCACGAAGGTGGTAAAGGCACAAGCAAGTGACTCGTTCTGTCAGGAGCAGATAGTTCGATTACTAGCAGAAGGAGCCGAGTCCTATACCGTTAGCTCAGACGGGGGATTACGCCTCAATGGGAGATTGGTAGTTCCGGAAGGGGATGAATTATGGCACGAGGTGATGGCAGAGTCGCATGGCTCACGGTTCGCGGTACATCCCGGAGGGGACAAAATATACCAAGACATGAGGCGACAGTATTGGTGGAGCGGGATGAAGAGAGATATTGCCGTGTTTGTTTCTAAATACGCCACTTGTCAGCTAGTAAAAGTGGATCATCAGAGACCGACAGGACTTCTACAGCCATTGGAGGTCCCGATGTGGATGTGGGAGAGCATCTCCATGGACTTTATCACGGGGTTACCTACGTCACAGAGGGGTCACGACTCCATTTGGGTAATTGTGGACAGGTTGACCAAAGTCGCTCATTTTCTACCCGTAAGGACAGACTACACTACGGGACAATATGCCCAGCTCTTTATTGCAGAGATAGTGAGACTTCACGGTGTGCCCCTAAATATCGTGTCTGACCGAGACAAGATATTTGTTTCACGGTTTTGGGAGAGTTTTCAGGAGGCCAAGGGCACGGAATTGCGATTGAGTACGGCGTATCATCCGCAGACCGATGGGCAAACTGAGCGTACAAACCAGATGTTGGAAGACATGCTACGTATGAGTATCATTGATTTTGGGGGTGGATGGGAGCAGTATCTTCCACTAGTGGAGTTTGCTTACAACAACTCCTACCAGTTCACCATTGGCGTGGATCCATTTGAGGCATTGTACAGTAGACCTTGTCGTTCCCCAGCATGTTGGTTGGAGGTGGGGGACAACAAACTACTTGGTCCGGAAGTGATTCAGGATACTTCGGCGAGGATAGAATTGATTCGGAGTCGCATTTGGGTAGGTCAAGATCGGCAGAAGAGCTATGCTGATGCGAAGAGGTTCTTCAGGGAGTTTCAAGTGGGGGACCAGGTTTTGCTCAGAGTATCTCTTATGAAGGGGATTATGCGTTTCGGGAAGAAGAGGAAGTTGGCACCGTGATATGTGGGACCATTTCCTATTATTGAGCGGATTGGACCGGTTGCGTATAGGCTTGGATTACCGAAGAATTTACATCGAATTCACGATGTATTTCATATTTCCTCGCTAAGAAAATAGCTTAGAGACGATTTGGCTCATTCTCACATTGCTTTGGAGGACATCGATCTCCAGCCTGATAGCTCCTACGAGGAGGGGCCGATTGCTATTTTGGACCGAAGTGAGCGAAAACTGCGATCAAAGATAGTTCCGTTAGTGCGTGTTCAGTGGTGACATCATAATGTCGAGGAGTCCACATGGGAGCGCGAGGATGAGATGCGCGAACGTTATTCAGAGTTGTTCTTACCAGGTACTTTCTAGTTCCGAATTTCGGGACGAAATTCAGTTATTAGGGGGGGAGTATGTAATACCCCGTATTTTTGTGATATTTATTTATGGGATTAATTAATCCGGATTAAAATACTAGCGAGATGCGAGTTGGTATTTGATTATAATGTGCATATATGATTATATATGAAGATTGAATTATGAAATTTTTTGTGAGATTGAAATACGGCAATTTGGAAATTTTGTTGTGACGGGTGTGACAGTCGCGTCAAGAATATAATTTTATAAATTAAAAAGTGAATTTTATTTCTATAAACCATATGGTCATTTTGAGTGCGCCAACGCGTCCGGAAGGGTCGAAATAGTCAGAAAACACTAGCCGGCGGTTTAGTTTGGATCCCGGGGCATTTTTAGGCCATACCGGCAACGTATAAGGGTAGTTTGGTAATTTTGGATTTTTGGGAATTAAAACCTACGAAAATTGGGAATTAAAAAGCTGACTTGGTAATTACCCACTAAACCCACTAACTACACCTTATGACCAAATAGGCTATGGGGGTTATTAGAGGAGTTACAAAAGTTCCTAAGGCAAACCCTAGCCGCCATTACCACTTTGGAGAAGAAAGCTTGTAGAGAGAGAGGAGAGGAGAATTCTGCAGAGAGAGAGAGAATCATTCAGCAATTCGACATCAAAATTAAAGATATACATAAGGCAAGTGGTTTAATTTCGTTTATTACAAAGAATGTTTCTTCCATGCGTAGGAAATTGACAGAATTTGTATTGTTCTTGGGAGTTTGATAAAAACCCATTAATTGGAATTAGAACTTGTATTTTGATGAAAGGATTGCATGAAGAATTGTGTTAGGAGGGTTATTCTGATGGAATTACACCTTGTTCATAACAAAAACGGATTTTATTATACCCATTGGTGACTTTAAAATTTTAGGGTTCATGTTCATGTAATTTGGGGATAAATGAAGGGATTTAATGATTCAATGATGTTTAGGAAGAATTGACCCTATATAAACGTTAATATATGACCTAAGTATGTTTAGGAATGATTAGAACCCATGAAAAATTGTTGGATTGATGTTTAGATGAGTTTGGAGAGGAAGAAAAGTTGGAAAAACGAGTTAAGGAAAATCTGGGCTCGAATCTGGCCACTCGTTAGAAGACCTGCCCAGGTCGTTCGAACGAGCTCGTTCGAACGAGCTTCTTATGAGTTGACCTTTGACTTCTAATGAGGGTGATGTTCGTTCAATGACTTCGTTCGAACGAGATCTCGTTAGAAATCCCACTTCGTTCGAACGAGATCTCGTTAGAAGGCTCAGTTCGTTCGAACGAACTCTCGTTCGAACAGCCTCGTTCGAATGAGACTTCTAACGAGTTGACAGTTTGGGCTTTTTAGCCTATTTTGATCCCGAGTGTCCCGTAACCTTGGTTATATGTAGAGATAATACTTCCTTGTGGATTAATTGATATATTTGGGATATTTGGGATATAATGAGGAGTAAAACCTAGAAGTGTAGTTGAAACTAGGGGAAATTATGAATTAGGACGTGAGTGTCTATTACGATGTGAGAACTATTGACGGCCTAAATAATTATATTAACCGGGAACATATAAATGGTGTAGCATTATATGTAGGTACGAGAATGAGAAGTGTACCACCAATACATTATGGTGATTACTAAGATGTGTGCATACTTAGTATATGTATATGATTTTATGTGTATGACATACCTACCATACTTGCTATCACGGGAGGTTTACGTTCGCTTAGGTCCCTCTAATCCTTGTGTTGCCCGGATTTAGACTGGTACCTCGATGAACATAGGTTAGAGAAGGACTTATTGGGATGTTAATAAGTCTGCTGATCGTGGGAGCGCAGGTATGTGCGTGACCCGTGTGATGAGACTGTGTTCGCCTCCATTATTTGTGATTGTTGTTATCTGAGAACGATTCCTGAGAGATTTGGAATGCGTGATCCTTATGTACGTGATGTACCGGGATGGATAGCAGAGTATGTGCACCGCAGCTTAGTCTCGGGGTGCTTGTATTGTATATTTATGACGTGAACATTATACACTTAATTAATGGGAACTTTCATGTTGATATTGTGAATATAATTATGGTGATGTTTTGAGAAAACATAACGGGTTCACCGATAGTGAATTGTATTCCTAATTAAGAATCTGAGTTAAGTAAAGCCCTCTATTTAATTGATAACGCTAGAATGTAATTTGGGAATCGAGTAGTAAGGGGTAGAACTTATTACGGTTTGGTTAGGTATGTATGTCATTTAGATGGGTACGGTACGTTAGGAGTGCACATGTAGTCGAGAGGTGAGAATTTCATGTGAGTGCACGTCCTAACATGTATTTTGCATTTAATGTTTTAATGATATTAAAACACTTGCTGTTTTTAAAATGATTTCCACTTTCGCGCTCTGACCCTTTTGCTTTCAAATCTATTTTTGTAAAAACCATTTTAGGTGCCCAGCCACAAGGACACCATGCTTAGGATCCTCATTCAGGTAACGAGCTGTAGCTGTTTGTGGAAGTTTGTGGAAGTTACAGGACTTTGCTTGTAGACGCTTTATCTACCTTGACTCTATATTCAACATTTTATCAGTTGTAGGGCATGTCGTCCATTCCTTTTAGAGACATTTCATTTATTTCAGTTATTCAGACTTCTGGCATGTAATTAATTCAGGATTCAGACTTGTCGTATTATTTTCAGTTGTGGGATTGTTGTGAGGAGTTTTCCTCCGGACTTATTACAAATTGTTGGTTATTTCATTACTTCGTTATGGTGAATGGATTATGTTGTTCTTCCATTATTCTTTTAGTGCATGTTAATCAGACTTAACTTAAAATTTGGCAACTTACTTTTTAAATACTAGGTGGTTAGTAATTATTAAAATGTTTTCAACAGTGATGCTATTAACTAAACCAACTTGGCATTTTGTATTGATTTAATAAAGGAGTAGCTACCCGGTATTTAATTAGTCGGGGTGTCACACCAGTTTACTATCGGTATGTCTCCATTCGAGGCACTATACGGCAGACCTTATCTTTCCCCAGCATGTTGGTTAGAGGTGGGGGACAACAAGCTACTTGGTCCAGAGGTGATTCAAGACACCTCGACAAGAATAGAGTTGATAGGGAGTCGTATTCGGGTTGCTCAGGATCGACAGAAGAGCTACGCTGACGCTAAACGATATTTTTGAGAGTTCAACATTAGGGATTAGGTGTTACTTCGGGTGTCTCTAATGAAGGGAGTTATGCATTTTGGGAAGAAGGGAAAGTTGGCGCCTAGGTATGTAGTTCCATTCCCCATTATCAAGAGGATTGGGCCAGTTGCTTATAGACTTGGGTTACCGGAACACTTGCATAGGATCCATGATGTGACACCCCGCCTAATTAAATACTGGGCGATCACTCCTTTATTAAATTAAAATCAAGGTGAACAGTTGGTTCATTCTTAACATCACTGTCGCAAATGAAAATTTTCAAATTTAAACACCCTGATTAATTAAGTTAAGTGTCAAAACCATTTAAAACCTTATTTCCATTTTATTAAATCCAATTATAAAACCTTTATCTATTAACATTTTAAGAGTCACACATTAAGTATAAGAATAAAAATGAACATTCAAGAGTTTAACCATAAATAATGAATCCCAACATTAAAATACGAAAGGAAAACATCCTGACAGTAATAAATCCCAAAATAAAGATGCTGAAAGTAAAAGAATTACAATCTCTGACAATACCAACTAAATAATGGAAAAAGGTCGACACATGCCCCCACTGGATAAAATTGAACTAGAAGTAGTGTCAACAATGAGGTCGTCTAAACAATGGCCTGCAACTCCCACAAAAGCTACAACGCGTTCCATCCAAGAATCCTAAGCAAGACGCCCATGTGGCTGGACACCTGTAATACATATATATATACACACAAGAGAGCAGAGGTAATAGCAAACGGGTCAGAGCCCAAATGTAAAACGGTTTTAAAATGGTTTAGCAAGTATTTAAAATGTTTACCGGCTAATGCAACAGTCATATTAGTATGCGACACTCTCTTGAGAATTCTCACCTCTCATCTAGTGTGCATGTCTATCGTATTAATGAATCCCATATACTTCTCTAACTTATTCTCCATAAGACTTAACACGTGAAATTAAGGTTATGATATTCATTTTAGGAAAAACTATCTCTTCAAGATTTCTTACGTTATTTAGAATAATTCCGTATTGTTATAACATTTCT
Source organism: Sambucus nigra (assembly GCA_949130495.1). Taxonomy (NCBI): domain Eukaryota; kingdom Viridiplantae; phylum Streptophyta; class Magnoliopsida; order Dipsacales; family Adoxaceae; genus Sambucus; species Sambucus nigra. Next base: position 543,985,597 of record OX422218.1, read on the forward strand.
GAATACTTACAGTGAAGTTGATGAATTTCATGTTTTACTTAACTACTATTTTACTCAGTAATAAGTTCTCATATAGATACACGTATATATATTAATTACTCGTATAATATATATACAAACAGCACCCCACATAAAATCTATGGTGCTAGACTTCCATATATAAGTACATATATACCAATCACTCATAAATTATATATATACTAACGGCACCCCACATAAAAACTATGGTGCTGGCATACTCTGCTATCAAGTCCCTGTATCACACATACTTAGGGAAATGCTAGTTCGGAATCACTCTCGAACTGCATTAACACAAAACACAAACAAATGGAGGCAAAACATAGTCCCAAGTCCTAAGAGGTCAGTACATACCCACACGTCTCTTAGGCCCGTCTGAACTATCAATCAGATAGCCTGTACCAAGGAATTCTATGTTCTAGGGTACAAGTCAATATCCCCCCATAAAGGATCATGAAGATAAGACTGTCCCAGCGCGGAAACCCCCGTGATAGCAAGTAGCCCGGGTACGATTTTTACACAGAAATAATATATGCACAATCACACCGTCATATATATATATATATATATATATATATATGTATTCACATCCACATTATTAAATTAGGTACTCTCTCATGACCCATAATTGTCATTATCCGTTATTACACGTTTTACTCAATTATCTCGTATAACAGACTCATTCCTTTTGATTCTCGTAATTAAGTTATTTTAAACCCACTTCTCGTCTCTCGAAGTATTATCTTTAATTAAGTACAAATTCAGTAAGCCCTCACTCACCTTCTAATCCAACTTTCTAGATGTTTCGATTATTAAATCAACGCACGTATGATTTTCTAAGTATAAATATCTCCCCGCTTACCCTTTATATCCCTTCACCTCAAAGTCCCACTTAACGGGGTTTATCTTGACCCTACTGGTCCTTTTTATGTCCCATTATGTTCTAGCAACCCTAATCAAAGTTTACTACGTATCAATTCGGATTAAGATAACACGAGCAAAATGCAGTTTTCCAGGAGGGGTCGATCGATCGATCGATGCTCTGGGCTCGATCGATCGATCAAGCAGTTATGCAGATTCTGCAGAAAACCCAGTTATGGGATTCTCACCCCCAAACTCCTCCAAATCATCATGTTACAGTCCCAAACTCTCAAAAATTGATACCACAAACATATTAAACCCAAATGAGTAATAATCTACGTAAGGCATGCGAGTTTTCATCAAGAATCATGGGTTAAAAGGGCCAAACTCTATATAATTCTCATGAACCCTAATATTTTCTTCATCTTAGTTTCTTTCATTCTTTTTCCAGATTTTCTATCACTAATACTATGGAAATTCGTGGTTCAACGTCTAGATGTGAAATGGATTTCCAAAAATATGATCTCTATCTCTACAACATGCAATTTTTATCTCCAATTAACATTTTTCTTCAAGAACTTAATTCTAATCAACCTTAAACTAATATAAAAGGATTCATTAACTTGATAAAAGCAAGATAGATACTTGCCTGGAAATTTAGTTTCTGATTTGTGGAAGAAAAAGGTGTGGTTGGGATCCCCTTCGCGCGATCTACGTTTTGGCGGTGACGGCGGTGAAATCGGAGGAGTTCTTGGCCTAGAACTCCTTGGAAAGCTCCTCCCCTTCCTCTCCAATGGTCATCATTAGTTTTAGGTTGTGTTAACCCTAAAAGATAAAACTTATCATCTGATATAACCCTTGCAAATTCGTGGGTTTAATTACCCATAATTACGAAATGTCCAAAACGCCCTCCCGGGGTACTAAATAGGCCTAAAAATGCCCCGAGACCCAAACTAACCCCCCGGGTATACTTTTCTGACTATCTTGACCCTTACGGACACTTTAGCGCACTCAAAATGACTATACGAGGAACTTATAATTTATTCACTTTTATAAATCAACATTTAGTTCCGACACGACACGGGCGCGTCCCGACTTAAATTTCCATAATTGCCATTTCATTCACACGTGACAATTTTATAAAATAAATCTCATATATTACTATACTCATCCAGTAACATTCAACAAATAACAAATTCTAATAACTACTAACTCTCGTCAAGCTAGTAAATATTTAAAACAACATTCCGGATTAAAATTAAATTAATTTATCTCAATTAAATTTAATATATCCCATCATTTAAAAACCATAAAAATACGAGGTATTACACATGACGTGTTCCATATCTCTTCGCTAAGGATATTTCTTCGGGATGATTTGGCCCATACTCACTTTGCGTTGGAAGAGATCGACTTGCAGCCTAATAGCTCCTACGAGGAGGGGTCAGTTGCTATTCTAGACCACAGCGAGAGGAAGTTGAGATCGAAGATAGTACCACTAGTTCGTGTTTAGTGGCGACACCATAATGTTGAGGAATCAACCCGGGAGAGAGAAGATGACATGCGTGAACGTTATCCAGAGTTATTCCTGCGAGGTATATTTCTATTTCCGAATTTCGAGACAAAATTCTATTATTAGGGGGGAAGTATGTAATACCCCGTATTTTTACGCATATTTATTTTTATGAAATTATGGAAAATGGGGATTAATTAATTTAAAGGGAGAAAAAATAATTCGTAATTTAATCGGATTTAATGGTAATAATTACTAGCGTGATGAGAGTTTGTAGTTATCAAAGTAATATTATGGCCGGGATGAGATACACGACAGTCATGTTATAATTATCTCGGATGCGCGTGTGAGTTGTGTCACCGGTATGTATTTAGGGGTTAAAAACATAAATTATTTTTATATAACTTGAATGACTATTTTGAGTGCGCCAGAGTATCCGAAAGGGTAGAAATAGTCAGAAAACACTACTTGGGTATTTTATTCGGAGTCCAGGGCATTTTAACCCAAAGCGATACCCCAGAGGGGTATTTTGGTCTTTTGGGATTTTTGAGTAATTAAATGGACAAAAATTGGGTTTAATTAAAAGCATTGAGGGTTAGTGGTCGATCAGTTTCAACTTGCATGAGAAAGAGAGAGAAAACCAAGGAATAACAAGACTCCATTGGAGCCCTAAACCAAGAACCCGAGCTTTCACACAAAAAATTACACCAGCACGTAGATCGTGTCAAGAGGATTGTTCCCATACCAATTTCAGCCCAAGAATCAGAAGTTCATTTCGAGGCAAGTGCTTATCTTGCTCCTCTTTTAGCATGTATTGTTCTTGTTAATTTAGGTTTGATGATATAAACTGGGTACAATGAAAACTTAGGTTTAAATAGACTAAATTATGAAGAAACCTCAAGAATTGGAGATGGTAATGCATGTAGAGGTTTTGCCCTTGGTTGGACTATTAAAATCTGGGAATTTTATATCTTAATCGCGAATTATAATACGAGTTTTGAACAATTAAAATTTTGGGTTCATATTTAAGAGACTTATTGGAAATTTAAGAGATTGTTGAATTCCAATTGTTTATATAAGGATTTGACCTTTAATTCGTGTTAGAAATTATCTTAGGGTGATTGGGATTAGTGTAGGAACATTTAATTTAGATAAGGTTGAGTGTTTGTATGTTTTTGAAGATTAAAATTTGAGAAAAATTGAAGTTAGGGAAGAACTGGGCTTGTTCGGAATTTTCGTTAGAAGACCTGCCCAGGTCGTTCAAACGACCTCGTTCAAATGAATCTTCTAACGAGATTTCCAACGACCCTTCTAATGAGTTGCTGAGTTCGTTTTAAGTGGGAACTTCATTCGAACGAACTCGTTGAACAAGAATCCTGAAACTTCTAACGAGATTCCAGATTAAGTTTTTAGGGTCCGTTAGAGTTAAGAACCGTCCTAGGGTTGTCTAAATGAGTGTATTAAACTACGTGAGTAACGGGTGGCTTAAATTCCAAAGTGTTAGGGAATTAAGGGTGTAATGGTCCTCGGGGTATCGAATTTGTGTGAAAACCTAGGAGAGAATGTAAGTCCTAGAGAGGATATATATATATATATATATATATATATATATATATATATATATATATATATATATGGATATCGTGGAGAGTAATGGCGTTAATATTACCTACAGATTATAATATTTGGGTTATTTGTTTACCTATTAATGTATATAAGTTGTGTGCATGCTTATTACTTGGAATATCATGTATATGACATACCTAGCTACTAGCTATCGAACGGGGGTTAACGCGTTGTGGACTACCATATCTTGTAAGCCTTCGGGGGATTTTGAGTCGTACCACTAGAGCATGGAACCTAGGTACGGGTTATCTGTGAGAATGATAGTGCTGACGGTCATATGGGTGCGTAGGTATGTGCAAAGCCCATCGGCTTGGGACTATGTTTGCCTCCAATATGTGTATATGTTTTATTGGTTCCTAAGAGATTGGACCTATTGTCCTTTATGCGTGAGCGTTGCAATGGGACTAGATAACCAAGTATGCCTAGAACCAAGGATTTCTTAAACATGGGTGCTGTATAGATATATTTGTGTGTATACATAGTGAGATTCTATATATGTATAGTGAGTTCCTATTTTGTGCTTCATATTGACTACTTTATTAAAGTATATACTTAATGGGTCACCAGTTGAGAATATTGAATACTATAAGAATGAGTTATAATAATCTTAAACATATTCCTAAATAATAGAATATATTGGTTTTAGGTCACTTAGATATTGTATCCGGCATAGTGGTTATCCAACATATAGTCAGGTAGAGTGATGAGACTCGTATGGGTAGTTAGACTCGCTAGGTGTGCACTCTAGATGAGAGGTGAGCATCTCAAGTGAGTACGCTAAGTTAACATGGATAATATATGTGCTAATTAATTCAATTTAAGCACTTGTTATATTTAAATTGTTTTATACTCGGGCTCTGACCCGTTTTTTTGCAAATCTCTTTTCTTGTTCTATTATTTTAGGTGCCCAGCCACATGGACACCAGACTTAGGAGATTCCATTCATTTGCCGAGCTGGAGCTGCTGTGGAAGTTACGGGATATTGCTAATAGACGCTTCTGAATCTATTTCTCCTTATCTATCAGTCATTTATTTCAATTGGACATGTCGTCCCTCTTTTCTTACATTCAGAGATTTATATTTGATGGATTCTATTATTAGACTTGGATTTGATATATTCGGATTATTGTGTGGGATCTTGACTGGAAATGTTTACTCCAGTTTCTTTATTTAAATTCAGTCAGTTCTTTCCTTATTATTATTGTGTTGTATGGTGGTGATCAGATATTTTCTCTTTATTGTTGATGGTTATTGGCAAGATAAAATTTTGACACCAACCTTTTTAAATATTAGGTGATTAGCTTTTGTTAAGTTAAAATTTGAGTTTTCAACAGTGATGCATTATCTGAACCAACTTGATATTCTGAAATATATTAATTAAGGACTGATCACCCGATAATTAATTAGGAGGGGTGTCACATTATCCCACCTTCATTTCTCACGACCTACGAGATATCAAATTATCTTGAGCCTCGACTTCTCGTGCATATCCACATAATGTAAGCACTACCAACTACATCACGAACTACGTAGACTTTGATCTCATGGCTACCCGAGTACGTAGGTGCAATACCGAGGCTTTTCGTGTGATCACAAGTCTCCATACACTAATGACCTTCCATTACACCTCAACATATTAACGACCTTTCATTACACATACATACATTAAAGACCTTTTGTTATACAAGTCGATCTTTCTCGCACACTTATATACACTAATGACCTCATATTACCCGCATACATATTCACGTACATGCACTCTTGTGTACCCCTTTCTATTTAGTGTCATTACCGTACCTCTCACCAACACCTTTTTCTATACATAATCACATGTCTACGCTTTAAGGGATTCTTAAAATAAGGTCTCTCAACATGTTCTAAAATAAACTAAAAGTAATTATTGTGTAATACATGATGACAAGTATATAGATAGATAATTATAAAGAACAAGCAGAGCGCCTAATACCTTTTCCATTCGTAACCCAATTTTCTATAACACCTCGTAATTTTGAAAATATTTAAATTGAGAATATTTAAATTTCTCATGTCACAATAATTTAGTTTATTTGAAAAATAAAGTGAATTTATATAGATATTAATTATCGAGAACTGGATTAATATTTATTTGATATTATATTTACTTGTGTGATAAGTAAATAAAATTAAATTATTTTATATTACGTCGTAAGTGAGTAAAAGTGACAAATTAATAGTATCTTATTCGGGACTTGCGTGTGGGGTCATCTTGGGAATAAGATGGTAAATTGATGATGGGTGACTCGAATAATAATTTCAAGTGCACAGTTGATCCGAAAATGGTCAAAATAGTCAAAATTAAGTACCCAAGGATAGTTTTGGGGGGCTTTTTAGACTAGTTGGGACTATTATAGTTTTGGGGAACATGAAGAGCCAATTTTGGGATTGATGTTATAAAATGAAGGGTTAAAGGGAAACAAATAATCACTTTACAAATATAAAAGGTTTCTTTGAGTAAAACAAAAGGTTAGAGAGAAAGTGAAGAGAACAAAGGAGAAAAACTCAAGAGTCTAAAGGAAAGCTAGGAGAAAATTATAGAGAGAATCAAATCGAAGAATAAAGGAAGGAACTTTTCAATCAAATTTCAGACACTACGAATCCTAAATCAAGTGATTATCTTGCTATTTATTTATGTGTTCAATTTCAATTCATATCATGATTGGGAATTGATTTTTGGGTGGAATTCATATACAAATGGGTTTTTTTGACAAATGATTTCAGAAAAATATATATGTCATTATATAAGATTGAATTTTAGAATTTTGATTCATATATTAATAGGTAGATAATGAACTTAAAAGATTGAAATTGATAAATTATTATAAGATAGAGAGACTTTTATCATAGGTAGAGAATTTTTGTAAAGTCCTTAGAATGATCATATATAGAGTGATGTGTGTTCAAAATAAGTTGATTCCATGTTTAGACTTGTTGGTAATTGAATTTTATTGAAGAATGTGATGTTAAGATTTATGGATTTGGGGTTGAACTTGCTGAACAACGAATTTGGGACGCACTGTTGCAGTCTGCAAGGGCAAATCGGTTTGCCCTCAAGCCGAACTGATTTGGTTGCCCTGCTAAATAAAAGTTGGCATATTTGTAATTTAAATTCGAAAATTAGATTATGATGTCTAGGGATAATTTAGGACTTCTAAAAAATTATATAATTGATAATATGGCTTAGATTAATTGGGAATTTTATCCGAGGTGAAAACTATAGTATTTGGGGTGAATTATACTCGAGGATTTATTAATGAATTTGTGATGAAAAATTCGAAAAAATAGAGATGTGGGCTGATTGAAAGTCGTACATGTACATAATTAATATTATGAGAATCAATTAATTAATTAATTAAGTGGAAAATCTAGTAATTGAGAATGGAAATGATATTCGAAAAATGTTGGGCTAATGCCACGAGTAATAGGCATTGTTAGCCAAAATTATTGAGAAAATATATTCGAGTACACACACACACACACACACACACACACACACACACACACACACACACACACACATATATATATATATATATATATATATATATATATATGTATTATATTTGTGTGCATGATATAATTATGTGAACACACCACTCTAGTACTATCATCGGAGGTTGCGCAACGTGGGTGATCTTCCCTAGTGAAAAATAGCAGGCTAAATATGGACCCCAGGTCATAGCACCACGCATATGCCCTTTGAGGTTTAAGTTCGAGATGAGATAATTTGGGTATATTTATGACTCACTATCGAAGAACCTACCGCCTCCAATATGTAATACCCCGTATTTTTACGCATATTTATTTTATTATGAAATTATGGAAATTGGGATTATTAATTTAAAGGGAGAAAATTTAATTTATAATTAATCCGATTTTAAGAGTAATAATTACTAGCGTGACGAGAGTTGGTAGTTATCGAAAATAATTATTTTGAAATTATGTTGATTAATAAGTATGTTGAATATTGCGTAGTGAGTAACGTATTATCGTCTCGGATATATAATATGGCCGGGGACGAGATACACGACAATTAAGATATAATTATTTGGGACGCGCGTATGAGTCGCGTCACTATTGTCTATTTGTGGGTTAAAAAGGTAAATTATTTTATATAACTCGGATGATAATTTTGAGTGCCCCAGTGTGTCCGGAAGGGTCGATATAGTCAGAAAACACTACTCGGGTGTTATATTTGGAGTCTGGGGCATTTTAGTCCAAAATGACACCCCAGAGGGGTATTTTAGTCTTTTGGGATTTTTGAGTAATTAAATGGACGAAAATTAGGTTTAATTAAAAGCTACATGGGTTAGAGGTCTGTCAGTTCAACCCACATGAGAGAGAGAGAGAGAGAGAGAGAGAGAGAGGGAGTGCCAAGGAGAAAGAATACTGCATTGGAGAACAAGGGCAGGAACTTAAGGATTCCCACCAAAAGTTACGCCAAAGTGTAGATCGCAACAAAAGGATCAACCACATACCAATTTCATTTCGAGAATCAGAAATCCACTTTAAGGCAAGTGTTTGTCTTGCTCCTCTTTTAGCAAATATTGTTCTTGTTGATTTAGATTAGATGATATAAACTTGTTGCAATGAAAACTTAGGTTTAATTAGACTAATTTGTCAAGAAACCTCGTGAATTGGAAATGGATTTGCATGTAGAGGACCTTCCCTTGTTAGGACTACGAAATATGGTAATTATATGTTGAAATCACGAAATTTATTGAAGGTTTTGAAGGTTTAAAAATTATGGGTTCATATTTAAGAGATTTGTTAGAAATTGATGACTTCCATTTGAGTATATAAGGATTTGACCTTTAATTTTTATTAGAAAGTATCTTAGGGTGATTTGGAATAGGTTAGGAACATTAAATTGGAGTTGGGTTGAGTTTTGGATTGATATTAAAGATTGAAGTTGGAAAAATCGAACTTCTCGTTAGAAGCCTGCCCAGGTCGTTCGAACGTCCTTGTTCGAACGAGATTTCCAACGACCTTCTAACGAAATGATGGAGTTCGTTCGAAGTGAAAAGTTCGTTCAAACGACCTCGTTTGAACGAGATTCCTTTGTCTTCTAACGAGATTTCAGAATGCCTTATTAGGGTCCATTCGAGTTAAAAATCGTCCTATGGTCATCGAAGTGAGAGTAATGACCTACATGAGTAACGGGTGACTTAAATTACGAATTATTAGTGTGTTGGGATTGTAATAGTTCTCGAGATATAGGAAGTTTATAGAACCTAGGAGGGAATGTAGGTTTGAGAGAGTAAATATATGATCGAATCACGATGAGTGGCAGAATTAATAATATTACTTATGTATTATGGAAATCAGGTTGCGTGAACGCCTATTAAGTTATATAAGTTATGTGCATGCTTATTACTTGAGATATTATGTGTATGACATACTAGCTACTGGCTATCGAACGGAGGTTAGCGCATTGTGGATGACCATATCTTGTGTGCCTTCGGGGGATTTTGAGTCGTATCACTAGAGCATGGAACCTAGGTACGAGCTATCTGTGATAATGATAGTGGTGACGGTTGTATGGGTGCGTAGGTATGTGCGCAGCCCATCAGCTTGGAACTATGTTCGCCTCTAATATGTATATATATTTTATTGATTCTTGAGAGATTGAACTTGTTGTCCTTTATGCGTGAGCGTTGCAATGGGACTAGATAGCCGAGTATGCCTAACATCAGGGGTTTCTTAACCATGGGTGCAGTATTGATATATATATTTGTATGTATACATAGTGAGATTTTATATATGTACACTGAGTTCCTATTCTGTGTTTCATGTTGGCTACTTTATTAAACTATATACTTATTGGGTCACCAGTTGATAACTAAGAATGCTATGAGAATGAGTTCAAGCATCTTTAAACCTTTTCCTAAGTAATAGAGATATATTGTTCTCGGGTTATTTAGATATTTTATTCGGCATAGTGGTTATACTATGTATAGTAAGGCAGAGTATCGTGACTAATATGGGTAGCTAGGCTTGCTAGGTGTGCACATTAGATGATAGGTGAGCATCCCAAGTGAGTACGCTAAGTTAACATGAATAATATTTGTGCTAATTAACCAATTTAAGCACGTGTTATATTTAAACTGTTTTCTACTCGGGCTCTGGCCCGTTTCTTTTGCAAATCTCTTCTCTTGTTACTTTATTTTAGGTGCTCAGCCACAGGGACACCAAGCTTAGGAGAATCCATTCAGTTGCTGAGTTGTAGCTGCTATGGAAGCTACATGACATTGCTAGTAAACACTTCATAGTATATTCTTCTTTATCTACTAGTTAGTTACTTCAGTTGGACATATCGTCACTCCTATTTTACATTCAGAGATTTAGAGTTGTTTTATTCTATCATTAGACTTTGATTTCATGTTATTGGATTATTGTATGGGATTTTAACTGGAAGTGTTTACTCTAGTTCTTTATTTAAATTCAGTTAGTTCTTTCCTTATGCTATTGTGATGTATGGTGATGATTAAATATTTTCCCTTTAATGTTGATGGTTAATAACAAGATAAAATTTTGACACCAACCTTTTTAAATATTAGGTGGTTAGTTTTTATTTAATTAAAATTTTGAGTTTTCGACAATGATGCATTATCTGAACCAACTTGATATTCTAAAATTAATTAATTAGGGACTGATCACCCGGTAATTAATTAGGCGGGGTGTCACACAATACATTTACAATTTTATCAAGGTTCATTGTGAGAGTTCGACCCGGTGACCTAGGATAATGTGTGTATGCCCTAGTGTATGATATCATTTTAGAGATTCGCATCCAGTGAGTTATTACTCTGAGGGATGGTGGTTATACTTATACAGCGAGTGATATATATGTATGCTTGATGTGATATTAAACTACGCATATATGTGTGCAGGAAAATATATACGTGCATGAGATATTAAAGTGTGAATATTAATTTAATAACTAGTGAAAGTTATTTGGAATGAATCGATAAATTATAACTGGGAATTATAATTGTTAAAAGTTATCTGATATGAATTGATTAATTATGATTGAGAATTATAATTATTAAATGGATGGGAAAATTATTTATAAAATACGCGTGACACAGGGTAGCGTATGGACTTAAGGATAGTGTAGACTAGTTAGGCGGCATAGCATAACTAGGCGTTACAATGCATACGTTAGGTGCACACTATAGTTGATGGGTGAGTATCATCTCATGTGAGTGCGACACCAATATAAATATGAAAGACTGTACATATATTTATTTATGCATTTTAAGTACTTGCAAAATATTTTTAAAAGGTTTTCGGCATTGACCCTTGTCAAAATATTTTCAAAATTTTTTAGGCGTCTAGCCATAAGGACGCCAAGCATGATTATCACTTCTAGGTCATCGAAGCTGCAAAAGCTGTGGAGTGTTGGAGGGATTTTTTAGTCATTTCCCATCCTTGAGATTCTTGGGAGGATTCAGTCATTTTTTATTCGGGCATGTCGCCCAATGTTAGTTTTTATTTCAGTTTTATTTAATTCAGCTGTATTTGATTGTAAACCGATGTTTTATTCGGTGAATATATTTTTTTGATATTCCAGTATTCAGATATGATTGTGTGATCGTGGATTTATTATTTATCTGGCCTAGTTGTTGGTGAATGGTTTTATTTATGTTAATTTAATTAAAGTTTAAAATTGACGCTCGGCTTGATAAAATAATAGGTGATTAATAATAAATTGAATTTTTGACAATGATGCTAAGAATGAGCCATTGAGATCCCTGTTTTATTTTAGTAGTGGGATGGCCACCCATTATTTTAATAAGCGAGGCATCACAAATGGTATCAGGGCATCAGGGTCTAGTGTCCTTAGGATTTGTGCGAACTTACTACGTTTTCAGCATTGCTTTTCTTTGATGTAGAGCCCGATGCTTAGGACTGTCCATTCCTATTGCGATTTACAATCTCCTGCTATTGCATGTAATTGAAGTGAATCTTGGACGAGTTAGGTTGGGTTTCAAATTTTGAACAGTAGATGACGACCAATGAACTCCGTTAGGAAGACTGCAGGAGGAGAGGATCAGTCGGAGTTACAGACTATTCGAGGAACAATGACTGCAGCAGAGGACGCCACTACTGTTGCTTAGGAAGTTAATGTTGCGAAGACCACCATGGTGAAGTAGTGTTCCAAGCGCCGCTATAGAGGATGATGGTGCTAATTCAAACTCACCCAATTCAGTTACTACAGGAGAGAGTCAGCGGGGCCATCCGTCAGAGTCTCTGAGAAATGCGAATATTGTATTAACTAGCCAAAGGAAGGGGAACATCCAAAGGCTTTTGAGTATAGTGGAGTGAAGTAAATCTCAGAAATAAACTTTGGCGACTTTTAATATCGTATGAGCAACGTTATAGTGATGGGAGTCAGTCACCACATATGAGAAAAGAAAGACTATAAATATTGAGAATTTTTTGTTGTAGTTTGACTGTAAGTCCTTTCATATGTTGTTCAAACAGAGATGTAAAGGAAGTTTTGAGTCTTGTCACAGAAGGGGAGGACAGGGGTCGAGTATGAGGAAGAATGTGCTTGTTTGGTGAATTTTATACCCGAAGAGGTGGATACGAAGGCGAATAGAGTCCTTAAGCTTGATAATGGACTCACTAGTAGAAATTGCCAACACATATGGGGACATCCGACTTAGACGACTTGTGCTAATATCATTAATTTCGTACTGTTACCGTGTCAATATCAATGCTTCTATGTGAAGGGAGCCAATAGATTAAAGAGTCTAGTCAGCAGGGCAAGACTGGATATAATCGGTGCTAACGGGGAACCACAAAGGGGATAACCTAGAGAGGGACCCATTTAAAAAATTCAGATCAAGGTAATTCCAACCGAGTGAAGTTGGATTCAGATGGGGCCATCGGGTCCAACAATATGTTCCAAAGGGCTAGAAGAGCCAAGAGAACAACTAGGATAGCCATTAGGATCGAGGCTACTAGAGCTAGAGAGTAAGATAACCTCGATATGGCCGATGGGGAAAGAGATGGGGGATTATACAGGAAGGTGTTTTATATGTTGAGTGAAGGATCACATGTGTTGATCTTGTCCGTAGAGAGATAGGGGATAGGAACAGGGTGCCCAGCAGGGGTAAAAGTTACAATAGTTTTTGGTTAGATTAGATGTGAGAATTACTTCCAAGAATCATTTGAACAACCAGTTCCATTGGCAATGGAAGGTATGATTTTTGGGCAAATGGGGTAAAATTTTAATAACACGAGTGCGTCACAGTATTTTGTTAGCACTACATTCATTCGTAAGACGGGTTTAGTGGATGTATCGTTAATATTACTACCGTTTTTTTATATCTACCGTTGAGTAGCAGAAATATTTTTGTTTCCATCTGCAAGGGAGTGAGTGCGGCATTGTAAGGATATGTTTTAATGGATTTGATCCGACATGGGAGATATGATGTTATTTTGGGTAGCGGTGGTTTGAGCATTGGTGAGGCTATCATGTTCTCTATTTCAGGATATGATGTGTTATTTTTTGTGATGTCTCACCTGAAATAGGGTTCAACCTGCGTATATGTTATACTATAGTGGAGACTTATGAGAGGATAGTTGTCTCGTATTATTTAATCCCGGTGTGTCGAGACGGTACTAATGTGATTCATGGAATATCGAGTTTACCGTCGAGCAGAGAGATTTAGCTCGTTATTGATCTAGCGATGGGGTGTTAGTGATAGTGCAATCACCGTATTTTAAGACACCTTTAGAGAACTGGGAGTTAAGGATTAGACTTATATGTATGGGGATAGGATTTTGAGTGTACCAGTTATGTGCTTTGGGTCAAAGGACCTCGATAACAGACAATTTCAGGCGATGGGGCATTAGGGAAATTCCTTAGTAAGATTTAAATTACGTGATGTTCCATATATGGAACCTAATAAACATTGGGAGTTGGAAGACATTATTGGATGCTAGAGTATCAATTTTGAATGATGATTATTGTATGTGGGGAGAAAATATTGTGAGCTTAGAATTATTATACGCTATAAGGCCAGTGGAGCTGGATAGTGCTGTGTAGGAAGTACTGGAAAAATTATTGCACCACTAGTTGATGGGTGGGGCAATCTCAAGAAGAATTAGATAGCGATTAGTAGGGTAACTAAATATAACCTTACGGTATAGACACACTGAGCATGAAGGGCCGAGTTTAAGATTATAAAGGGGACTTGAAGGTAATCCTGAGATTAAAGATAATCCCCCCATTAACAATAGTGTTTGGGACTAAGACAACGAGGCAGCTCAAGCTTCTCAGCGTTGCAGCTCAAGCGAGGCAGCTTGGCGTGACAACCTAGCGTGGTAGCTCATACATTAGCTTGTTGTGTTACTTAGTCATATTGTACCTTTGTTTATATTGACTATGAGCTATAACGATTGTAATGATGTAACGAGTATAATGATTTTTAGTGTGAGGTCGAACGATACTTGCGAGAGACCAGACTTGGCAGGGCCTGGGAGAGCTTTCATGCTCTATCGAATGACCTCGACGTGGAAACTTTAGAGGGGCTTGGTTTGGAGGATTGAGAAGTGAGGCACCTTTGGGGCTTGTCCTGACCATCTTAGATACACCTGGTAAAACACCAAAAGACCTTGACCATGGAACCTTAGGCGGAACAACCTTGGGTTCCATCGGGTGTTGAGTTGTGAACTAAAAAACCCTCTACTTAAGGTCACATCTACTTTATGTGATTCCACTAGGCAGATAGGCAATGTCAAATCTGCACTTAGTAAACCACCGTGGTATTTGGGGTTGTCAGACAGTTGGTGAGCCACCTCTGTGATGACAGCCCCCTGACACATAGTGGTTAGGCAAAAGGCATGTCTTGGCATTTAATGTTTATAACGTGGAACTAACTAGTGCATCAGGCATTTAATATTTGTGACATAAAGTATGAGGGACGTCTTTCACATGCATTAATGACTGAATTACCTTGGGAGTGGTGTGGGGGCTATTTAAGGACCCCAACCACCTCTGGGGAGAGGATGTTCCTTTTTGAGAGTTCAGAAGTTATTACCAGAGAGACATCAGAGAGAGATTTATTATAAACCTGAGAGTTTACTCACCGACCATTGTCATTTATTACGAAGCTTTAATACTTGACATAAATCCTTGAGGGTGGTTGAGGTGTTTGGTTTCCTGTCAAGATGTATCTAAGGTGCTCATTTTCTCTCTCCCTCTAAACGAGTCACTTCTGAGTTCATTATTATCTTCTGAGTTATACACGAGAGATTTGTAAGTTCAAAATGAGTTTATCTTCACTAAGTTGTGTTTGCGTGTCCTACGGTTAATCAATAGTGTTGCTGGTTAACTCATCATTACTATACTCAAAAGGGCTTACGCCTCCATCTAATCTAAACTACCCTCTTACAAAGATAAATATGTTACGTTTATGATGTTTGTGAAGAAATACACGGGATATAGGGTGTATGGGCGCCCTGGTTGGTTTGATTTTTAGAATCGTCCGGGATAAGGGGACGTGATAATAAATGTGTTAAACCGTATGACTGTGGGGCAGTGAAAGCAAAAGAGTAAGAAGAAGAGGGACTGAACTTCGGTTGAGGAAGGAGATAGTCAGGATATATATACAACAACGAGAATTATTACACTCGAGATGGGTTCAAAAACTATAGAGACACGGTGAGAGATATCTCTCTAGGCAAGGGAGGGTCCAACAGTTTTAGTGAGTGGAGTGGAGTTGTACATAGTCAATTCTGAGGATGGCTTGCGCATAAATAGGATGTCAATTTTACCAGGTAAAGAAGACCAAGAAAGTGCCTAGTTTAGAGAAATGCATGGGTCACGATTTTGGGAGTACCCCATGAAGGGGAGTAAATTGTACCACGTGACATAGGATATTGAGCTTGTGAACCGGTGTGGAGTGAGATATAGTGAAGTTGTCTTCAGGTGCACTACTCGTGGATGGAAAAATGGTTGGTCTGAGGTGATCCACCAGAAATTTTCCATGATTGATGATTCTAGTGACGGAATGGATAGGTAGACTGATTAAGTTAATTATGAGTTACCAATATAGTGAAATGGTCGAGATTCCCTCTGGGTTGGTGAAATGGGTTAACTAAGAGGGAACAACTATTAGTAATTTGGGTGAGTTACACTATCGAGCAATGTGTTCATCGTTTAATAAAAGAAAAAGGAATAATTTGGCACAAGGTGTAGCCAAATATTATTGTGAATTAGGATGAGACCCTTAAATCCCACCTCTGGTTAGAATTATCAGGAGCCATTAGGGGCAAAGTAGCGATTTAAGCAAGGCATATTACCCTTAAATCGATGAGTAAGCGGAAAAAGTGACTAGGATGTTGAAGAATGCGAGAAATGCATATTCTAGATTTGAAGGTAATTGCGATGAGTAATTACCATCGATAAATTTGTGTGTAATAACTCACACTAGTTATTATTAGAAAAATGCCTTTTGAGGTTTGAGATAGGCAACCTTTTCGTTCGCCCTATGATTGGTTTAGGGTGGGGAAATAATAAGTTTCGCAGGTCGGACGTGATTTAGAGTCGACTGTCAGGGATTCAGTTAAATGAATTTATGTTCGTATATTAGGAACGTAGTAAAAGTTAAGTCATCATGAATCGAAGAGTTAAAGACTGACGTACGTGTTCAGAAATTATCATGGGTGTCTCCCATGAAAGGAATGATGTGATTTGGGTAAGAAGGGAAGTTGGCTCCTAGGGAATTGGGGTCTTTCCCCAACATGGAGGTGATAGAGCCAGTGGAGTCTAGTCTCGTCTTATGGGAGTATTTTTGGCGGATTCACGACAGTTTTGCATATCATAGTATAGTTGAGACCTTAATAATGGAGTATAACAATATGAGAGGATTGAATAGACAAGTCGATAGTCTTGGACAGTAGTGAGTAGGTCCTCAGTCAAAATGGTACCACTAGCAGGTGTAAACTGGCGACACCAAAATGTTATCAGGAGATGATGTTGGGTACATTCAGATGCCATGCGGGTAAGGATACTAAGTTTTAGTATATATTACGTATAATGTTCGGGATAAACTTGCTACGTACGAGACTTACTAGATGGAATGTGTGAATACCTATATTTAAATATGATTACTTAGGTTGTGTGAATGCCTAGTGTATGGATTTCTTATGTGTATGACATACCTACCATACTTGCTATCACGGGAGGTTAGTTTTCGAAAAAGGGTCATCTTATCTTTGTTTGCATTCTGGGGGATTTAGATTGGTACCTTAAGAACATAGGACTGTGAATGACTTATTTGTGAGTTGATAAGTCAGTTGACCATGGGAGCGTACGTATGTGCGTGACCCATGGGTATGTGAACTATGTTCGCCTCCAATAGGTGTGATTTGTATCGAGACGGTTCCTGAGTGATTCGAAACACGCGATCCTTACGTACGTGATGTACATGAATTTGAGAGCAGAGTATGCATGCACCGCGGCTTAGCCTAGGGGTGACTTATGTATATATATGTATTGAGAGTGATTTATATATGTACCTGTGATTGGTTCACTGTTTCTTAGTAGATGTGAATAACAGAGATATTTGAATGGGCTAAGGATGTGAGAATTTAATTAACACTTGAGATAAGTAATTTAATGAATGTGAATATGGGTTATGAATATGACTTGTTTGGGTGCTACGAGTAGATACCCTATGTTAGAATGTAAAAGAAGGAGTGTTACAGACTAGTTAGTTAGTGGAATAACTAGGATGGGTTAAGGGTATACGTTAGGCGTGCACATTAGTTGAGAGGTGAGAAACTCATGTGAGAGTACGCAACTAACATGTTTATATTATGTGTTGTTTATTTGTAATTTAAACACTTGGTATATTTTTAAACTGTTTTCACCTCGGGCTCTGACCCATTTTCCTCCAAATCTATTTTTGTTTTGGTAAAAACATTTTAGGTGCCCATCCATAGGGACGCCATGCATAGGGGTTCCATTCTGATGATGTGTTGTAGCTGCTGTAGAAGATAAAGGATCTTGGTATTATATGCCCCCACATTTATCCTTGGTTCCTTCAGGGTCATTCATATCAGTTAGGGCATGGTGCCTATTCTTAACTAGAGATTGTAGATACAGACTTTCATTATTTCAGATGTGGGTTTATTCAGACTCTTGTATCGGGATTTTATTTACTCTGGTATTATTATCATTGGAGTGTTTACTCCAGACTCAGTTTATTTCATTTCATTGGTTATTCACATGAGATTGTTTATGCGATTGATGGTTGTTGATTTAATTACTTAGTTATTGTTAATTTGATTAATAAAATTTGACATCTCCCTTTTTAAATATTAGGTGGCTAGTAATAAATTAAATGTTTTCCGACGGTGATGCTAAGACTGAACCAACTTGATATTTTGTATTAATTTCATAAAGGAGTAGCTACCCAGTATTTAATTATTCGGGGTGTCACAGGTGGTATCAGAGCATCAGGTTCTAGTGTCCTTTAGGATCTGTGCGGCTTATTATGCTTCCAGCGTAGCTTTCTTTGATATAGAGCCCTATGTTTAGGATTGTTGTTTTCTTTGGTGAGGTTTCGTTCTCCTGCTTTAATGTATATGATATTGAATCTTATTTGCATTCGGGTGTGTTCATGTGCCAAACAATGCAGTATGTTGTGCGAGTTGGGAAGACAGTAGGAGGCAAAGCTCAGTTGAGGTTATAAAGTGTATTCAAGAATGATGATCGTAGTTGTGGTCACCCCTATTATGGTACGAAAAGCCGGGACAGTAAAGGCGGCCTGGACATAACATATGACATTATAGTACCGCTATAGTAGAGAGTGGAGTCGAATTAGACTCACCCAGCAAGATTGGATTAGGAGAGAGTCAGTCGAAACATTGAAGAGAACCAGTAGTGGAAATTCTAGAAATGCGAAAATGGCATATGTTAGCCAACGAAGGTAAAATATTCAAAGGCTTGGGCATATGTCGGAGTATGGCTAATCATTTTCTTGACTCGTAAGAGCAGAGTTATAATGGTGAGAGGCAATCACCACACTTAGAAGTGGAATGTTTTGTCAAGAGAAGGCGCATACGTATGGTTTGACCATAAGTTCCTTCATCAGATGTTCAGGATAAGATGCGAACGTTGTTTTGAACTCACACAAGAGGGTCGGACAGAGGTCATTTTGTGAAAAGAAATTTAATTAATTAGCGAACCTTACACCGAATGAAGTAGGTGCAATGGAGAAGAGGACATTAAAGGGTAAAATTGACTTACAAGAAGAATTATTAGCACTTCTGGGGAATTCTGCTTGGACGGTCAATGAAGATTGTAACAATATCGCATTTTGTTAATACGAGGTAAACATTTCCTTATGTGGGGAGCTACAAGAATCGAAGAATTTAGATAGAGTAAGACTGGGGGAAACGGTGTTGGTGAAGCACCACAAGGGGGACACCCATCAGGGGATCCATTTAAATAATTCGGATAGCTGAATTGTCATCGAGTGATGGTGATTTCAGTAAGAGTTATCGAAGACAGTAGCATGTTCCTTAGGGCCATCAAAGCTAAGGGAACAACAGAGATAGTCATTAGAGTCGAGACTACCAACATCCGAAAGAAGGACAACCCTAACATGGTCAGTGTGATAGGAGATAGGTGGAGTATGTGTAGAGGTATTTTGTGGGGAGTGAAACCCGTGCGTTAAATTTTTTTCGAAGCAAGTATGGGGATAAGGGTATGTTTCCTAGCAAGGGCAATAGTTATTGAAATTTTTGGTTTGGTACGGACATGTGTGTTAAGTCCAGGAACCATTTGAGCAGCCAGGGTGATTGGCAAGGTAAAAGTATGAGTTATATCCTCAGATGATGATGCATGTTGTATGTGTCAGGAACAAGTTGCTACATTTTTTTATTATTGCTATATTCACATGAGAGTCGAGTTTAGTGCGTATATCAGCAATGTTATTATTTATATGAATATTTTCCCTAGTATAGTGGGGTTACCTTTAGTGTTATCCGTGGAGGATGAATGGGTGTATCGATAGTGGTATATACTTTATTGAAATTACTCGTTTTAGTGATGTGTTATACAAGTATGATACTATCCTAATTATGGTTTTATAATAATGATTAAACCGATAGTGTGCAGTTATTGCAAGTCTATTGGGGTTTCTACCTTGGTGTAGAATGTTTTGTTCATGCGAGACCCCATTTGCGAGAGGGCCGAGCTCGCATTTATATATTTATATATATTATCAAGACTAGAAAGGTATAATGGTCTCGGATAGTTGATCCCAGTATATGTAAGGATTTAATTGATATGATTCGGAGTGTATTTGGTTTACTGTTCAACGGAAAGATTTAGCTGGTTATTATAGTCAATGCTCAGGATGTGGTAATAAGAAGAATGCATTGTTATATCACCATGTAGAGACGTGGAAGTTAATATTCATAGTTGTATGTCTGGGGACAGGATTTTGATAGCCCCGATTATATGTACACGATGTTTATGGAATGTGATTACCATCAATGTTAAGAGACAATGTCTTTCGAAATAAGTTCCTTGTTTAAGTGTAATTTCGGAAGGAGATATAACTTTGTTATCAAGAGATGGGAATATAGGGGTACATGTTATGAACTGAGGGCCTAACGAATTTCGATGACCGACAATGCTAGGTAGTAGTGTATCATGGGGGTTCCTTATTTGGATTTCTCTTTGCGATAAATCCCACGCATGAAACTTAGCGTAAGGTTGGTAGTAAGGAGATGTTTGGCCATTCGTCCATGATTTGGGTACCTCGATCGTCAGGGAAGTATGTAGTTATAACTGGAAGTTAAAGGGTAAATTACAATATAAGGCTAGTAGAGCCAGTTGTGTGCTGAGGAAGTACTGATAATTTTGTTTTATTCTGGCGAGTATAAGAGCTTAGGTATATGAACACCCTCGGGTCTTAGGTATTGGGTCTAGTATGCGGGTTGAAGGATGGAATGATGTTTATGAGGATTTAAAATTTCAAATTTGGGGGTGATTGATAACGCCCAAATGGTATAGGCACGTTGCGAATGCAGGGACAATAAAGAGTTTTGAGTACGTATGAAGCGTATATGATGTTTAAACCCGTATACATGGGTTATAAGGGGTGTAGACACCCTGGTTTGCTGATGTGATAATCGCCGGAAGAAGAGACATATAGATGGGTGAGATTTATACTTGTGAGACTGATATTACAAAATAGTAGTGGTAGAATGGATTAAGCTTCGTAAGAGAAGGATGATAATCAGTATACTCATGTGCAATCAGAGTAGCACGCCCGAACTTGGTGGAAATGCAGTGGGAAGCCATTTAAAAGATGGGGTATCCCTTGAGAAGACAAATATTAAACTATTATGGATAATTTGGAGCGGAGTTCCACCCAATCGAATGTTGAGGGTGGATTACGCGTAAATAGAGTGAGGATGTCAATAAGGTATAAAGAGTCCAGATGTGCACAATGTGGTGAAAAGTGCACGGGTCAAAACTTTTGGTATACGCCGAGGGAAAAAGAGGGTTATTAAGTACCACTTAATGGGAGGAGTTATAAGTGGAAGTCGGTGTTGAGCGGGACATAATTAGTAGCCCCCACGTGCACCACTTATCGATAGAAATCGGTTGGAGTAAGGGTATCAACCAGAAACTTGGTGTCGAGCCAACGATTCCAGTAGAGGAAGAGTGAAGTTGGTAAATTTCCTTAATGGGTTGAAATCATAAAGATAAGTAACGAGTTCCTTAGAATGTATGGAACGGGTTGTCAAGAAGGAAAGAAATTGTTATAATCCTTGGGTGATTTACACTATTAGATAATGATCGTCCCGGTATGTGGTCCTACCCAATATTATTCTGAACTAGGATGAGATACCCGAAACCCACCTTCAATATGGGGTATAAGGAAGTAGTGAGAATAGTTTCGTTTTGAGAAAGTTGTATCACCTATAGCACGAGGAATAGGCGCAAGGTGATTAACGACCGGTGGGACTGTATGAAAGTAAATTTTGGACTCATTGCGATCATTTAATTTTCACAACGGGTATAGATCGTAAGTGACGTTTAATATGGTAAAACCGAGAGGATATTACCTAATAGTAGAGTTATGTGAAAGCACCCGTACCGATTTATAGTGGACAAGGTGCTTACAGATTATTTTGTAAATGAACCTTACTATCCTCCCTCTGGATGCTTAGAGGTGAGAGGATTATCAGAGTTTTGGGATCAATCAGAAGTTAGAGTCCGATGACTATAATGGGATAACCACCAACCGTCCGAAGTGGCTTTCCCTTGTGTAAAAGTCACAACGCCGGGAAAAGAGATTCAAATAACGGACAAGAGTAGTCAGATGTTTTATGGTTTCTTCCAGGATGAGAGTTTTGTGTTTAAATAAACACGGGAGTTGATATGAAGTGAGGTACGAACTTATAATAAAATAGAGATAATGCGGCCAATAATGTATAGACTATTCTTATTCGAATGTTGTTTAGTAAGAGCACAACATGAGGTGCATTTATTGAGGTGTAACCCTATAACTGATGTAGTGTCATGAGTGTTCAACAAGCTTGTTGTGAAGCGAGGGCTGTAGTGATTGAGCTTTTCTTTGTATTTGATGCACTGGAGGATACCTAATTTTTTCAGGTATGCCTACTTTTCCGAATTTCGGGACGCAATTCCGTTATTAGGGGGGGAGTATTTAATACCCCATAATTTTATGGCTTTTAATTATGAGACTATGGCTTTTAATTATGAGATTAATTAAATGAAATTGCTTTTAATTATGGGATTAATTAAATTAATTTGGAATAATTAATTGAAAATTAATTCTGATTTAAATAACTAACGAGACGAGAGTTAGTATTTAAATATGATGACAATGTCGAATATTACTAAGTGATTATGGTAATAGGTGATTATTGAATTTATTAAAATTGTCGTGAGTTGAAAATACGGCAGTTTCGATAATTAATTAGGACGCGCGTGTCGGTCGTGTTAGGACCCAATTTAATGAATTTAAAAGTGTTTTATTTTTTTATGTCATTTGTATGATCATTTTGAGTATGCCAACGTGTCTGGAAGGGTCGAGATAGTCAGAAAACACTAGCCGGGGGTTTAGTTTGGGTCCCAGAACATTTTTAGGCCTAACCAGCAACCCGGGAGGGTATTTTAGTCATTTTATTGTTTATGAATAGTGACCCACAAAAATTAGGTGATATTTATCATCCAACCTTAGGTCCACTAGGGCCATTATCTCTCAAAACCAAAGAGTGGACACCGTGAATAAAGAGGAGAAGTTCCAAGGGTTTCCATGGCCATAACCACCACACACCACCACCATCGCCGGATTTGTGACCGGAAAGAGAGGGAGAACCAACCAATATCGTAATCAACGGATCAGAACTTCTAATCAGAGGCAAGTGATTTATCTTGCAAAGATTCAAAGCATATATTTTACATAATAGTTTAGATTTGATGATTTATCGTAAATAAGTGAATTAATTATGAAACAGGAGAATTAAACATTGAATATGGGTAGACTTCATGTAGATAAACTTCTGGGCATATACTAGTTATGAAACTATGATCCATGCGTAGGAAATTGTGAATTTATGTTGAGTTATATGAAGATCTTGAAGGAAATATAAGAAATAGGATTTTTATGAAAATTGAGTGTTTTGATCCAAAAAACTAATGAACCATGATGATTTAATGATTCTAATACGTTAAAGGTTATGGTAATATGTAAATAAGATGATTAGTGAACTTTCTTGGGAGTTTGGGACGTTGTAATTGAGGATTTGGGTTGTAAAATTGTAAGAAACCATAACTGTTTAAGAGAATTCTGGGCAAATACCTGCTTGATCCATCCAAGAATGTCGATCGATCGATCGATCCTTTTCTTCGATCGATTGACCTCTCCTGATTTTTGGTAATTAATTCCCTTAAGATTTAATGAAAATACCAAGGCCGATAATGATTATTAGGGTGATTAATTTAATATTGGGGGACTTATTTAAGGTCAGTAGGGTCTTAGTTGATGCCCGAAAAAATGGTTTACCTTATGGAATTGAATGTTATTGCTTACGAGGGTCTACCGAGTGAGGTACAGTATCGTTCGAATTAAAACTACAACAGGAATGAATGATGATGTAAGGATAAGAATAGTAACGGAGTGACTTTAAGTTACTGAGATAACGTTAGAAACTAATAGGAGACCTAGTAACCTTTTGGGATGGGTTTAAGTACTCAAATTGATACGACAAGAGAGTTATCAAGCTAAATATATATTATGTATGATGTTCAGGATAAACTTGCTACATACGAGACTTACTAGATGGAATGTGTGAATACCTATATTGAAATATGATTACTTAGGTTGTGTGAATGCCTAGTGTATGGATTTCTTATGTGTATGACATACCTACCATACTTGTTATCACGAGAGGTTGGTTTTTGGAAAAGGGTCATCTTATCTTTGTGTGCCTTCGGGGGGATTTAGATTGGTACCTTAAGGACATATGACTGTGAATGACTTATATGTGAGTTGATAAGTCAGCTGACCATGGGAGCGTAGGTATGTGCGTGACCCATGGGCATGTGAACTATGTTCACCTCCAATAGGTGTGATTTTTATTGAGACGGTTCTTGAGTAATTCGGAACACGTGATCCTTACGTACGTGATGTACACGGATTTGATAACAGAGTATGCGTGCATCGCAGTTTAGCCTAGGGGTGCCTTATGTGTATATATGTACTGAGAGTGATTTATATATGTATTTGTGACTGGTTCACTGTTGCTTTGTAGATGTGAATAACTAAGATATTTGAATGGGCTAAGGATGTGAGAATTTAATAAACACTTGAGATAAAGTAATTTAATGAATGTGAATATGGGTTATGAATATGACTTGTTTGGGTGCTACGAGTAGATACCCTATGTTAGAATGCGAAAGCAGAAGTGTTACATATTAGTTAGTTAGCGGCATAACTAGGATGGGTTAAGGGTATGCGTTAGGCGTGCACATTAGTTGAGAGGTGAAAAACCCATGTGAGAGTACACAACTAACATGTTTATAATATGTATTGTTTATTTATAATTTAAACACTTGCTATATTTTTAAACTGTTTTCACCTCGGGCTCTGACCCGTTTTCCTCCAAATCTATTTTTGTTTTGGTAAAAACATTTTAGGTGCCTATCCACAGGGACGCCATGCATAGGAGTTCCATTCTGATGACGTATTGTAGCTGCTGTGGAAGATAAAGGATCTTGGTATTAGATGCCTGCACATTTATCCTTGGTTCCTTCAGGGTCATTCATATCAGTTTGGGCATGGTGCCTATTCTTAACTAGAGATTGTAGATACAGACTTTCATTATTTCAAATGTGGGTTTATTCAGACTCTTGTATCGGGATTTTATTTACTCTGGTATTATTATCATTGTAGTGTTTACTTCAGACTCAGTTTATTTCATTTCATTGGTTATTCACATGATATTGTTTATGCGATTGATGGTTATTGATTTAATTACTTGGTTATTGTTAATTTGATTAATAAAATTTGACATCTCTCTTTTTAAATATTAGGTGGCTAGTAATAAATTAAATATTTTTTGATAGTGATGCTAAGACTGAACCAACTTGATATTCTGTATTAATTTCATAAAGGAGTAGCTACCCGGTATTTAATTAGTTGGGGTGCCACACATGGTTGATCCGGAATGGGTCAAAATAGTAAAAATTAAGTACATGGGGGTAGTGTTTGGGTCTTGGGGGAATTTTAGACTAATTGGGACTAGTATATGGGCGTTTTGGTCTTTTTAAAGGAACCCGAAGAGGCAATTTCGAGATTGATGTTATAAAATGAAGGGTTTATGGGAAACAAATGATCATTTTGCATGTACACAAGGTTTCATTGACTAAAACAAAAGGTTAGAAAGAAAGCGAGGAGAAAATAGGAGAAAAACCCAAGAGTATAAAGGAAAGCTAAAGGAAAATTACAAAGAGAATCAAATTAAAGAAAAAAGGAAGGAACTTTTCGATCAATTCAGACACTACGAATCTTAAGGCAATTGATTATATTTTTATTTATTTATGTGTTTAATTTCAATTCATATCATGATTGGGAATTGATTTTTTGAGTAGAATTCATATACAAATGGGGTTTTTTACAAATGAATTCAGAAAAATATATGTGTGATTATTTAAGATTGAAATTTAGAATTTGAAGCCTATATGGATAAATGAATTATGAACTTTGAAGATTGAAATTGATAAATTGTTATGAGATAGGGAGACTTTTATCATATCCAGAGATTCTTTTAAAGTCAATAAAGTGATCATATATAGAGAGATGTGTATTCGAAATAAGTTAATTACATGTTTAGACTTATTGGTAATTTAATTTTATTAAAGAATATGATGTTAGAACTTATGGATTTGGGGTTGAACTTGTTGAACAATGAATTTGGGATACACTGTTGCAGTCTGCAGGGGCGAACCGATTCGCTCTGCTCTGCTACATACATGTTGGCTTTATTTGATGAAAAATGTTCGTAATTTAAATTCGAAAATTAGATTATGACGTCCGAGGATAATTTACTTCTGAAAAATTATATGAATTGATATTATGGATTCGATTAATTGAAAATTTTATCCAAGGTGATAATTAAAGTATTTGGGTGAATTATACTCAGGGATTTATTAATGAATTTGTGATTAAAAATTCGAAAAATAGGGATGAGGGTGGATTGAGAGTTATGCGTGTCAAGAATTAATATTAAGAGAATCAAGTAATTAACACTACACCAAAATGGGATATTTGTGAGTGTTGTTAGCACTCACAAATAACCTTTATAACTGCTATTTACCGTCATAATTTAGGGGGTGACAAAAGAAAATTTATAACTCCTAACAGCAGTCACAAATTTTTATAACCCCTATGGGGTTATGACTGGTGACCCCAATTTGTAACTGCTCTCAGCAGTTACGAATCATATATTTGTGACTGCTGTTAGCAGTTACAAAATTGATAGTAGTGACAAATTTGTGACTGCTATTAGCAGTTACAAAATTGAATTTGTTAAATGTGGTAAAAGCTATTACAAATATCTTTATATTTTCACAAAATGATGAAATAATGAAAGTAAAATAAATATCATGATAACAAGTCTAAAAATTTTGACAATATTTCATTTATATTTCTCATATTCCAAATATCCAGTACACATAAAACTTGTTAAAACTTAATTTAACATCAAACAACCCCTAAGTGGGCGCCAAGTACAAAATGAACATAGAATAAAAAATAAACTAAAAAAAATCACGACACAACACTTCGAAGACATGGAATGTCATGAACATGTAACAAATCATTCTAAATCTAGACCAGGAGTCACCACGCAGTGGATACGATTCGTGAAGTCTAGGTATATCAGCCGTGGGGGGTATTGATGCGGTGACATCCTCCCTCGTGTACTCTGAGTATGCCTGTTGAGCAAGTTCAATGGACTCAAATTTTTTGAATACGGCGCCTCAGTATCCATTAACTTGTGCTTGTGTTGCTTTCCACGAAGTGTAAACACCTGAATTTAGGCCTTTGAATACTACGTATGCCGGGTATACCATGTGTATGCCCGCAAATAATAAAATGTAACTATGTTAGTTACAATAAAAAATGTGGGGCACAATATCAAAACAGAATATCAATATAAAGAAAGTGTAAGCACTTCAAGATCATCTAGTTGACCAACATCAAAATTGGGACCTATATATTGAGAATGGTAGCTCTCATTTTTCATGGTGTTTTTCATCATTTTTCATGGTGTTTTTAGTACTGGAACTAAATTTATAAAATTATATGGAGTGTCCTATTTTTATACACTTTAAGCATTATGAGGACCTTTTCCCAAAACCCCCTTAATTAAAACTAAAATTGCCAATTATGGCAATAAACTTCTTCATTAAGTAGTAGGAGTTGTCGACTGTGGACAAAGTTCGAAACTATAGATAAACATAAGTGGGACAACCACATCTAATACAATAAAAAATTATTGAAAGAGACTTTAGATAACATATTCTGTGAAAATTTATCCACAATATATAAGAAGTGTTCTCGCCATTTAATGATCAAAATGCCCAGCTGATGCACAATTCAACCGGAAGATAATTCCATTCATCCTCAAATGGATTATAAATATGTATGTAAATGAGTCAAAGATATACGCGATCAAAATGAACACACCCTATGGGTAGTGGATCAATTTAATCAACATTTAATGTTGCTTATCTGGGTACAACCCCAGCAGAACACCCATTTTCTCCTCTCATAACTAATCAGGCTAGTCGAAGATCTAAGACCTAAGACCTCTGTCATTAAACTTGAGTTGTGATCAACATTTAATGTTGCTTATCTGGGTACATTTAAAATCTAAGACCTCTGTCATTAAACTTGAGTTATGACCAATGAATTCATGAAAAGATGAGACAAAACACCCTGAGAAAAGAACTCTAAACTATTGTCTACATGTGGGAGATTTATTCTTATTAAGCATGTTTTGCAGTCATCAATAGGAACATAATTGTTTTATGCAGTCATTAATAGGAACACAATCTAGAACATAGACTTATTCCCACATCCTTTATGCAGTCATCAATAGGAACACAATTGTTTAATAGCTTCTAAGTGAGAATATAACAATTTTTTGGGATATGAGCATCCCAAATCTAATCAAACACTCAAGATGAAGGAAAATGATATTTAGAAATGGAATAGGTAGATGAAAAGTTGAAATCACCTAAAGCATTAGGTTTCTAGATCTATTGACCCCATATTTTCTAAGCATGTATCTTTAACTATCAACATTCTCTTCCAAGTCTCGGAAGCACCTGAAGAAGCTGCATTATAATTTTGTAGTTATTGCGCATAAAAGAGGACCAGGGAGAATTTTTTGTTTTGAGCTTCCAGAACAATTTCATAGAAGATGATTTAGAGATAAGATTAAAGTCTTTAAATCCCATTTCACCTTCTTTATTGTCTCTGCATAAGAACTCCCATTTTTTCCACTGAAATTTCCAGCCTTGCTCAATATTTCCACCCTAGAAGAATTTGTTGAAAAGAGAGTTAATTCTATGGATTATTGTTTTTGGAGTAGATATAGAGTCTAATAAGAATGAAATAATGGATGACAAAACATGCTTAATAAGAATAAATCTCCCACATGCAGATAATAGTTTAGAGTTCTAACCAGCTAGCTTAGATCTTAAAGATTACAAAAGGCTATCATAGTATTAGAGCAACTGGAGGGATTGGTATGAGAAGATACTGAATAGAATTGAAGATATGAATAACTTCAACCTGAGAAAAGAACTGAGACCAAAAATTCTAAGTCAGAGGACTATCAAAGAATAGATGTTGGACTATTTGTACCTGATTGAGACAGCATTGACACCTGGAAACAATTGGGATCCTAATTCTTTGGATTTGATCATAAAGGGGAATGGTATTGTAAAGAATTTTCCATATTAAAATAGATACTTTGGGAGGACTAACTGGGGACCAAATGAATTTCCATAAAGCACTTGTAGCAATACCAGTTCTACAAAATTGATAGGAAGACTTGAAAGTAAAATCTCCAAAACATAAAGTCATCCAAATAGCTTATTGACCAATGATAATAGTATTTTTTAGAACCTCAAACTGAGCATCTCTAATTCTTTTGATAACATTTGAACTAGAAGATCTAGAACTCAATGAGTTCTTATACTTATTCTGCATGAATCTAGCCCATATACCTTTAGAATTATTGACTGTCCAACCTAACTTTAAGCTAAAAGTAGCAAAAAATATCAAACAAAGCTCTACCCCAAGCCCTCCTTCATTGGTAGGCCTGCAGATTCTTTGGCAATTTATCCAAGCATATATATCTCATCTTTTCACATCTGAACCACAGAAAAAACTTACTAAAGATATTATGAATTCTATTAATAATAGCTTTAGGAGGTTTTAAAGAGGCCACAGTGTAAATTGGGATATAACATAACACATGTTTGATAAGGACTACTCTGCCAGCTGCTAAAAGATACCTACTTTTCCAACCATTGAATTTCCCTCTGATTTGATCCAATAACTCTGTGGTAGCTGAATTTTCCCCTATATTTGAATAGGGGGCAACCAAGATACTTAATTGGGATTTTTTGAAAGGCAACCCCAAAATAGATAGACACTGGATACATTCAAAACAGATTACTAATTGATTCAAAACAGATTACTAATATTCAAAATAGAGTTCAAACACTACTAATTGTTCACTTTGACAATTTGTTCAAATTTCTCAAGACAAATTACTCTGGATCATTTAAGGATAAGACAAAGCAACGGCCAAACCACCCAAGATTTCTCGACATCCTTAATAGTGTCCGCCCCATGACTTCGACGATACAACGGATGATTCTTTTCTCCTGGCTCAACACTACTAACGTAAACCTTACATTCAAATATCAGTAATTGATGGCCATGCACCACCGTTCCAGTAGCAGCTGAAGCAAAAACTTGTCCACTTGCAATCTTTCTCTGATTTGAAAAATCTAATAAATCGACATATGGATCATGTGGAGGATTAGTTAAATCTCCAAAGTTTGGCTCAGTTGACCGGGGGGTAGGAATGTAATCATGGGGACTTGAATGCGGAACTGGAGTGTAATTACGAGGACTTGGATGTGGAACATGAGTTTAATTACGAGGACTTGGATGCGAGACAGGAGTGTAATTGTGAGGACTTGGATTTGGTATTTTCAATCCATTCGATTCAAAAGCACTTAAACGCATGGTAACATATGATTTGAGAAATGCCATATCCTCATCATGTTTTTCTTCTCGTGTCTTTGCTCTAGTCAACTGTGATACTATAGGAGAAATTGCCTTAATTTTACTTTTAAACATGGGTCCAACACCACGAGTCGCCCCCCTAGTATCTTTTCCTCTAAAGGCAGTCAATGCATCTGTATCAATACTGTTTGGCTTAAAGAACCTTGACTACTTCTCAGCTCACTCAATTTTTGCTGCAAAATTATTTATGAATCGATTAAAACCATTGAACGACGAAACTTGAAGGGATTTAATTATTACAATTGAGATTACGAAACTCACCATATCATCAGCTACCTTTGGGTGAAACTCCCCAATTTTTTGCTTACGACTTTCGAGATACACTTCCGAACGATCAACAGGTCGTTTATTGTTAAGCACCTATAAATTAATTTTCCATTAACTATTTGAGCAAGACATATAATATATATAAACATTAAAATAAGAAAGGGTGTATACCATCTCCTCGGTTTTCTCAGCATACGACATGCGACCAAGACAATGGACGTTAGTCTTTTTAGCCTTGTTCACCCGGCCTTAGTGTCGTTGTTTCAATTTTTCCTCAGATGCTTCGCGCGAGACGAATTCATTCCACTCACGGATAGGGATATGCTCTTTCTCCGGTACTTGATCCTTCAGGGCCTTTATCCCATCACCGTCCAATCCCTTAAAATAAGTCGAGCGGAGGTTACTTCTAAAAGTCTTCAATTGAATACCAATGACTTTCATGGACCCCTCCTTCTGGTCGGCCGAAAGATTGAACTCTTTCATGAGTGTATCCCATAAGTCGTCCTTTTTTACTTGCTCAACCGTATCCCAACTCTCATATTTTAAGCCAATACAAGATTTTAACAAAGACAAGGCTCGAGCTTTAAAAGGATTCTTACCACCTATTGGCAAACCAAATAGGTTAAGGGAAATGTCATCACGAGAATCAATGGCATAGTGTTCATCATGACTTGAACTTTCTGGCCTGGATGATGGAATTGTATTCTCGGATGCCATTTTCTGCATTTATATATTTATGCATTAGTTCATATGTTAATACAAGAGTAAGGAAATAAAAAAAATATAATATAAGTTATACCTTTTCAACATATTCTAAAAGTTTTGATAATTCAACCATGTCATAAGTTTCATACTTCATCATTTCACGTAAAGTTTTTATTGGCCATGTCTGCGAAAGTGTGTTGATAATTGCATTTCTGACACTAAACATATTAGGACGTATGCCTTCTCTCCTAAGCCGATAATAGATGTTAACTTTTTTATGAAAATTTTTTCTCACAGTAGAGTCTGAACGCATCCTTATCCTCTTCAGTTCTATCCATAAAGGATGAATTTTTCTTTCTTCGAGTTCTAAAAACTCTACTAACTGCATCGCATTACTTGGATTGTGTTTTATGAAAACCCTTTCAACTGCTTCATCCTAACTTTGAGGTAGTGTGCGTAGAATTGATTGAAATAAATATGCTTCAGGTATGTTCCACCCATGATCTCGCAAGTAATTGCATTGTTTGATTTTTCGATAGCCATGCCGATAAATTGATATGTTCTCTATAAAAGACCTGTTTTGAAAATCGTTGCATGTATATACAATATATGACATCCTGGAAAAAGTAATAATAAACTTGTGAACAAAAGTCACTATGAATACATGCTACAAAATAATTGAAACATGCTATTATACATAATTTTCAAGTCAACATTTAAAATAAAATAACATGCCACAATTAAACATCTACTCCTCTAATGCGTTTAATAATTTCTTTAATTCTGGGTTGTCATCCAGAATAGACTGAATCTCGATAGGTGCCTCTATATCGTCTACCGATGTAGTCAAGCGCTGAGGAGAATGTAAAACAATAGACCATGGATCATTGTTGGGGCACTTTGCATAAAACACTTGCTTTAAGTTTTTTAATGCATAAACGAATGGTTCATAATTAACATTGTCTTTACTCTTCAACTTGGCCAAATCAACCTTCACCATGTGGGTGTATGGGTCGACCATACATGCATTCTTGTCCTCCACTCTCACCCAATCACAGTAAAATACAGGTATGCTGAAAGATATATAATCTAATAGGATAATTTATTTTATAATCCCATAATACGTCATCTCAGCTTCTATAAAGTTTTTATCTTTCGCGTTTTCCCTGAAATGAGTTAATGCTTTATATGAAATGCCGTTATTTTGTTTCCCAGTGAGTTTTAAGTCATGTGTGCTTGAAGAGAACACAAAACCATTGACACGATATTGTCCAAACTCCTTGGCTACAAAACTAGGCCCATTTGCTAGACGTGCAAGCCTCATCGATACTTCACCAGCTTTCAATAACTGAAACCAAGAAAGTATTTGCATTGTGAATATGTTGCAAAGACCGTAAATAAAAGTGAGGTATTACTGTAGTCACCTCAGAAGCTACCCAAAGCCTAAAGTCATTGTCTGCGCTCGCGCCTCCCTTCCTCCTCTTGGCATGCCCACACTCATTATATTATCTAGGTTAAAACACTAAAAATATTAATTTCTAATGAATATAGCATCGAACATATTACATTATTTTACAAAACACTTTAAATAAACTCACATTTTCCATTTATCTATGTCTTCATGCGTCTCGAATACATATCGAGCCACCTGGTTATATTGTGTACTTGTTAGCTTCACTACCTTACCTTTCCCCAAGGCCTCCTCATCAGTAAACTCTTCTAATTCATCAATAAATCATTCACGACCTCCAACGTTTGGGTTAGGCGTATATTCCTTTGCATATAAGGAAGCCTCTTCCATAATGTACTCCTCAGCAATGGACTCCTCAACGTACCGTGTATTCTTGACGTAATCTTTAAACGTTTTCATCAATCGTTCGAACGAATAAATCGATTGGTACCTTACTGGCCCACATAAAAGTGATTCATCGCACAAATGCACTAAAAGGTGGATGCTTATGTCAAAGAATGAGGGAGTAAAGTTCTTCTCCAAAACACATATAGCCTCGGCCAAAGTTAATTTTGCCGCCATTATGTGCGTCCTGTTGACAACTTTCTCACACAATAGGGAGAAACATAAGCTAATTTGTAGAATGGCCCTTCGAAGATCCTTGTGTTCCGAAAAACAGTGTCCGAACAACAGAGGGATAAGTTGCATTATCACATGCCAATCGTGGGACTTGCACTTTTTCAAATCTTTTGTCGCGTCGCTGACAATCCTTCATAAGTTGGATGAGAAATTAGAAGGGACCTTCAAGCCCTTTAATGTTTCTAAGAACATATTTCTTCCTTCAATGCTCAAAGTATAAGATGCAATTGGCATATGTGTAATACCCCGTATTTTTGGCTATATTTATTTTGGGATTGATTAATTAATTAAATGAGAATTAATTGGGAATTAATCCGGGTAAAATACTAGCGAGTTGTGAGTTGGTATTTGACTATATTGAGTATATATGATGTTATATGAATATTGAATTATGAATTTGTCGTGAGATTGATATACGGCAATTTGGTCATTTTATTGGGACGCGGGTGATAGATGCGTCAACATATAATTATTTTAAGTATAAAAGTGAATTTAAATTCTATTAACCGTATGGTCATTTTGAGTGCGCCAACGCGTCCGGAAGGGTCCAGATAGTCAAAAAACACTATCCGGGGGTGTTGTTTGGGTCCCGGGTATTTTTAGGCCATACCGGCAATATAAAGGGTATTTTGGTAATTTCGTATTTTTAGAAATTTAAAAATGACGAAAATTAGAGAAGTAAATCTGATGTGGGTTTGACCCACTAAGCCACTAACCAACCCATGTTAACCCAATAGGTTACGTAGGTTATTAGAATTAGGTTCTATTACTTTCCATAAACAAACCCTAGCCACCATAGCCATTGGAGAAGAAAGCTTAGAGAGGGAGAGAAGGAGAAGGAATTCTGCAGAAAATATTTACAAAATCAACACCAAATTCAGAGACAATCGAGGCAAGTGATTTAATTTCTTTTAATTCAGAGAATGTTTCTTCCATGTTAGATAATTTGAAGATTTACAATTGTTCTTGGAAGATAAATGAAAACCCATGTTAATTGGACATAGAACTTGAATATTGAGGACAAATTGCATGTAGAATCACATAGAGATGATTATTCTGGTATTAATATATGTTGGATGTAACAAAAACGGATCTAGAATGGACTAATTGATGATTACAAATTCTAGGGTTTATGTTCTTGAATAATTGGGGGAAAAGTGTAGAGATTTGTAAATTGATTGATGTTAGGATGAATTAATCCTTTAAAACGTGTTAGGATGTGACTATAGTATATTTAGGATTGATTAGAAACCTTAAAACAATCGTTGGGACTAATTTTAGAGGAGATTTGAGGAGTAGAAATGGTGAAAAACGAGATTGGGAAAAATCTGGGCCGAAACTGGTCCCTCGTTAGAAGACCTTCCCAGGTCGTTCGAACGAGCTTCTAACGAGTTGACCAGTCGCTTCTAACGAAAGGGAACTTCGTTCGATAACTTTGTTCGAACGAGATCTCGTTAGAAGGTACAGTTCGTTCGAACGAACTGGAATCTCGTTCGAACAACCTCGTTCGAACGAGACTTCTAACGAGCTTGCAGTTTAGGCCTTTTTGGCCTATTTTGATTTTGGGAGTCCCGTAAACTTGTTCGAGGGTAGAGATAACATTCCTTTGATGATGTATTGATAGATTTGGGACTTTTGGGTTATTATGAGGAGTACATTATATACGAGTGATTTAAATCAATGGACCGTTTGGGTTGAGACGTGAGTGTCTACTACGACGTGAGAATAAATTATGGCGCGTATGATTATAAACCGGAATCGTATAAAGTGTATAAATTATATATTGGTACTAGAATGAGAATAGTACTACAATTAAACTACGGGATTACTAAGATGTGTGTTTACTTAGTATTGGTATATGATTTGTATGTATGACATACCTACCATACTTGCTATCACGGGAGGTTTGCTTTCACTTAGGGCCCTCTAATCCTTATGTTGCACGGATTTAGACTGGTTACCTCGATGAACATAGGTCAGAGAAAGACTTATTGGGATGTTAGTAAGTCCGCTGATCGTGGGAGCCTAGGTATGTGCGTGACCCATGTGATGTGACTGTGTTCGCCTCCACTATTTGTGATTTGTGTTATCTGAACTATTCCTGAGAGATTCGGAATATGTGATCCTTATGTACGTGATGTACCGGGATGGATAGCAGAGTATGTGTGCACCGCAGCTTAGTCTCGGGGTGCTTATATTGTATATTTATGTTGTGGAAATATACGCTTAATAAACTGGGAACTTTTATATAGTATTGTGTGTAACTATGGAATAACATAGAGGGTTAATTTATAACGAGCTGTATTACTCTTGTATGAGAACCTGAATTTACGTTAAGCACCTATTTAAACTGAGATCGTTATAATGTTAATGGAATCGAGTAATAAGGGTAGGACCTATGACAGTCTAGCTAGATATGATGTCACTTAGCTAGTGGTTTGTATCGTGTTAGATGGGTACTTACGTTAGGAGTGCACAGTTAGACGGGAGGTGAGAATATCATGTGAGTGCACATCCTAACATGTACTTTGCATTTAATGTTTTAAATGTTTTTAAAGCACTTGCAGGTTTTTAAAATATCTCCACATTCGGGCTCTGACCCGTTTGCTTTCAAATCTATTTTTCTTGTAAAACCATTTTAGGTGCCCAGCCACAAGGACACCATGCATAGGATACTCATTCAGGTGACGAGCTGTAGCTGTTTGTGGAAGCTACAGGGAATTACTTTTAGACGCTTCTATCATTTGGATTCCGTATTCAGTATTCTATCAGTTGTAGGGCATGTTGCCCATTTCTATTAGAGACATCTTTCCATTACAGTTTTTCAGACTTTGGCATGTATTGTTTCAGTATTCAGTTTAGTTATTTCAGTTGTGGTTTTGTAGTGAGGAGTTTTCCTCCAGACTTTATTTACATTATGTGATGGTTATTCTATTTACTTCTTTATGGTGAATGGTGTTATTATTCTTCATTACACTTGTTGCATGTTAATCGGACTTAAATTAAAATTTGGCAATTTACTTTTTAAATACTAGGTGGTTAGTAATCATTAAAATGTTTTCGACAGTGATGCTATTAACTGGACCAACTTGGCATTTTGAATTAATTTAATAAAGGAGTAGCTACCCGGTATTTAATTAGTCGGGGTGTCACAGGTGGTATCAGAGCATCAGGTTCTAGTGTCCTTTAGGATCTGACGGCTTATTATGTTTCCGCTAAGTTTCTTTGATATAGAGCCCTATATTTTAGGACTGTTGTACTCTTTTTGTGTATGCTTCGTTCTTCAGCTATTTTAAGTTTATAACAGCGAACTTATAAACTTTGTTCTTATTTCAGATGCCTCCACGACGTGCACGACGAGTTCCCAGGGATGCAACGCCCGAACCCCAGCCCGCTCCAGTTCAGGGCATGATGAACTCCGCTGAGGTTGTAGCTATTGTAGCCCAAGCGGTAAATGCCGCTATTGCCGTAGTCCAGCAGGCACCACCTCAGGCGTCGGTTGCCGCACCAGTACAAGCAAATGCATTCCCGTCTGCTTGGGAACGTGTACGTGACGCTTTTCAGAAAGCGCATCCGCCAGAGTTTGCAGGTAGCTCAGATGTGGTAGTCTCGAGCCAATGGAGGAAGGATATGCAGAGGCACTTAAGGATGTATGAGTGCACGGACATTCAGAAGCAGGTGCTAGCTACTTTCAAGCTTGTTGGATTTGCGCTACAGTGGTGGGAGTCTATTACCACCGTGGAGGAGAGGGATACTCTCACTATTCAGGACTTCTGGGTGCGGTTTGACCGCAAGTACTTTCCGTCAGCTGTTCACACGGAAATGAGGAGGAAACTGATGAATCTGAGGCAAGAGGGTAAGACCGTGGCCGAGTATGAGGCCGAGTTCACGAATCTGTTGAATATTGTTCCAGATGAGATACCAACAGAGAAGAAGAAGATTGAGAAGTTCATGGACGGGTTGACTTGGAGGATCCGTCAGCATCTGTTAGGGAACCTTTCGTTGGCCATGTATTCTGATGTGGTTAACGCTGCTTTGTTACACTGCCAGGACCACCGCTTTCATATGGCTGAGGGCAAGAGGTCGGGAGAGTCTAGCCATCAGGGCAGGACTGGAGGACATGGTGCCGGTGGGGCACAATCTGTTCAGGGGCAGAGACAGGGTGAGCAGGGTTCTCAGCAGGGGGATCAGAAGAGGTTCCGATCAGGGAACTACAGGCAGGGACAGGGAGGTTTCCGTCAGGGCCATCAGGGTCTAAACGGCCATCAGGGCCAACAGGGGCAGAATGGGCAGCAGTTTCACCAGGGCCAGCAGGGCCAAGGGAGGAACGGTGACGGCCACCAGGGCCGGGGACAGCAGGGGCAGAGAGGAGGGAACTTCCCAGGGAAGTGTTTCGTTTGTGGCAAGACTGGCCATAAACGATAGGATTGTCCTGATAGGGGCAGGGCCCCACAGCAGCAGCAGCAGGGTGCTCGCCAGGAGCCACAGAGGCCTATGTTTCCCGCCACCCTCCCCGCACCGCCACAGATGGCAGCATTGCCACCCATTCCAGCAGTCCCAGTTCAGCAGGGGCAGCTACAGTATGGACGTGTCTACAACGTCCACCAGGCTGCAGTTCCTCAGGCACCGCCCGCGATTGAGGATACGTTTCCAATCTATGGCACTATGGGTCAGGTATTATTTGATACGGGGGCTACACATTGTTTTATAGCTACACATTTCGCGAAAGCTTTAGGATTGTTAGCTACGGTGGAGAGCACAGTGACGTGTGTCGACTCACCATTGGGGAGTGGGTCACTTATATTCTTTATATGCCGGGGAGTGGGGGTAGAGATTGGTGGTTTGGTATTACCTGCAGACATGTTGGTATTAGATATGCATGTTCACGATGTGATTATCGGTATGGATTGGCTCGTAGCTTATAGGGCCATGATTGATTGCTTCAGCGGGAGCATTGTTTTTGCCATTCCGGGGCAAGAGATGTTCGTAGTGGCGATGCCTCGCCCAGAGGGAGGCTCGATCGCTCATTTGTATTAACTAGAGGAGGATACCTCTAAGGAGGTTGTGATTCCTTTAGATTCTATTCTAGTTGTCAGGGAGTATTCAGATGTGTTTCAGGAGATACCAGGCTTACCCCCCAGTCGAGAGATAGACTTTGTTATAGACCTATTGCCAGATACGAGGCCTATTGCACGCGCACCGTACCGTATGGCTCCGGCAGAGATGCGAGAGGTACGAGATCAGATAGAGCAGCTGTTAGGTCAGGGCTTTATTCGCAGGAGTACCTCACCTTGGGGCGCTCCAGTTTTGTTTGTGAATAAGAGGGATGGTTCACTGAGATTGTGTGTGGACTACCGGGAGTTGAATAAGGTCACGATACGGAATAAGTACCCGTTGCCTCGAAACGATGACCTATTTGACCAGTTGAGGGGAGCTTCTTTCTTCTCGAAGATTGATTTGAGATCGGGATACCATCAGTTGCGTATCCGCCAGGAGGATGTCTCGAAGACTGCGTTCTTGTCGAGATATGGTTCTTACGAGTTTCGGGTTATGCCTTTTGGTTTAACCAATGCTCCAGCAGTATTTATGGACTTGATGAACAGAGTGTTCAGAGATTTCCTAGATCAGTTTGTCATTTTCTTCATTGATGATATTCTGGTTTACTCCCCGACAGAGGAGGGGCACGCCGAGCATTTGATGCAGGTTTTGCAGACGCTGCGTCAAAACGAGCTGTATGCAAAATATGAGAAATGCGGGTTTTGGCTGAAGGAGGTCCATTTTTTGGGACATATTATTTCCGACCGGGGAATATCTGTTGATCCGGGGAAAGTATCCGCGGTGAGGGAGTGGGGACAGCCCACGACACCAACGGAGATTCGTAGTTTCTTGGGTCTAGCAGGATACTACAGGAGGTTTATTTGGGGTTTCTCTGAGATAGCAGGTCCTTTGACACATCTGACTCGTAAGGGTGTGCCTTATATCTGGAGTGATGCCTGTCAGCTGGCATTCGATGAATTGAAGGACAAATTGACCTCAGCACCTGTGTTAGCATTGCCGAGACCGGGAGTTGAGTATTTGGTTTACACCGATGCGTCTTTGCAAAGGCTTGGAGGTGTATTACAACAAGAGAGACATGCCATAGCTTATGCTTCCCGTAAGCTTAAGCCTCATGAGAAAAATTACCCCACGCATGACTTGGAATTGGCGGCGGTGGTATTTGCCCTACGGATTTGGAGGCACTATCTTTTGGGGGAGAAGTTCCAACTGTTCACGGACCACAAGTCCCTACAATACCTGTTCACGCAGAAAGAGTTGAATATGCGGCAGCGTAGGTGGCTTGAGTTTGTGAAAGACTACCAGTTCGATATCCAGTATCACCCAGGCAAGGCTAACGTGGTAGCAGACGCGTTGAGCTGTAGGCCAGCAGATGAGGTGGCAGAGGTGTGGAAGGCAAAGTGGAAGGAGTTGGGACACCAGGATGCAGTGGCCCGATCTTTCATGTCTGTAATGACCGTTACCCCGCAGATTGTCACAAAGGTAGTACGGGCACAGGCTAATGACTCGTTCTGTCAGGAGAAGATAGTTGGATTACTAGAAGAGGGAGTCGAGTCTTATACCGTTAGCTCAGACGGGGGATTACGCTTCAATGGGAGATCGGTAGTTCCGGAAGGGGAGGAATTGCGACGCGAGGTAATGGCAGAGTCGCACGGCTCACGGTTCGCGGTACATCCCGGAGGGGACAAAATGTACCAAGATATGAGACGCCAGTATTGGTGGAGCGGTATGAAGAGAGATATCGCTGAATTTGTTTCGAAATGCGCCACTTGTCAGGTTGTAAAAGTGGATCATCAGAGACCAGCAGGATTGCTACAGCCGTTGGAGGTCCCGGTATGGATGTGGGAGAGCATATCCATGGATTTTATCACGGGGTTGCCTACGTCGCAGAGGGGTCACGACTCCGTTTGGGTAATTATGGACAGGTTGTCCAAAGTCGCTCACTTTTTACCCGTAAGGACTGACTACACTACGGGACAGTATGCCCAGCTCTTCATTTCAGAGGTTGTGAGACTTCACGGTGTGCCCCTAAATATCGTGTCTGACAGAGACAAGATATTTGTTTCGAGATTTTGGGAGAGTTTCCAGGAGGCCATGGGCACGGAATTGCGGTTGAGTACGGCTTATCATCCGCAGATCGATGGGCAGACCGAGCGCACAAATCAGATGTTGGAAGATATGCTACGCATGTGCATTATTGACGTTGGAGGTGGATGGGAGCAGTACCTTCCACTGGTAGAGTTTGCTTACAACAACTCCTATCAGTTCACTATTGGCATGGCTCCGTTTGAAGCATTGTACGGTAGGCCTTGTTGTTCCCCAGCATGTTGGTTAGAGGTGGGGGATAACAAACTACTTGGGCCGAAAGTGATTCAGGATACTTCGGCAAGAATTGAGTTGGTTCGGAGTCGCATTCGGGTAGCTCAAGACAGGCAGAAGAGTTATGCTGATGCGAAGAGATTTTTCAGAGAGTTCCAAGTGGGGGACCAGGTTTTGCTCAGAGTATCTCCTATGAAGGGGATTATGCGTTTCGGGAAGAAGAGGAAGTTGGCACCAAGGTATGTGGGGCCGTTTCCTATTATTGAGCGGATCAGACCGGTTGCGTATAGACTTGGGTTACCGGAATATTTGCATAGGATTCACGATGTGTTCCATATTTCCTCGTTAAGGAAATACCTTAGAAATAACTTGGCTCATTCTCACATTGCTGTGGAGGACATCGATCTCCAGCCGGATAGCTCCTACGAGGAGGGGCCGATTGCTATTTTGGACCGAAGTGAGAGGAAGTTGCGGTCAAAGATAGTTCCGTTAGTGCGTGTTCAGTGGCGACATCACAATGTCGAGGAGTCCACATGGGAGCGCGAGGATGAGATGTGCGAACGTTATCCAGAGTTTTTTTTAGCAGGTACTTTCTAGTTTCGAATTTCGGGACGAAATTCAGTTATTAGGGGGGAAGTTTGTAATACCCCGTATTTTTGGCTATATTTATTTTGGGATTAATTAATTAAATGAGAATTAATTAGGAATTAATCCGGGTAAAATACTAGCAAGTTGTGAGTTGGTATTTGACTATATTGAGTATATATGATGTTATATGAATATTGAATTATGAATTTGTCGTGAGATTGATATACGGCAATTTGGTCATTTTATTGGGACGCGGGTGATAGATGCGTCAGCATATAATTATTTTAAGTATAAAAGTGAATTTAAATTCTATTAACCGTATGGTCGTTTTGAGTGCGCCAACGCGTCCGGAAGGGTCGAGATAGTCAGAAAACACTAGCCGGGGGTGTAGTTTGGGTCCCGGGGTATTTTAGGCCATACCGACAATATAAAGGGTATTTTGGTAATTTCGTATTTTTAGGAATTTAAAAATGACGAAAATTAGAGAAGTAAATCTGATGTGGGTTTGACCCACTAAGCCACTAACCAACCCATGTTAACCCAATAGGTTACGTAGGTTATTAGAATTAGGTTCTATTACTTTCCATAAACAAACCCTAGCCACCATAGCCATTGGAGAAGAAAGCTTAGAGAGGGAGAGAAGGAGAAGGAATTCTGCAGAAAATCTTTACAAAATCAACACCAAATTCAGAGACAATCGAGGCAAGTGATTTAATTTCTTTTAATTCAGAGAATGTTTCTTCCATGTTAGATAATTTGAAGATTTACAATTGTTCTTGGAAGATAAATGAAAACCCATGTTAATTGGACATAGAACTTGAATATTGAGGACAAATTGCATGTAGAATCACATAGAGATGATTATTCTGGTATTAATATATGTTGGATGTAACAAAAACGGATCTAGAATGGACTAATTGATGATTACAAATTCTAGGGTTTATGTTCTTGAATAATTGGGGGAAAAGTGTAGAGATTTGTAAATTGATTGATGTTAGGATGAATTAATCCTTTAAAACGTGTTAGGATGTGACTATAGTATATTTAGGATTGATTAGAGACCTTAAAACAATCATTGGGACTAATTTTAGAGGAGATTTGAGGAGTAGAAATGGTGAAAAACGAGATTGGGAAAAATCTGGGCCGAAACTGGTCCCTCGTTAGAAGACCTTCCCAGGTCGTTCGAACGAGCTCGTTCGAACGAGCTTCTAACGAGTTGACCAGTCGCTTCTAACTAAAGGGAACTTCGTTCGATAACTTCGTTCGAACGAGATCTCGTTAGAAGATACAGTTCGTTCGAACGAACTGGAATCTCGTTCGAACAACCTTGTTCGAACGAGACTTCTAACGAGCTGGCCGTTTAGGCCTTTTTGGCCTGTTTTGATTTTGGGAGTCCCGTAAACTTGTTCGAGGGTAGAGATAACATTCCTTTGATGATGTATTGATAGATTTGGGACTTTTGGGTTATTCTGAGGAGTACATTATATACGAGTGATTTAAATCAATGGACCGTTTGGGTTGAGACGTGAGTGTCTACTACGACGTGAGAATAAATTATGGCGCGTATGATTATAAACCGGAATCGTATAAAGTGTATAAATTATATATTGGTACTAGAATGAGAATAGTACTACAATTAAACTACGGGATTACTAATATGTGTGTTTACTTAGTATTGGTATATGATTTGTATGTATGACATACCTACCATACTTGCTATCACGGGAGGTTTGCGTTCGCTTAGGGCCCTCTAATCCTTGTGTTGCCCGGATTTAGACTGGTTGCCTCGATGAACATAGGTCAGAGAAAGACTTATTGGGATGTTAGTAAGTCCGCTGATCGTGGGAGCGTAGGTATGTGCGTGACCCATGTGATGTGACTGTGTTCGCCTCCACTATTTGTGATTTGTGTTATCTGAACTATTCCTGAGAGATTCGGAATATGTGATCCTTATGTACGTGATGTATCGGGATGGATAGCAGAGTATGTGTGCACCGCAGCTTAGTCTCGGTGTGCTTATATTGTATATTTATGTTATGGAAATATACGCTTAATAAACTGGGAACTTTTATATAGTATTGCGTGTAACTATGGAATAACATAGAGGGTTAATTTATAACGAGCTGTATTACTCTTGTATGAGAACCTGAATTTACGTTAAGCACCTATTTAAACTGAGATCGTTATAATGTTAATGGAATCGAGTAATAAGGGTAAGACCTATGACAGTCTAGCTAGATATGATGTCACTTAGCTAGTGGTTTGTATCGTTTTAGATGGGTACTTACGTTAGGAGTGCACAGTTAGACGAGAGGTGAGAATATCATGTGAGTGCACGTCCTAACATGTACTTTGCATTTAATGTTTTAAATGTTTTTAAGGCACTTGCAGGTTTTTAAAATATCTCCACATTCGGGCTCTGACCCGTTTGCTTTCAAATCTATTTTTCTTGTAAAACCATTTTAGGTGCCCAGCCACAAGGACACCATGTATAGGATACTCATTCAGGTGACGAGCTGTAGCTGTTTGTGGAAGCTACAGGGAATTGCTTTTAGACGCTTCTATCATTTGGATTCCGTATTCAGTATTCTATCAGTTGTAGGGCATGTTGCCCATTTCTATTAGAGACATCTTTCCATTACAGTTTTTCAGACTTTGGCATGTATTGTTTCAGTATTCAGTTTAGTTATTTCAGTTGTGGTTTTGTAGTGAGGAGTTTTCCTCCAGACTTTATTTACATTATGTGATGGTTATTCTATTTACTTCTTTATGGTGAATGGTGTTATTATTCTTCATTACACTTGTTGCATGTTAATCAGACTTAAATTAAAATTTGGCAACTTAC
The DNA here is from genome assembly GCA_949130495.1 of Sambucus nigra. NCBI lineage: Eukaryota > Viridiplantae > Streptophyta > Magnoliopsida > Dipsacales > Adoxaceae > Sambucus > Sambucus nigra. The sequence continues at coordinate 544,030,425 of OX422218.1, forward strand.
TTTTTAAATACTAGGTGGTTAGTAATCATTAAAATGTTTTCGACAGTGATGCTATTAACTGGATCAACTTGGCATTTTGAATTAATTTAATAAAGGAGTAGCTACCCGGTATTTAATTAGTCGGGGTGTCACAGGTGGTATCAGAGCATCAGGTTCTAGTGTCCTTTAGGATCTGACGGCTTATTATGTTTCCGCTAAGTTTCTTTGATATAGAGCCCTATATTTTAGGACTGTTGTACTCTTTTTATGTATGCTTCGTTCTTCAGCTATTTTAAGTTTATAACAGCGAACTTATAAACTTTGTTCTTATTTCAGATGCCTCCACGACGTGCACGACGAGTTCCCAGGGATTCAACGCCCGAACCCCAGCCCGCTCCAGTTCAGGGCATAATGAACGCCGATGAGGTTGCAGCTATTGTAGCCCAAGCGGTAAATGCCGCTATTGCCGTAGTCCAGCAGGCACCACCTCAGGCGCCGGTTGCCGCGCCAGTACAGGCAAATGCATTCCCGTCTGCTTGGGAACGTGTACGTGACGCTTTTCAGAAAGCGCATCCGCCAGAGTTTGCAGGTAGCTCAGATGTGGTAGTCTCGAGCCAATGGAGGAAGGATATGCAGAGGCACTTAAGGATGTATGAGTGCACGGACGTTCAGAAGCAGGTGCTAGCTACTTTCAAGCTAGTTGGATCTGCGCTACAGTGGTGGGAGTCTATTACCACCGTGGAGGAGAGGGATACTCTCACTATTCAGGACTTCTGGGTGCGGTTTGACCGCAAGTACTTTCCGTCAGCTGTTCACACGAAAATGAGGAGGAAACTGATGAATCTGAGGCAAGAGGGTAAGACCGTGGCCGAGTATGAGGCCGAGTTCACGAATCTGTTGAATATCATTCCAGATGAGATACCAACAGAGAAGAAGAAGATTGAGAAGTTCACGGACGGGTTGACTTGGAGGATCCGTCAGCATCTGTTAGGGAACCTTTCGTTGGCCACGTATTCTGATGTGGTTAACGCTGCTTTGTTACACTGCCAGGACCACCGCTTTCATATGGCTGAGGGCATGAGGTCGGGAGAGTCTAGCCATCAGGGCAGGACTGAAGGACATGGTGTCGGTGGGGCACAATCTGTTCAGGGGCAGAGACAGGGTGGGCAGGGTTCTCAGCAAGGGGATCAGAAGAGGTTCCGATCAGGGAACTACAGGCAGGGACAGGGAGGTTTCCGTCAGGGCCATCAGGGTCTAAACGGCCATCAGGGCCAACAGGGGCAGAATGGGCAGTAGTTTCACCAGGGCCAGCAGGGCCAAGGGAGGAACGGTGACGGCCACCAGGGCCGGGGACAGCAGGGGCAGAGAGGAGGGAACTTCCCAGGGAAGTGTTTCGTTTGTGGCAAGACTGGCCATAAACGATAGGATTGTCCTGATAGGGGCAAGGCCCCACAGCAGCAGCAGCAGCAGCAGGGTGCTCGCCAGGAGCCACAGAGGCCTATGTTTCCCGCCGCCCTCCCCGCACCGCCACAGATGGCAGCATTGCCACCCATTCCAGCAGTCCCAGTTCAGCAAGGGCAGCTACAGTATGGACGTGTCTACAACGTCCACCAGGCTGCAGTTCCTCAGGCACCGCCCGCGATTGAGGGTACGTTTCCTATCTATGGCACTATGGGTCGGGTATTATTTGATACGGGGTCTACACATTGTTTTATAGCTACACATTTTGCGAAAGCTTTAGGATTGTTAGCTACGGTGGAGAGCACAGTGACGTGTGTCGACTCACCATTGAGGAGTGGGTCACTTATATTCTTTATATGCCGGGGAGTGGGGGTAGAGATTGGTGGTTTGGTATTACCTGCAGACATGTTGGTATTAGATATGCATGTTCACGATGTGATTATCGGTATGGATTGGCTCGTAGCTTATAGGGCCATGATTGATTGCTTCAGGGGGAGCATTGTTTTTGCCATTCCGGGGCAAGAGATGTTCGTAGTGGCGATGCCTCGCCCAGAGGGAGGCTCGATCGCTCATTTGTATTAACTAGAGGAGGATACCTCTAAGGAGGTTGTGATTCCTTTAGATTCTATTCCAGTTGTCAGGGAGTATTCGGATGTGTTTCAGGAGATACCAGGCTTACCCCCCAGTCGAGAGATAGACTTTGTTATAGACCTATTGCCAGATACGAGGCCTATAGCACGCGCACCGTACCGTATGGCTCCGACAGAGATGCAAGAGCTACGAGATCAGATAGAGCAGCTGTTAGGTCAGGGCTTTATTCGCAGGAGTACCTCACCTTGGGGCGCTCCAATTTTGTTTGTGAAGAAGAGGGATGGTTCACTGAGATTGTGTGTGGACTACCGGGAGTTGAATAAGGTCACGATACGGAATAAGTACCCGTTGCCTCGAATCGATGACCTATTTGACCAGTTAATTTCTTCTCGAAGATTGATTTGAGATCGGGATACCATCAGTTGCGTATCCGGGAGGAGGATGTCTCGAAGACTGCGTTCTTATCGAGATATGGTTCTTACGAGTTTCGGGTTATGCCTTTTGGTTTAACCAATGCTCCAGCAGTGTTTATGGACTTGATGAACAGAGTGTTCAGGGATTTCCTAGATCAGTTTGTCATTGTCTTCATTGATGATATTCTAGTTTACTCCCAGACAGAGGAGGAACACGCCGAGCATTTGATGCAGGTTTTGCAGACGCTGCGTCAAAACGAGCTGTATGCAAAATATGAGAAATGCGGGTTTTGGCTGAAGGAGGTCCAGTTTTTGGGACATATTATTTCCGACCGGGGAATATCTGTTGATCCGGGGAAAGTATCCGCGGTGAGGGAGTGGGGACAGCCCACGACACCAACGGAGATTCGTAGTTTCTTGGGTCTAGCCGGATACTACAGGAGGTTTATTCGGGGTTTCTCTGAGATAGCAGGTCCTTTGACACATCTGACTCGTAAGGGTGTGCCTTACATCTGGAGTGATGCCTGTCAGCTGGCATTCGATGAATTGAAGGACAAATTGACCTCAGCACCTGTGTTAGCATTGCCGAGACCGGGAGTTGAGTATTTAGTTTACACCGATGCGTCTTTGCAAGGGCTTGGAGGTGTATTACAACAAGAGAGACATGCCATAGCTTATGCTTCCCGTAAGCTTAAGCCTCATGAGAAGAATTACCCCACGCATGACTTGGAATTGGCGGCGGTGGTATTTGCCCTACGGATTTGGAGGCACTATCTTTTGGGGGAGAAGTTCCAACTGTTCACGGACCACAAGTCCCTACAATACCTGTTCACGCAGAAAGAGTTGAACATGCGGTAGCGTAGGTGGCTTGAGTTTGTGAAAGACTACCAGTTCGATATCCAGTATCACCCAGGCAAGGCTAACGTGGTAGCAGACGCATTGAGCCGTAGGCCAGCAGATGAGGTGGCAGAGGTGTGGAATGCAAAGTGGAAGGAGTTGGGACACCAGGATGCAGTGGCCCGATCTTTCATGTCTGTAATGACCGTTACCCCGCAGATTGTCACAAAGGTAGTACGGGCACAGGCTAATGACTCGTTCTGTCAGGAGAAGATAGTTCGATTACTAGCAGAGGGAGTCGATTCCTATACCGTTAGCTCAGATGGGGGATTACGCTTCAATGGGAGATTGGTAGTTCCGAAAGGGGAGGAATTGCGACGCGAGGTAATGGCAGAGTCGCACGGATCACGATTTGCGGTACATCCCGGAGGGGACAAAATGTACCAAGACATGAGACGCCAGTATTGGTGGAGCGGTATGAAGAGAGATATCGCTGAATTTGTTTCAAAATGCGCCACTTGTCAGGTTGTAAAAGTGGATCATCAGAGACCATCAGGATTGCTACAGCCGTTGGAGGTCCCGGTATGGATGTGGGAAAGCATATCCATGGATTTTATCACGGGGTTGCCTACGTCGCAGAGGGGTCACGACTCCGTTTGGGTAATTATGGACAGGTTGTCCAAAGTCACTCACTTTTTACCCGTAAGGACTGACTACACTACGGGACAGTATGCCCAGCTCTTCATTTCAGAGGTTGTGAGACTTCACGGTGTGCCCCTAAATATCGTGTCTGACAGAGACAAGATATTTGTTTCGAGGTTTTGGGAGAGTTTCCAGGAGGCCATGGGCACGAAATTGCGGTTGAGTATGGCTTATCATCCGCAGACCGATGGGCAGACCGAGCGCACAAATCAGATGTTGGAAGACATGCTACGCATGTGCATTATTGACTTTGGAGGTGGATGGGAGCAGTACCTTCCACTGGTAAAGTTTGCTTACAACAACTCCTATCAGTTAACTATTGGCATGGCTCCGTTTGAAGCATTGTACGGTAGGCCTTGTCGTTCCCCAGCATGTTGGTTAGAGGTGGGGGACAACAAACTACTTGGGCCGGAAGTGATTCAGGATACTTCGGCAAGAATTGAGTTGATTCGGAGTCGCATTCGGGTAGCTCAAGACAGGCAGAAGAGTTATGCTGATGCGAAGAGATTTTTCAGAGAGTTCCAAGTGGGGGACCAGGTTTTGCTCAGAGTATCTCCTATGAAGGGGATTATGCGTTTCGGGAAGAAGGGGAAGTTGGCACCAAGGTATGTGGGGCCGTTTCCTATTATTGAGCGGATCGGACCGGTTGCGTATAGACTTGGGTTACCGAAACATTTGCATCGGATTCACGATGTGTTCCATATTTCCTCGTTAAGGAAATACCTTAGAGATAACTTGGCTCATTCTCACATTGCTGTGGAGGACATCGATCTCCAGCCGGATAGCTCCTACGAGGAGGGGCCGATTGCTATTTTGGACCGAAGTGAGAGGAAGTTGCGGTCAAAGATAGTTCCGTTAGTGCGTGTTCAGTGGCGACATCACAATGTCGAGGAGTCCACATGGGAGCGCGAGGATGAGATGCGCGAACGTTATCCAGAGTTATTTTTAGCAGGTACTTTCTAGTTTCGAATTTCGGGACGAAATTCAGTTATTAGGGGGGAAGTATGTAATACCCCGTATTTTTGGCTATATTTATTTTGGGATTAATTAATTAAATGAGAATTAATTGGGAATTAATCCGGGTAAAATACTAGCGAGTTGTGAGTTGGTATTTGACTATATTGAGTATATATGATGTTATATGAATATTGAATTATGAATTTGTTGTGAGATTGATATACGACAATTTGGTCATTTTATTGGGACGCGGGTGATAGATGCGTCAGCATATAATTATTTTAAGTATAAAAGTGAATTTAAATTCTATTAACCGTATGGTCGTTTTGAGTGCGCCAACGCGTCCGGAAGGGTCGAGATAGTCAGAAAACACTAGCCGGGGGTGTAGTTTGGGTCCCGGGGTATTTTTAGGCCATACCGACAATATAAAGGGTATTTTGGTAATTTCGTATTTTTAGGAATTTAAAAATGACGAAAATTAGAGAAGTAAATCTGATGTGGGTTTGACCCACTAAGCCACTAACCAACCCATGTTAACCCAATAGGTTACGTAGGTTATTAGAATTAGGTTCTATTACTTTCCATAAACAAACCCTAGCCACCATAGCCATTGGAGAAGAAAGCTTAGAGAGGGAGAGAAGGAGAAGGAATTCTGCAGAAAATCTTTACAAAATCAACACCAAATTCAGAGACAATCGAGGCAAGTGATTTAATTTCTTTTAATTCAGAGAATGTTTCTTCCATGTTAGATAATTTGAAGATTTACAATTGTTCTTGGAAGATAAATGAAAACCCATGTTAATTGGACATAGAACTTGAATATTGAGGACAAATTGCATGTAGAATCACATAGAGATGATTATTCTGGTATTAATATATGTTGGATGTAATAAAAACGGATCTAGAATGGACTAATTGATGATTACAAATTCTAGGGTTTATGTTCTTGAATAATTGGGGGAAAAGTGTAGAGATTTGTAAATTGATTGATGTTAGGATGAATTAATCCTTTAAAACGTGTTAGGATGTGACTATAGTATATTTAGGATTGATTAGAAACCTTAAAACAATCGTTGGGACTAATTTTAGAGGAGATTTGAGGAGTAGAATGGTGAAAAACGAGATTGGGAAAAATCTGGGCCGAAACTGGTCCCTCGTTAGAAGACCTTCCCAGGTCGTTCGAACGAGCTCGTTCGAACGAGCTTCTAACGAGTTGACCAGTCGCTTCTAACGAAAGGGAACTTCGTTCGATAACTTCGTTCGAACGAGATCTCGTTAGAAGGTACAGTTCGTTCGAACGAACTGGAATCTCGTTCGAACGAGACTTCTAACGAGCTGGCAGTTTAGGCCTTTTTGGCCTGTTTTGATTTTGGGAGTCCCGTAAACTTGTTCGAGGGTAGAGATAACATTCCTTTGATGATGTATTGATAGATTTTGGGCTTTTGGGTTATTATGAGGAGTACATTATATACGAGTGATTTAAATCAATGGACCGTTTGGGTTGAGACGTGAGTGTCTACTACGACCTGAGAATAAATTATGGCGCGTATGATTATAAACCGGAATCGTATAAAGTGTATAAATTATATATTGGTACTAGAATGAGAATAGTACTACAATTAAACTACGGGATTACTAAGATGTGTGTTTACTTAGTATTGGTATATGATTTGTATGTATGACATACCTACCATACTTGCTATCACGGGAGGTTTGCGTTCGCTTAGGGCCCTCTAATCCTTGTGTTGGCCGGATTTAGACTGGTTGCCTCGATGAACATAGGTCAGAGAAAGACTTATTGGGATGTTAGTAAGTCCGCTGATCGTGGGAGCGTAGGTATGTGCGTGACCCATGTGATGTGACTGTGTTCGCCTCCACTATTTGTGATTTGTGTTATCTGAACTATTCCTGAGAGATTCGGAATATGTGATCCTTATGTACGTGATGTATCGGGATGGATAGCAGAGTATGTGTGCACCGCAGCTTAGTCTCGGTGTGCTTATATTGTATATTTATGTTGTGGAAATATACGCTTAATAAACTGGGAACTTTTATATAGTATTGCGTGTAACTATGGAATAACATAGAGGGTTAATTTATAACGAGCTGTATTACTCTTGTATGAGAACCTGAATTTACGTTAAGCACCTATTTAAACTGAGATCGTTATAATGTTAATGGAACCGAGTAATAAGGGTAGGACCTATGACAGTCTAGCTAGATATGATGTCACTTAGCTAGTGGTTTGTATCGTTTTAGATGGGTACTTACGTTAGGAGTGCACAGTTAGACGAGAGGTGAGAATATCATGTGAGTGCACGTCCTAACATGTACTTTGCATTTAATGTTTTAAATGTTTTTAAGGCACTTGCAGGTTTTTAAAATATCTCCACATTCGGGCTCTGACCCGTTTGCTTTCAAATCTATTTTTCTTGTAAAACCATTTTAGGTGCCCAGCCACAAGGACACCATGCATAGGATACTCATTCAGGTGACGAGCTGTAGCTGTTTGTGGAAGCTACAGGGAATTGCTTTTAGACGCTTCTATCATTTGGATTCCGTATTCAGTATTCTATCAGTTGTAGGGCATGTTGCCCATTTCTATTAGAGACATCTTTCCATTACAGTTTTTCAGACTTTGGCATGTATTGTTTCAGTATTCAGTTTAGTTATTTCAGTTGTGGTTTTGTAGTGAGGAGTTTTCCTCCAGACTTTATTTACATTATGTGATGGTTATTCTATTTACTTCTTTATGGTGAATGGTGTTATTATTCTTCATTACACTTGTTGCATGTTAATCAGACTTAAATTAAAATTTGTCAACTTACTTTTTAAATACTAGGTGGTTAGTAATCATTAAAATGTTTTCGACAGTGATGCTATTAACTGGACCAACTTGGCATTTTGAATTAATTTAATAAAGGAGTAGCTACCCGGTATTTAATTAGTCGGGGTGTCACAATATGCTTTTTTCCAGTGTTTGTATCTTCTTTCAACCATAATGATCTTTTAATTTTCAAATCACGAAGATCTTCACGGGCTTTTTCTCCATCATTGGAATGAGAACCACCAATGCATATGCTTACGAGATGCTCAATAATATTTTTCTCAGCATTCATTATGTCTATCACATATCGCACAGGATGTTCCTTCCAGTATGGCAAATCAAACATTATTGATCTCGACGCCGTTTTCACATCAACATCCTTTCTTTTACGCTTTTGGGCCAAAATTATGGGGTGTTTCCCCCTCAACTTTTGATCAGCCTTTAATGACATTTCTTCAATTTCCAAACCAGAAAGTCTTGGTGGAGGTGGTCGCGTCTCGGTGCCTTCTGGGAGAAAATTGCTTCGTATTGACCTGAATTTGTGACTTTGGGGCAGAAATCTCCGATGACTAAGATAAAAACGTTTACCACTTTTCTTAAGCCAGCTGGCTTTAGTCTTCTCTCCACATATAGGACAACCTAGGTAACCATGTACATTGCTCCCAGATAAGGTCCCATAAGCAGGAAAGTCATGAATTGCCCATATTAACATAGCTCTCAAAATAAATTCCTCCTTTTTGTACGAGTCGAACGCTCTCACACCTTCAACCCATAACTCATTCAATTCATATATTAGTGGCGCTAAGAAAACATCAATGTCACTACCCGGTGCTTTTGGACCTGGTATCAACAACGACAAAATTGAAAACTCCTTTCTCATGCACAACAACGGGGGGAAATTTAAAGGCGCCGTAAACACAGGCCATATACTCTTATCTGTGCTCCATTTGCCAAACGGGTTAAACCCATCGGTTGATATTCCGAGGCGAACATTGCGTATTTCTGTAGCAAAGTTCGGGTATCGCTGATTTGTAGATTTCCACACAGATGAATCAATCGGATGTCGCATGAGATTCTCACCCACCTCCGCTCGACCATGCCAAGTCATTGCCTCTGCTATCCAAGGTATAGTGTAAAGTCTCTTCAATCGAGGACCTAAAAGGAAATATTTTAACACCTTCTTAGGTATTTGCGTATCTACTTTCAACAAACGTTTATTATGTACTATCATCTCTTGTTCATATCTAGGTTCCTTACATACAGGACAAGCCCGTTTGTCCTTGTGCTCCTTATAGTATAAAATGCAGTCATACTTGCAACAATGAATTAATTTGTATTTCATACCCAAACCTTTCAAATTACCCTTCATGATCGGATAATTGACTGGCAGTGTATTTTCTTTGGGGAACAAATCTTTTGCCCAGAGGAGTATTGCCGTCACACTTTTTCCCGACAAGCCAAATTTGCTCTTTAAGTTGTGCAACCCAACCATGGCATATAACTTTGTGTGGCCGGGGTTGGAGTTATGGTATAATGGTGTTGCAGCTGCTGCTTTTTACCGTATATAATCCTTAACTTGGTCCGTATCGTTGCCAACATGATCCTCACATCCTAAATCATTCCCTCTACTATCTTTTTTTTCTTGTGCTGCGTGCACTTCATACGCATCATTTATGAGATCGTTTAACCTAGCATGTACTAACGGGTCACCATTTGTGTGAACGGTTTCATTGACAAGTATTTGTTCTGGAATATACTTAAATTCCCTCTCCCCATGGAAATGCCAAAACGTGTAGTCAGCTTGCATACCCCAATGAAACAAATGTACTTTTACGTCTACCCCTTTCAAGCGTTTACCATTTTTACAACGATTGGACGGGCATGGGATAATATCAGTTTCGAGATTCTTCGTTGCATAATTCACAAAGTCTTTAACCCCATTAACGTATACTTGCTCCACTCTACAACTTTCACCCATCCACTCTTTATATTGTGGAAACCCCATTAATTCTACAATACAAACAAATAGAAACTCAGTAAATTATAAAACTAAATGAAGTTTGAGCTGATATTTAGAACATAATCTCTGGCTTATCATTGCATTAATACTATCATTGCATTAAAACTCACAGGAAAACCCGACCAAGCACAAAACGTCAAAACTTCAACGAGCACAAAATAATGGTTATTTAATTAATTTTTAGATAAAATAAATATGAATAGTATAAAATGATTATTGAAAAACATCTAACATATTCCCAAACAAGATAATATTCAAAAAACGAAAGAGGTTAAACGATGTGTAGATATACTCACAACAAAATAATCAGATTTGATTATATTTTGTTTAGAGAACGTTGATCACAAAGCTCGGGCAAAACTTGTAATTTTAAAAATCCATTTGATTATATTTTGTCAAAAAAATATAATGTCTAGAGTTTTTGAATAATATTTTGTCAAAAAAATAACCTCAATAAAATTTCTAGGGCTTATTAACATAAAATACAATTTGTATATAGATACACTCATAAACACACATATAAACAGAAATATATACATACACATACATACACACACATGTAAACATAAATCTATACATACACATACATACAAGCACATATTAACAGAAATCTCTACATACACACAAATATACACACATACCCACACATAATAAGAATCGAAATGCGCACACACACAATGAGAATTGAAATTAGGGCTTTAGACAAAAATTAGGGCTTTAGACCAACCTATACAACAAAAATACCCAAAAATATACCTTCACAGCTAAGAAAAAGTCTTTAGTTCTGGGTTTGATTCACCGATCTAGGGTTTTAGAATCGCAAATGCTTCTTCACAGCTAAGAAAAATTTAATACATACACATCAACGACTTCTTCACATCAACGGCTTATTCACATAAACCTTATAACAAAAGTACAGATAGATGTTTTGGCAAATGAAAGAGAGAGAAGAGGGCGGGAGCTCTTCACGTATAGATAGAGGGAAATTAAAGTAGGTAAAAAATTTTGTGACCGCTAATAGCGTCACAAATTGAGTCTAAGATAAAAATTTGTGACTACTGGGAGCAGTAACAAATTTATGACTGCCAATAGCAATTACAAATTAAGTCTTAGACCAAAATTTGTGACCGCTAATAGCAGTTACAAATTTGTGACCGCTAATAGCGGTCATAAATTAAGTCTAAGACTAAAATTTGTGACTCCTCATAGCAGTTATAATTTCGTGACTGCTCATAAGAGTCATAACTTATGTCTACTAATAAACTTGTGACTGTTTGTGACAGTTATAAATTTGTGACTGCTTATAGGAGTCACAAATTAATTATATGGTAACATTTGTGACTCCCATTAGCGGTAACAAACTAATTGACTCAAATTTTTTTTAACCAATTAATTTTATCTCCCCTAATGGCAGTCACAAATAATTTTATGACTGCTCCCGGGAGTGACTAGTTTGTCACCCCTATTGGCAGTCACAAAAAGGCAGTCACAAAATTAACATTTTGGTGTAGTGTAAACTGAATATGGTGTCTAACATCTACCAGGGGCATAATCACCAAACCGACCTTAATGAGAAAAACAAAGATCGAGGGGCAAAAGCACTCTCCCTTGCACATACACATCCTTCTCTTTAGCCAGTCTGGGGCCTACAACACCACAACTACTCACTGTCGAAGCATAAGGTATTTTTTATCCTTTCTTTCTGGTTAGGTGTCTTAGGACACTAGATACAGTGATTACATGGCTCATTGGAATAAATCCTTTATTGGAATCTTGCATGTTATATTTTGTGAGCACATCATCGATATATGTTGCTCATGGTAAGCCCAATATCTTATGCTTCCGATCATGCGGAAGCTTGATCCTAAAGATGTGACTGGTTTCTCCTAAGTCTTTCATATCGAACTGGCAGGACAACACCACTTATAACACATGACCATACACCCACATTGTTCTCAATTAGGATAATATCATCCACATAAAAGCCCAAAAAGAACACCAAGTTTCCGCCATGCTTTTAATACACACAAGTTTCATTCGAACATTGATCAAAACCAAAAGATTTGCTTACCTGATCCAACTGGATATTCCAATACCTCAACACTTCCTGACTTAATGCCATGAATCCTTCGGACTGCACCATGTAGATGCACTTATCAAGACTATCGTGTTTATTGACCTAAAAGGTGTTCATTAATGTTTAGTCACAAAAAACTAAGTACATTTTGCACTCATTCCACCTTATTTTTTTTTACCTCCCAAGTCTCTTATTTATTTTTTTACCATTTTGTTTAAATGTTTAAAATAACAGAAGACAGAATATTCGTGAGTATTTTATACAAGGACTTATTGAAACAGATTAAAAATATTAAAACTATACGTGAATTGAAAAAAATATTCCCCTTTAGATTTGATTTATTTTTCAATGAACAATTACATAAAGAATCTCTCATTTTTAAATTAAATACTCTCTCCCATCATTCTCAGTCTTAATTTGACCCTTACGCACTAGCAGTGGCTATGCAAATATTTGTCTTCAACAACCACCAAATATTAAAAAGGTCACACACACAATTTTGTCCAGGTTCAGTGTAACTATCAAAATCCCCCTACCCATCTCGTGCCGGGCACGTGACGGCGCACTTTAGCTAAGAATCGGCGCACGTTAGCATTAAAAAAACACAGTCCCTTTCGGCTTCTTTACCACCACCACAGCCCAATCACTTAAAAAAATCCCATCTTTTTCTCTGGTTCAATCTTAAAAACCCTAGTTTGACATATACACACATATATAGATATATATAAAATCTGTGTGTGTTTTGGTTATGACGACGTCGTTTGGGGGTGCGAGCACGGGGATTGTGAAGGAGCCAAAGTTTCAAATACAGAGGTTTAATGGGTTGAACAACAATACTCTTCTATTGAGCAAAAGGGTTAATGTTTTTTCAGTTTCACCTTCAAATTCTATTCCAATAATCAGAGCTGTTTCTACGGTAAACAAAAAATCTCAACTTTATATTCTTTTTCAATAAAGTTCAATTCTTTATTTTATAATTTTGGTCTTATGTTAGTTTTAAGTTGTCTTTTGCATAGGTGATTTAGGTGATTTTTGTGTTTGGTTATTAAGTGAACAAAGTTTGGGCCAAATCTATTCTTTGTGGTAGCTAAGAAATACTACTAATTCTCGATTTTAACTTTAATACAATTTTATCACTTGTGTGAAAATTTCGCCACTAAAAGTGATTTTGGTGATATTTAGGCTGTGTTTGATTACAAAGTTGGAAAATGATTGAGAAAAATGTGTGGAAAAGATAAGAGTGATTTGGTCTTACTTTAGAAGTTTTCCATGGAAATCGATTCTTCGGGTGGTGGGTGAGAAATGTTTTCCGTGAAAATTGATAAAACCAAAATTTCATTTTGAAACCAAATTGAAAACGCATGCGAAGATTGGTTAATTCTTTATGGATGTGGGTCTGCGCCAGCGGAATTGACCAATCTTTGCACGCCACGTAGGCATGCGGTTTCAAAATACATTACTAATTCTCGATTTTAGACTTTAACAATTATATCACTTGTGTAAAAATTTCGCCACTAAAAGTGATTTTTGGTGATAATTAGGTTGTGTTTGATTACAAAGTAATGAGTGAGAAAAATGTGTGGAAAAGATAAGAGTGATTTCGTCTTAGTTTAGAAGATTTCCATGGAAATCGATTCTTCGGGTGGTGGGTGAGAAATGTTTTTTGTGAAAATTGATAAAAAAAAAATTCTAGGTGTACCGCATTTTGAAACCAAATTGAAACTGCATGCGAAGATTGGTTAATTCTTTATGGATGTGGGTCTGCGCCAACGGAATTAACCAATCTTCGCACGCCACGTAGGCATGCGGTTTCAAAATACATTACTAATTCTCGATTTTAGAATTTAATACAATTTTATCACTTGTGTGAAAATTTCGCCACTAAAAGTGATTTTGGTGATATTTAGGTTGTGTTTGATTACAAAGTTGGAAAATGATTGAGAAAAATGTGTGGAAAAGATAAGAGTGATTTGGTCTTACTTTAGAAGTTTTCCATGGAAATCGATTCTTCGGGTGGTGGGTGAGAAATGTTTTCCGTGAAAATTGATAAAACCAAAATTTCATTTTGAAACCAAATTGAAAACGCATGCGAAGATTGGTTAATTCTTTATGGATGTGGGTCTGTGCCAGCGGAATTGACCAATCTTTGCACGCCACGTAGGCATGCGGTTTCAAAATACATTACTAATTCTCGATTTTAGACTTTAACAATTTTATCACTTGTGTAAAAATTTCGCCACTAAAAGTGATTTTTGGTGATAATTAGGTTGTGTTTGATTACTAAGTTGGAAATGATTGAGAAAAATGTGTGGAAAAGATAAGAGTGATTGGGTCTTACTTTAGAAGTTTTCCATGGAAATCGATTCTTTGGGTGGTGGGTGAGAAATGTTTTCCGTGAAAATTGATAAAACAAAAATTCTAGGTGTACTGCATTTTGAAACCAAATTGAAACCGCATGCGAAGATTGGTTAATTCTTTATGGATGTGGGTCTGCGCCAGCGGAATTAACCAATCTTCGCATGCCACGTAGGCATGCGGTTTCAAATTGCGGTACATGTAGAATTACTCTTGATAAAATCATGGAATACTTTTCGTATTTATAAGTAGTGTTTTAATAGAATGCATATGAAATCAAGCACCTCAAAAGTAAAAACTCAGCTGAAATGAGTATTTTCCATGGAAAACAATTCAACGCCAATCAAAAGGACCCTTAGCGTCGAAAAATGTACAAAGTCTAATTTACTGATGAAGTTGTATTAAAGTCTAGAATCGAAAATTAGTAATGTATTAAAGTAAAAAAAAGGGATCATAAGTATTTAGTCCCATTTTGTAGAATTCATTTATAGTTACTCCCATGTATTTATTTTTTTAGTTCTTGGTCTTATTGTAATCACTATGGGATAAATGTCATTCTCTGTTGAAAGGAAGAGTGACGGTTACGGAGTGGTTTTGGGCGATTTTGAGTGGTTATATGACTTGCTACAATTTTAAAAACACAAGGGATGAGAGACTAACAAATTTTAGGAGATGAGACTAAAGCCAAAAAACCTATAAAAAAACCCGTTTTTTATTTTAGGGTGTGTTTGATTGACACGGAAATTTTTTTCGGGGAAAATAGTTGTTTTGACTCATGTTTTGTTTTTGTAGTACTTTGATTATGAATACTTCATATAAGAACAACATTCATTCACATAAAAAGTGCTCTATCTCAAACTCCATATTGAGCGAAAAATATTTCTTATCCACCCACCAAAGAATTGATTTCCATGGAAAATAGAAAAAATAAAACAGAACTCATATATTTTTTCACTCATTTTTCAACTTCTCATCCAAATGAACTATTTTCCACGCATTTTTCATGTTTGCAATCAAACGCACCCTTATAGAAAATGGTAAAAATATGGAGCAGTTGTGGTCCGATTGATAGCATAGGGTAGCAAAATTTGTCATGGAAAAAATTGCCTGAAATTTTTTTCCTCACTTACCCCAAAGAAATTTTTTCCTCACTTACCCCCAAAGAAAATTTTTCCATTGAAAATCATCATGCATTGGTGTGTGGTACATTAGTGTTAATTGGAAAACTTTGACATTACAAATATTACCTATCAAACGTGTGAAAAAATGGCAAATACGGAAAATTGGAAATTTGCCATGTTATCAAACGGACCCTTAAGTATCGTTTTCATAAAAAGTATTCGAAACAAAGCACCACAGAAGTAAAAAATTGAACTGTTAGGGCCTTTTTTTTTGAAGTATGAACTTAGGGCCCGGTTAGTAGTAGTGGCAGTTGGCGTATAAAATATGGAATCTTTTGGATTTGCTATCTTTTTGCCATGTTTGATAGTCTTAGGCTAAATGCACATTTTGATGGTTTGGCATGACCTTTTTTTACGGGGTGAGGGGTGGGAAAAATTTGCCATGAAAATTGTTATGATAAATTTTGCCTCCCCATGCTATCAAACGGACCGTAAGGGTGTTTGATAGGCTAATTTTCCACGTCAGCTTTTGGACGTGTTTGATAACACTTATTTGGCTTGGAAAAGTTTTCATGCTTACACTAAGTAGGGAAAACCCGAGGCTCCTGCCATTGAGGGGTACTGGGGGGTTAGATGTAACTTAAACTGTTTAGAACACACACAATTTTTCCCATTGGCAATTTGCTAATACCTACGTGGAAATTATACATAACTGTTTAGAACACACACACAATTTTCACATTGGCAATTTGCTAATACCTATGTGGTAATGCAAACTACATTCAACGTAGACGGTCTATGCTTTGATTTGCAAACGAAACACATTGTTTTGTGAGAGGTGATGATTCAAAGTTTTGTTATTTGGTAGTATGGTAGATATTTTTGGCAAACTTCGAGGTTGAAACCACATGTCTAAGAGTGTTTTGGTTTTATAAATGTGGAGAAACAAAAAATTATAAGTGCTAGCTTTCAGGGTGTGAAATAGTTTCTTGGCCCTTGAATTACTTAGGGCATATCGACTTTTTGGGAGCTTGTAGTGGAAAAAGTGGTTGGAAGGTTCGGCGGGTTGCATGCGGTTTGCTTGTCTAGGGGGTAGACTTATACTGGTTCAATTGGGTCGCACTTGCATTCCTACTTATTTTTTTTGCCTTCTTTTAAAAATACTTGTATAGATTTCTAAAAAAGTTGGGAATATTAATGAGAGATTGGTATGGAGGACCAGCTTGTTAATTATATTTATTTTGACTGGAAACGATGAGTTTATTCAATAAACAGAAATATATACAAAGAGCAATCAAGTGAACCGTCCACTGAAAAACAAAAAATTGCCAAAAAGTAAAAGACATATTTCAGTTAAAAGAATAAGAAAACAAAACCATCTCCAAAAAGATGAAGATCACTGCTTGCTCTCCTCTCTTGGTGACCATTTCTGATATTTTCTGCTACAATTTGCTATGACGATATCTTTTGCACATTCCCAGTTACTTTATTAAATATTAGGAGCAAGTATAATTTTCGCTCTATTGGTCGAGACTCGAACGTGGTTGATAGAGGCACTTATCATAGTTTGTGGAAATACATATTTCAATTGGATGATTCTCTCTTTTCTAATATCTACGTTGTGTTCTTGTTTACGTAGATTTTATCTTTTTCATCAAATCTTTGACTTCTTAGACCTCGTCCTCTAATTATTCATGGGATTTGGCTTTTGTAAGAGACCTTAACTATTGGAAGTTTGAAGAGTTGTCTTTGTTAGCTCCTGTGATGGATTTTCCTTTATTGAGGGACTCCTTGATAAAAGGGTGTAGATGTGCAGCTCTTCTGATGTCTTTTCGTTGTAAGGCCTATTTTGGGATATTTTTATGGATTCACCTTGTTGCCCCAAGTTTGAGCCAGATAAAATGATTTTAGAAGTTGGAGTACCATCAAAATTATTTGTCATTACATGGTTGGCAGCTTAAAGAAGGGTGAATGCTTGCGATACCATCCAATGGAAGAGGCCAAATAGTAAATTTACTCCTCATTGATGCATTCTAAGCAAAGAGGAAGGCAAGAATGTTGACCATTCCTTTAGACGACTTTGGCTCAGGGGGTGCCTTCTTAAGGTCTTTGGTGTGTAATGTCTTTTCTATCATTAATAACCAGAGGACAAATATAATATTTTTTTGCGTGTGCGTGTGCGCGCGCGTGTTGCTGTTTTCATACAGTTTCTTTTTTCTCTTCATTTTTAGTCTTTTTAGAGCTGCCGTGCCTGCCAATCTTGGGCAGTAGTCGTGTGGACTGCTGGTCGAACAGAAGCTTTTTAACTATGTTATATCTTCATATCAATAACTTCCTTTGTTTCCATATCCCCCCGACAAGCTTCAGCTATTTCCGGTGGGAGGATTATGATGATTAAAAATGCTGACTTTGTTTTCAAGGCTTATAAATGTTTGCACGTATCATACTTAAAAGTTTTTTCAGAAACAATATGGTAAACTACAAAGATCTCCTCTGAAATATTAAGTGATTAACATTTATCCTCCTGCTTACTCAGAACCAGGAGGCCTCACTTTGTTTTGTCATATGATCACTTTTTAATTTCTTGACTTTTCCAAGTGAGAAAATTCTTAATTAATAACTGAATTATTTTGGTTGTTGAGTTACATCAAAATGTTAATGACAGTAGGGGAGTATTTTCCAACTCTGTTTCTTGATTTGGAACAGATAGATTTCTTTTCTGTTGTGTGGGTGGGTGGGGTGCATCTAACAAAATATCACTTGAAGAAAAGACTGTTTTGTTACTAACTCAGGGGGAAGATAAAAATCAAAATTTGGTTATACGTTGCAGATCATTTATCAATATATATATATACAGTGAGGCTCTCCAACACAACTCACGTAACACACCAAAGAACATACCTCACGTATTCTCATTTAAGTGTACTGGGTCGGGCCAGGTTATTCTAAAAAATACGACCCAAAATGTTACAACCCATTACACTTAAGTTATGATAAGTGAGATGTGTTCTTTGGTGTGTTAAATGAGGTGTGTTGAAGAACCTCTCCGTATATATATATATATATATATATATATATATATATATATATTATAAATGACTATAATATCTTCATAACTTCAAATCTAGCTGTAGCTTTTCAAAAATTTAATCTAAAGTAAACAGAGGCGACTCTTGCTGAGGATATTCCATGGTTCAAAGTCTCGGTATCGGTCCCGGTATCGGACACTCGATTTTCAACTCGGTCGCGGTATCGGTCGCGGTATCGGGCGATACGCAAAGATACACTATTTAGAGAGCGCGAAAAATTCCGAAAAAAATATAGAAAATTTTAAAAAAATAAGATTAACAATGTGAACCAATGAGATACATTCAAACTCATCATTCAATATGCATTGCATTATAGAATTGGTTATACTGAAGCGCGACAGAGTTGTCAGATTCAATATTACATAGTAAACCAATAATAATATTGAAAAACAATCTAATGACACATAGAACTTGATAACAAATTTACATGGAAGGTAAATAGAATTGATTACTATGTTTTGTCATTTTCATCTCCCTATCTAGTTGCGGTATCGATCATACGAATTTGAATAGAGTATTTTTTTAATGATACCATCTCAATTTTTTTAACGGATACAAACATTATTTTTTTAGTGGAGTTCTTTTTTTAAAATAAAAAGAATGCAAATATTTTTTTTTAGTAGAGTTATTTTTTTTAAAAGGTTAACTATGGTAAAAAATACAATTTAGAGTTATTTTTGTAAAAAAACATATACAACTATAGTTTAGAGTTATTTTTTTAAAGGATGGAAACATTATTTTTTTAGTAGAGTTCTTTTTTTTTTTAAATGAATGAAAATATTATTTTTTTAGTAGAGTTATTTTTTTAAAAAGGTTAACTATGGTAAAAATAAATAAATTTAGAGTTATTTTTTAAAAAACATATACAACTATAATTTAGAGTTATTTTTTTAAAGAATGCAAATATTATTTTTTTTAGTAGAGTTATTTTTTTAAAAAGGTTAACTATGGTAAAAAAATACAATTTAGAGTTATTTTTTTAAAAAAAACATATACAACTATAATTTAGAGTTATTTTTTTGAAGGGTGAAAACTAGGGGTGACAATTTTAGAAACGACACGAAAAAACGACACGGAACGACACGAAATTGACCCGAAATTGACACGATGTTTCGTGTTCGTGTCGTGTTTTTTTGACACGCAGTCGTGTCGTGTCGTGTTCGTGCCTTAATTATGAGTCGTGTCGTGTCGTGTTATCGTGTTATCGTGTTTTTTAAGCCTAAAATTTAAGAAATTATGGTTGTCGTGTCGTGTCGTGTCGTGTTATTTCTTATTCGTGTCGTGTTCGTGTCAGCTAAAAAAAACACGAAGTCGTGTCGTGTTCGTGTCCGAAAAACCCTTGTCGTGTCGTGTCGTGTCGGGCCAAAACACGGCCCGTTGACCCGAATTGCCACCCCTAGTGAAAACATTATTTTTTTAGTAGAGTTCTTTTTTTTTACAAAAAAGAATGCAAATATTATTTTTTTTAGTAGAGTTATTTTTTTAAAAAGGTTAACTATGGTAAAAAAATAAATTCAATTTAGAGTTATTTTAAAAAAAATGAAATATATTTTTTTATAAAAAATATACAACTATAATTTATAAAATAAAGAACCTTATTTAAAACCTATTAACAACATTAAACCTATTATCTTAAACATCAACTTAAAAGCATTAACTTAAACCTATTAAAACACACACACGCACTCCTCATCTAAACCACACACTCACGGCCCATCTAAACCACACACCCACTACCCCTGCTAAACCTAAATAAACACCACGCACATATAGCAAAAGAAAAAACACCACGCACAAACACAGGAAAGAGAGAGAGAGAATGAAATCTACCGAACCTCGCAATGCTTCTACTTTCTTCTCCGAGAATGAAACACCACTACCCCTGTAAGATTCTTTGTTTTTTACTCCATCTTGATTGGTTTTTACTTCATCTCGGCTGTCTCGGACCGTATAACGTCATCTCGGCCGCTATTTCGGGTTCTCAACTCGGATCAGACGATTTATCGGCGAGTTACGGCGATATGATGCGATTTCTATTTTTTTTCGGAACGTGACCCGGTATCGTATCGTAGCCTACCGATTCCGAGTTAACTCGGCCGATTCCGAGTTAACTCGGCCGAGACTTTGAACCATGGGATATTCTAAATGAGTAAACTCTAAGTTGTGATATAGGAATGCGATTAGTGTACACCTGAACAATAATTAAACAAGTGGAGTAATGAAAGAACAGTAAGTGGAAAAAATTGAGAGAGTGGAGTGAAAGGCAGGCCCAACCGTTAAAACAAGGGTGGGAGTTGATGACCACCAATTTCGAAATCCTGTGCAATAATTTGCAAGTATAATGCGAGGTTTTTGGGTCTATGTCTCTAGTAGATATAATCCCGAAACTATATCTATTTGTTAAGTGACATGTGAAGATTTAGGTCTCTCTTGCTCAAAGTTCGAACTAATAGTAAGTGAAACTATTATCTATGCTAACTACTTATGTGTTATCGAATACAACTGATAGGGAAGTTCGTTTACATTCCTCACTGAAGGTATTTAGTTTAGTGCATTCTGCGTTTATAATCACAGGATGACTCAAGTACATGTTTTAAAGTTTTTCTGGTAATGTTCATTGATTTATTTATGTATCTATCGTATTTTTTTGTTTGATCCTTCTCATCATGGTGAGAAATCAGGCTGTGAGTCTTTCTTGATTTGTAGTTTTTGGATAGTTCCCCTTGTACTTGAGGTGCTTGTTTTCGACTAAGACTTGATACAAATAATATGTATTTAAGCTCACCATTTCTTTCTCGATGTGTTCATTATGGAAATGAAAATCCTCACGGAATATCTCTTGTATGAAATTTATCATATTTAAATAAAACTGTTTTTGAAAGTTATCTTATACTGACAAGGAAATTTGAGATAATATTTTATTTAAAGCTATTTGAGCTCACTATTTGTCTCTAATGTTTTGTACAACCTCGTTGCAGCCAGTGAAGACAGACACTTCCGCCGAGCCTAAGCGCAGCAAGGTTGAAATATTTAAAGAAAACAGTAACTTCATACGATACCCTCTTAACGAGGAATTGTTGACAGAAGCCCAAAATATAAACGAGGCCGCTACACAACTGATCAAATTCCATGGAAGCTATCAACAAACTAACAGAGAAGAACGTGGTACCAAGTCTTACTCATTTATGCTCCGTACCAAAAATCCGTGTGGAAAAGTTTCAAATCAACTCTACTTGGCCATGGATGATCTCGCCGATCAATTTGGAATCGGAACACTTCGTTTGACTACTAGACAAACATTTCAGCTCCATGGTGTCGTGAAGAAGGACCTTAAGACTGTGATGAGTACAATCATTAGAAGCATGGGTTCAACTCTTGGTGCTTGTGGTGATCTAAACCGAAACGTTTTAGCTCCTGCAGCTCCCCTTGTGAGAAAAGATTATTTGTTTGCACAACAAACTGCCGATGATATTGCGGCACTTTTAACTCCTCAATCCGGTTTTTATTATGATATGTGGGTTGATGGGGAGAAATTTATGTCCGCAGAACCTCCCGAGGTTGTGAGGGCTCGAAATGATAATTCTCATGGAACAAACTTCCCTGATTCGCCTGAGCCGATTTATGGTACTCAGTTCTTGCCGAGGAAGTTTAAAATTGCGGTGACTGTGCCAACGGATAACTCGGTTGATATTTTGACGAATGATGTTGGTGTTGTTGTTGTCTCTGATGAAGACGGAGAGCCTCAGGGCTTCAACATATACGTAAGGCTACTACCATCTGTTGTGCTTATATACTTTTTCCGTAGTTGTTAAATTGAGTAGTGTATCGTGTACGAGTTGAGTACTACATATCGTATCGATAGTGCGTAAAATGTAATAAATAAAGAAATGTGCTGAGAACGAATTATAATGTGTAATAGTTTTTTTTGACTTTGCCCCTTGAGATAATTGTATAATTAGACATACCCCAACAAGGTTAAGGATTAGATTTACCCCCTGTACATACTACTACTACTACTACTACTACTTTGAACTGAACTTTTTGAAGGGTAAGCCTAATCATGCAATTATCTCAAGGGTAAAGTAAGAAGACACTTACATTGTCTAACAGTCAAACTTTTGCCTTTATGATAAAAAGCCCCGCCGGGGGGGGGGGGGGGGGGGGGAGGGAGGGAGGAAAGACTTTAATTTTGAACTTTTTGAAGGGTAAGCCTAATCATGCAATTATCTCAAGGGTAAAGTAAGAAGCCCCCATAATAATGAAACATATTACAGGCTAAACCAATCTTAGGACACTTACATTGTCTAACAGTCAAACTTTTGCCTTTATGATAAAAAGCTTGTTGAAGCCCACTGTAATCCCGTTATTATAAGAATATAGAATAAAAGAGAAATAAAGAAAATAACAATAAATAAACTGAGTATTCATTTGTATGTTTTTTGTATAAGAAAATGATAGGACTGATACGATACACACTGATACCGATTGATACGGCTATGATATAATGCTTCTTGCGATACAACCATGGATACATATCTTTTTGGTGTTGTCATATCGTATCGTACGATAAGCGACATTAACAATTATGACTATTTCCACTACTTGTATTGATGATATTTATTTTTTCTATTGCAGGTTGGTGGTGGTATGGGAAGAACACATAGGATAGAAAGCACTTTCCCTCGTTTGGCAGAGCCACTGGGTTATGTTCCGAAGGAGGATATATTGTATGCAGTGAAAGCTATTGTTGTTACCCAAAGAGAAAACGGGAGAAGAGATGACCGAAAATATAGTAGAATGAAATACTTAATTAGCTCATGGGGGATTGAGAAGTTTAGAACTGTTGTTGAACAGTACTATGGAAGGAAATTCGAACCTTGCCGTGAGTTACCTGAGTGGGAATTTAAAAGTTACTTAGGATGGCACGAGCAGGTGAGTTCTATTGACTTACAAGTGCAACTAATATGTTGTTTTTATTTTGTCTGAGGCTCAACTTTTTTGATGTCCAACACATGATTTTGCTATTTATTTCTTTTAGTTATTTTCTATTTTTAATTTTTGATTTTTCTGAAATTCGCTCCTTTTTGGGATGGTGTTTTCAATCGCCGGATTCCGATTTTTCTATTTTTCTGATTTTTTCCAACATTTTTAATTGTTCCAATCTGACTTGTACGATCTCCCAGTTTTTGGATCTGATGTTTCCAAATTTATGCTTGATCATTTTCCCCAAAATATCTAATATATTTCGAAGAGATCATACGTTGGTGCGATAGCAAGTGCCCTCGCCTAAGCTATGGTTTGTCTCGGGTTCGAGACATGGGAGCAGCCTCTCCATATATGGAGTTAAGGCCAGCCGACATTCGCCTCTCTCCCAGACCCTGCAGTTTGTGCACTAGGTACTACCTTTTTTTTTATCTAATATATCTACCGATTCTAAAAAATATATTCTGGTTAGGAATTTTCCAATTTTTTTTCTTTCCTGAATGTATTCCATTACTTCAGAAATTTCTGAAAATTTTCCCGAAAGTTTCCGTTTCATCCGAATTTCGTAAAAATTCCTATTTCTTGAATCAGTAACGGCAGACCTTTCTTTTTGTTGAGACATTCGGAAGTTTTTCGGACAGGCCACTTATTGATCCGATTCGTCCCAAACACAGACCTAGATTTTGCAGACTTGAAATTATACAATAATGGCAAAGATTTTGCTATTGTTCTCTTTAATTTTACTTCCTAAATATTTTCTTTTTTGGCAGGGTAATGGTGCTTTATTTTGTGGGCTGCATGTTGATAGTGGTCGTGTCAAGGGAATAATGAAGAAGACATTAAGGGAGATAATTGAGAAGTATAACTTGAACGTGCGTATCACACCAAACCAAAACCTTATCCTATGTGATATTCGCCGTGCATGGAGGCGCCCCATTACGACCGCTCTTGCACAAGGTGGTCTGCTGGTAAGGCTTTTTTTTTATTTTGCATTTTGCGGCCCATTTAAATCTGACGGAATTAATTGTGTGTTTGTCTTGCACAACTCTTAGGCTTTTTTTATAAGATTGTAGTTTAGTCGAACTTGGAATTTTTTTAATTTAGGCCTTCAAACATATTAAAATTAGGAAAATATGAAAGATCCCATGTTTTCCATGAAAAGTATTGCCAATCACACTAAGAGTTGAATCAACTTCTTGAATCAATTGTGATACATGTCCTGGATTAGAGCTCCATCTCAACATTACTGTATATATTTGTAGGAGCATGTGCATAAAATAATGTATACAATTGTGTTTATATATATAAAATATATAGACCTATATGCATGCAGGTTTACAAATATTTATATCTTCATTTTACCTTTGTTTACATACTAATGGTTTCTGTGCAGTGCTCACACATACGTGTATGCTTATATGCCTGTATATATTCATTAATAGTCATGGTAATATTGGATATATGCTATATTTACACTGACAAATACAAGTGAAATGGCACTGGGAGAATGACGAAAGATAATTCCTTCTTTATTATGCTTTCCTTTTGTGGTAATCGCCAAAGTTTTTGAAGCGAATAAAGGGCCTTTTCGTCATTTTTCTAGTCTTTTATTCTTTTTAGTATTGCATTGTATTTTTCTTTTGTTAGTATTTAGAGGTGGGAAGGACAAATGCCATCTAGGGACATAATTGTAATTAGTTCTATAACTTAGAGCTCAAGTTACCTCACCTATAAATACTCATTTGTAGCCCTATTTGGGGCATTCTACGTTTTGGAGATATATTGATTTGAGTGTTTAGACGAGAGTTATTTTTTTCTTGTTTTCATTTGACGTCATTTACGTCAATTGGTATTAGTGCCTCGTTGGTTCTACCTGTTGTTGTTGTTGTTGTGTAGGCGAAAAATCGTAAACAACGCCAAATAGGACGGAGAAGAAAGTACGTCCCCATGGAGACTCGTACCGATCGTTTCTAGGAGGTTCTCAACTGGTTAGTGATTCGGATGGATGCCATTGATGCCCCCTACCACCACTAGGCGCCCCCACACCGCTCCTACCCCCACTCAAAACCCTAACCATGATTCCTCCAATTCAACCTATTCCACACCCTTGCCACAAAAAAATAACTCCAGCAAACCCTAATTTCAGCCCTGACCCACCTGAGCCACACCCTTGCCCTTCATATGTTATCGAGGAGCATGCAAGGGAATATTCTGGTGGATGTCCTGATATTTGATGGGCACCTCCGGCCCGATGCTTCGATAGATTGGCTCGTTGTGATGGCATATTTTTAAGTATAAACGATTGAAGAGTCGCCGATGTGTTTTATTAGCAACGACAAAGTTTCAGGCTACGCTAGTGTGTGGTAAAATGATTTAGAGAAGTGCCGTGTCATCGAGGGCCGGCCTCCTATTCATTCTTGGGCCAAGTTGCGTGCACAACTGATGGTTGCCTTTGTTCCCGCTACCTTCGAGCGCGACCTCTTCCTTCATGTACAGTCTCTCAGGTGGGACACTTCAGTTTTAGACTACACGAAGCGCTTCTAACTTCTTTGTACTCGTGCCCGTCTAGACGAGAGTGAGGAGCAGCGGATTAGTCGATATATTCACGAGCTGCAGAGTTATATTTAGCGGGATCTTTCTTTACGTGATATCACCTCCTTTGCGAAGGTGGTTGAGTCCGCCACCAAAGTTGAGTCCTTCCATTAGACTGCCCTTCCACCTCATGCCCGCTCTGCTACTGCTCCAGCCCTATTGTCTCTAGTGCTCCTGTGCCCCCACCTACTTCAGCAACTCCGACCTCTACCGTCCCACCTCCTGCACCCTCACCCTGTAACATTCAAATGTTACAATTGTGGGGTGATTGGTCATCGAGTTTCGGATTGTTCCCTCCCACGGCGTCGTGCTCTCCTAGCTTTTGGTGACCTTGAGTATCACGATGAGATGGAGGAGGCTCCACCCAGCATGCCCTCATTACTATTCTGGATGGGATGGTAATACTGAAGGCCTTTCCCTTTGAGTTCTAGTCTTTTAGTCTTTTATTCTTTCTAGTATTGCATTGTATTTTTCTTTTGTTACTATTTAGAGGTGGGAAGGACAAGTGGCATCTAGGGACATAATTGTAATTAGTTCTATAGCTTAGAGCCCAAGTTACCTCCCACCTATAAATACTCATTTGTAGCCTCATTTGGGGCATTCTACATTTTGGAGATAAATTAATTTGAGAGAGTTTAGATGAGAGTTATTTTCTTCTTGCTTCCATTTGACGTCATTTACGTCAGTTTGGGTACAATCAACATAGGGGAACATGAATGGTACATTTTTGAGAGATTGTTAAATAACTGTTTCCCTATGATGTAATACCGCCAAAGTTTGTATAAGCAGCACATTTAATGTTTGTACATGCAGTTTGGTAGTAGAGAATTTAAAAACTGTTACAGTCATTGGTCTCTAAAATAGTTGCATTCAGACCTAGAAACACTAGGTGTAAAACTAGTAGACAAGACCTAATATGAAAACCCAAAACATTTATGGGCAAACACCTGCCCATTCTCTAATTTCATTTGTAAATTATAACAATGCATTAAACTTTTAGGATACCAATTAGAAAGGATACAACTGGAACCATTCATTTGGATTATACGCTCGAGTGGTTGCTCCAGCGGAAAGGGGCTAGTTCTTTCGACGAAAGGTTGAGGGTTCGAAACCCCCCAACGGATACTAGATAGTATGCGGGTGGTGTGTTGGGGTGGCTCTGACATAGCGTCCCTCTTGTTTAGCTCGCATGGGGGATTCCAAAGTGCTCGTTCGTGTGGAGGCTCGTTCATGTGGAGGTTCACGGTTATAAAAAAAAAAAAGAAGAATACAGTGCTTAGATACGATGATAATGCATAGTAAGGAATAACTTAATAATGCAACTAAATTTGACTTTAATGTACGTTTTAGGGCACATGACTAAATCTTCAATTTTGTTTTAGAACCTATCCTCAATGGTGTGTTTTAGACCCTGCAATTTGCACACACCATGAATATCATGAGATATGGCTCGGCCCCAGGAAGATTGAACTCTTGATTTCATGCCACAAGGGTACCCCTTTGGGTTTGATCATTGATCTTTGTATATATATATAAACGTATATAGTTATTTCTAGATATTTGTCTCGAATATGGATAAATGAAGATTAATCGTGTCAGATATCCCAATCCATATTAGAATATGTTTTTCCTTGATATAAAAAAAAGGGTAAATTACAGTAGCCCCCCTAAATTATAGCAGTTTTACAGATCACCCCTGATTTAAAAAACCCTGACAAAGTTCCCTGAACTATTGAACTAGGACAACTAACACATTTCATTGAAAAAATTTGATAAATGCTTGACGTTGTGCATAAAAAATGTTAAAATGTTAACAATTTTTACCCTTGAAAATACTACATGTTCCTCGTACTCATCTGGATAAATATCTGCAAAACACATAGTAGATTCAGATTATTGAATATTCACTTAACCTGTTTCATTTGAATATTGTGTTTTTGAATAACTACACATAACTTGACCAATTCTTATTGTTGGCAGCATCCTAGGTATGTAGATCCGCTCAATGTAACCGCAATGGCATGCCCAGCCATGCCACTTTGTCCTCTGGCAATAACCGAAGCTGAGCGTGGAATACCCGACATTCTCAAGCGGGTCCGAGCTGTATTCGAGAAGGTACATCTACGAGTCTCCAAAAACTTAGCAGAGAACCCTAAATCGAAATAAATGCAGCTAACTAACATCTTATTATTATTATTATTATTATTATTTAGGCTGAGTTGATGATGCTTAAGATAGGCATGACATGATGGCATCTGTGATTTCAGGTTGGTCTCAAATATAATGAATCTATAGTAGTAAGGATTACCGGCTGCCCTAATGGTTGTGCTCGACCCTACATGGCTGAACTTGGATTAGTTGGTGATGGTCCCAATAGCTATCAGGTATTTTAATCAGGGTATTGTTATTATTATTATTACTATTTTCCTGGTTTTAATGGCCGTATTTAGATTTTTGTAACTGCTTAATTTTTTTTTCTAGACTTGGGTACCTTTTTCGTCACTAAAATGTATATGTTTGTTCAAGGAATGTAATTTTCTTTCAGACTTAGGTACATTTAGTGGCAAAACATATACGTTCAATGACCAAATAAGTACCAAATTCTATTTATTTATTTTTAATTATCAATGCACCGAAGTCTATATATGACCATTAGTGAGGTACCCAAGTCAAAATCATTATGTTTTTTTTGTTAACTTCCCCTTGGATAGATTTGGCATTTAGAGATATTGCTCTACATGTTAACTAATTGAAGTTCTCTCTTAAGTACCAAATTCTATTTATTTATTTTTAATTATCAATGCACCGAAGTCTATATATGACCATTAGTGAGGTACCCAAGTCAAAATCATTATGTTTTTTTTGTTAACTTCCCCTTGGATAGATTTGGCATTTAGAGATATTGCTCTACATGTTAACTAATTGAAGTTCTCTCTCCCCCTCACCGCCCCCCCCCCCGCCCAAACAAAAAAAAAATCCCAACACGCACATGCGCGAGACAGATGATGCTTAAGGTAGGTAACTCTAATCAATGAACATGTAGGGGGTTATCTCTAAAAACTGAATTATCTTGGGGGTAAAGTAAAATACCCTATTGTTACAAGGATCTTTTAGACCTTAGTACCTTAGTAATAAAAGGGTTTTTAGACTTTGATTCCTGTCACTAATTTTTATTCACTTCAGTACCTCTTCCGTTAATGTTTTGGTTAGACTAAAGGTCACTAATTTTTTAATTAGTAGTTTTCTTCATTTTTTGTTTCATGTAGTTTTTTTGTTCATCTTTTTTAATGATTTTAGTTACTGTAAAGTCTAACTTGAAATTAACTGAAGAGGTACAATAGTCGAGAAAAATTGACAGGTACTAAAGTCTAAAAACTCGTATTAAAGCCTAAAAGACCCTTGTTATAGCAAGGTTTATGGTTTTATAACTAATTATTCTTTCTCATCCAAACTGTATAGATGTATGAATGGTTGAAAACATATTAAGTAACATTTTTTTGGGTGTTCTTTTTGTTGCTGTTGAATTAGATCTGGCTTGGGGGAACACCCAACCAAACCACCATAGCAAGAACTTTCATGAACAAGGTTAAGATTCAGGATCTCGAGAAAGTTTTCGAACCTTTGTTTTATTACTGGAGACGGAAGCGCCACTCTAAAGAATCATTCGGCAGCTTCACAAATCGCACGGTAAGCAAACGTTTGAATTAATTTAAGCTCTAGGGTCGTATCTATAAATACATTCAATTGGAATCTACTTTTGTTCCTGCCTGTTGCTGAGGTAGTAGGGCTGCCAATGGATTAGACCAGATTCGATCCTTCCGGATTCGGATTATATTTAAAAATCCGATTATGTCTTGGAACGAAGATGGATCGAGCCTAGTACGACTCGATTAAGTATAATATAATAAATAAATAAATATGTTCATATATATAATACAAAAGTATATTAATTCTAAATATATAATATGTCAGGCAAAAAAACGACTAATTTTTTAAAATAGTAAAAAATGAATTTTTTAACCAAACCGGTGCGAGGAGACAGCTACAAAATACATCATGAAAAAATCCAACCCGGAAGTTTTTGGTGCATGTTTTTGGTGCTTGAGTTTGATCTGTTTTAGAGCTCTACTCTCTTTATATTACATAATTCCGATATTATAGATTTGTTCCGAATCCAACTAACTACTTAGTAAACGGATCTTGATAAATCTCAGATCCGGTTTGAATGCATAGGCTGAGGAATTGAGATAGAGATTCTTCCTCTCTCAATAATGTGTGTTTGCATGCAGGGATTTGAGAAACTTCGAGAGATGGTTGACAAATGGGACGGTCTACCGGAGTCATCGGCTCGATACAACTTGAAGCTCTTTGCTGACAAGGAAACTTATGAGGCCATGGACGAACTCGCGAGGATCCAAGATAAGAATGCTCATCAATTAGCCATGGATGTTATTCGCAATTTCGTCGCTTCCCAACAAAATGGCAAAAGTGAGTAAGCCAGCCCCCACTGCACCCCACCCCACCCCACCCCTCCTCCTCCCCTCTTGTGATTGCTGTCTGTTACTGTTCGGTAACAGGTGGACGACTGAAAAACGGGTTTTTGGTTTTGTTGTATCTTGTTTTTGCTGAGTGTGTGACTAGGGCTGGAAATGTACCTGGATTTTGTATCCTATTTTCCTTCTGTTATAACTTATCTCCATTTATTGTGCTGAAATAGGATTTTAAACTGAAGTATCACCCAAAGAAGGGGGTTGTTCTGTTTTGATTCTTGATTATATATTGTTCTTAGGAAATTTGATGATTTAATTTCGATTATTCTGTCAGTCACTTGTCATTGCAATTGGTGCAAAAAAATTGCAGTTCTGAGCGGGAAGTGTCGGTTGTTGGATTAGATTATCTCACGAAAAGGGAATTTGTTACTAATATAATGTACTTTTATTTTTGGGATAATTAATGTTCAGTGCCTAGGACATAATTACATTTTGCATTTAGTTCACCTTTTTTTATGTAATTCTAGATTGGTACAAGATTTCGACACATTTTGTGCGACATTGTAACATGTCGTGCCTCGCATTGGTGGTTGTATGGAATAATAATTAGTGGATCCTAGACACCAACTGATGCATGAAATATACCGGCCTAGATTTACCCCTTTTTTTTTATTGGGGAAAGTACTCTTAGGTTCCTCACAAATAAATTTTAAACACTTAAAAGGAATTTTGACAAAATTTAAACACTTAGATCCACTAATTCTCTTTTTGTAGAAGTCTAAACACTTAGGTCCACTAATTCTCTTCTTGTAGAAGTCCACGTTAGTGGCATAAAAAGTGGACCTAATAGTAAATTTTCCTTAAATGTTTAAAAATTGTTACTAAGGGATTTAATTGTAAATTGCCCTTTTTTATTTTTCAAGAGTTGAATATTATATATTGCAACAATTTTATTTATTTATTTTGGGAAAGGGTTCATTGTTCAAGATTTAGAATTTTATTAATAATAATAATAATAATAATAATAATAATAAGAGCCTCCACTTTTTCACCCTAGTTGTAAAAGAGTGAATTACTTATTTGGCTCCTAAAATATGAATTATGTTTATGAATAATTCTGTGCCAACACAATTTTTTCATATTTACTATGTATCCGCATGGTTGGTGTTTGGGCTTTACTGCTTATCATTTAAGACAACGAATAATTCAGAGACGAGACGTCAGTGTCATACAAAATGTATTGAAATTCCGTGTCTTGAGCCCTTATAGTTTATATGCAAATCATGCATTAAATCTGTACATTTCATTTAACATTCTAGGACAACTAAAAGCAATATAAATTAAAAGCACACCAAAAGACACGGTGTTTTTTACAATTTGAGAATCCCCAAAATTTCTGTTTAGTTATGAGGTTTTTCATTATGATCCTTGTAGCATGGAATTTATATGCGAAGTTCTGCCAAAATATTCCAATGCCTCCATGGCTCTTATCTTCGTGTATTTCAAGATTCACCAATATGATTGAAGTGATTATTCACTTGTATCTTAAAATTAGGGTGTTTTTATATGAATCCTGGTTTTTAATATATGTTCCCCATTTTTATTAAACCCACTAAAATGGGCTGAACTCATTTAGTAGTGGTGTCAATTCGTGTTTTTGAGCCGTGTTTCAGGCCGACACGACATGAATTTTTTAGACACGAACACGACACGAATTCGTGTTTTTTTAGCTGACACGAACACAATCCAAAAAATATACGACACAATATGAATGACTTGATTTCTTAAATTAAACATAAATAGACACGATAACACGAATTAAAACACGATTAACACGAGACACGATAACATGACCGTGTCAAAAAGACTTGACACGAACACGACATATCATGTCAATTTCGGATCAATTTTGTATCGGCGTGTTTCGTATTTTCGTGCCGTTTCTAAAATTACCATCCCTATCATTTAGCACAATCAATTGGCGGGGTTTATTTAAAGAAAAAACCCAAGCTTTTCTGACATACATAGATAAATACTACATCCCAAACCTTAAAAATCGGAACCCACACCGACCATTTTTTACTCAATTAGTCGCCGACCAGTTACGATCTGTTGCCGAGTAATTACGATTCATCACCTAGCAATTGTGATCCGTCGCTCTAATTGTGGTTATGCTCCATGAGCTCATCTAACTCTGTCATGTTGTTCCCATATCCCTCATTTTACAAAAGATTAAACTTTGATTAATTTTCTTCAGTTATTAAAGACTCAAATGGGGTCATTACTTGGGCTAAGAGCAAACTTTTTAGGCTGTTTTGTGTTTAGTTTAGGAGGCGCAAGCCATTTGACACATTAAGCCTTTTCATCTATTTGGTGTGTTTGAGGCTCTTTTTTCTACAGATGGTGTGTTGATTTGGTTTGTTTAATTGGATTGAGTTTCATTATTATAAGCTATTATATTTGCTTATACACGACATACAATTATGATAGTTTTTTTAGAAAGGGTATATAGTCTTTTAAGTACTACTATATTCGTCTCAAATTAATAGTTGTCATTTGAAAATGATTGTTTTTAAAGATTTACTCAATCAATGATCAAGATATAGACTAGTTCACTATCATGGAATTTTGTTCATTGATTACGTCCAAAAATAGAAAGCGATTATTAATTTGGGATGATCTACAAAGAAAAGCAAGACTATTAATTCGGGACGGAGGTGTGACACCCGACCTATTTTAATCACGAGTGATCAGTCTTTTATCAAAATAAATAGGAATCTCATTTGGTTCATTCTTAGCAAAACTGTCGGAAACTTTTTAAATTACTAACCACCTATGTTAAATTAACCCTAACATAACAACATGCGGAAACATAGAAATATAATAACTCATCCACAACAATTATAAGAGTCTGAATCATCACATGATAGATAAAAATAAATATCGAATAAATCATCAATTCCAAGGTAATATCCAAACCATAAGTCTACGGAAATAAAACTGAATCCAAGTTCATCGTCTGATAAATGAGACTAAAAGAAATGTATCAACTGAAGGGGCAACATGCCCAAATAAAAGACTGAATCATAAATTATAATCTAAGAATGAATAACCGAAGCGTCTCTACAAATCCTACACGCCTCCCCAAATGCTGCAGGTACCATCCATAGAATGAGTAATCAAGCTTGACATCCCTGTGGCTGAATGCCTAAAATATTTTGAAAATATATTTGACATGGGCCGGAGCCCAAAACCTTTGAAAAATATGTAGCAAGTATTTAAAATGTAGTTATAAAAACAGTTACGAGATACACACGTTAGTCCAGCGTACACTCCCTTGAGTGCATCACCTTTAATCTATTGTGCACACCTAACGTCTCCTATTAAACACATCTAACTATGCTACACAGCCTAACTAGCCATAGGTATCTAACTAATCACAAAAGGTTGAGCTCCCCCGTATTGCCCATACGATACACTACTATCAGGCCAATAATTCACCTTAAGCGAATATTATTATTGCACGATTGACTAAGTTTCTCATACTTAAATTGCTTTTAGATATACACTATCTATCTTTTCCATCATCACACACAAGAAGAGTAATCACAGACACACACACACACACACACACACACACATATATATATATATATATATATATATATATATATATATATATATATATATATATATATATATATATATATATATATAGGAGAAGGCTCACCTACATCATGCTCTATACATCATCCATGCATCACGCTTAATTACAGGCCCTAAAAACTTTTTTTTTCAAATTTTATATTTTTCCCTTGAAATTAACCTTCTAATCAACACATATGCAAAAAATTAGATCAAAATACATTTTGTAACTATTTTTAAAAAATCCACAAAAAACTGCTAAAAATACCTTATTTATAAGGGTCTGTGCCAGCAGTTTTTTGTGGATTTTTTAAAAATAGCTAAAAAATGTATTTTGACCTAATTTTTTGCATATGTGTTGATTGGAAGGTTAATTTCAAGGGAAAAATATAAAATTTTAAAAAAAGGTTTTCTAGGGCCTAGAATTAGGTGTGATGTACGGTGTGATGTATAGTGCATGATGTAGGTGAGCCTTCCCCTATATATATATATATATATATATATATATATATATATATATATATATATATATATATATATATATATAATACTGCTCTTGTGCATATCAGTCCGCATTTTAAGAGTGCGGACTGGACATGTGTCACTTGGCGATGAGTTCAGAAAAGAGAGAGAGTGCCTATAATTTAACCTATAATTTCTAGGCTCAGTGGCGGATCCATAAATGTGAGTAAGAGGGGGCGAAATAATTTATCTCAATTTGTGTGGGGGCCAAAACTATAAATATATAAAAAAAAAATCACAAAATTTTAAAATATAGGGTTAAAATTTGAATGTCTTAAAAGTTTGGGGGGGCCAAGGCCACCCCTTTCCCCCTGGATCCGTCTCTATCTCGATTCACCGTCAAGTGACACATGTCCATTCCGCACTCTTAAAATACGGAATGGTGTGGACACTAAATGAGTTGGACTAAAACGCATGTGAGCATGTCGTTTAGAAAAGAAAAAAACGTCATTGGCCTATAGCTGTACATCTGTTGAGAGAGAGAAAACAACGAAATACACGTTTGAATAATCTTACACCAAACTTTGATTACATGTGCTTCTTTCCTCCATGCAACAAATATAGTTGACTTCTTTCCTCCACATGGACCATCCAAATATTTTGAGCTAAGGAGCTAACATGCCTTGGCATTTCAAGTAAATAAATTCTAGAGAAGTTAAACTCCATCTTAAGTAAACTTATTTATTAATAACTAAACACAAAAAATATCGGGCATGCAACAAACATAATTTACTTTTTATTTAAATTTTTAATCAATATATTTTAAAAAATAATATTTAATTCTTAATAATAACATTAGCCCGCACATAGTGATATTAATGTCACGTCGCATTTTTTTTGGATGTGATCGTGTTAGTTAAAAAAATAAAATATTCATAATCACTTTGTGTAATTTTTTTAATTGGTTTGTGTTAAATAAAAAAAATACGATTTCATATCATGTCTTGTTGTATTTTAACACATATTTTTTTATATATATTTATATATAGTATGTATTTATGTTTCTTGATTATACTATTTCTTTTAACTTGAAAGTTATATTTTGAGAAAAAGATGAATTTATAGGGTGACAAAGCAAATAAGTGGATATCTTAAAAATATTTTTATTTACTATTTTAAGAAAAAATGGTCCGCGCTAGTGGTATGTATAGGTGGTCTGATCACCTATACATACTGCTGGCACGAACCAACATATTAAAAAAAATGGGCCGTGCCAGCGGTATGTATAGGTGATCGAACTACCTATACATACCGCTGGCGCGAACCATTTTTTTTAAATAGTAGAAAGATTATTCATTAAGATACCCACTTATTTGCGTTGTCACCCTGTAAATTTTTATTTTTTTCCTCAAAATATAACTTTCAAGTTAAAAAAAAAAATAGTCCAATCAAAAAATATAAATACACGCTATATATAAATATATGTAAAAAAATATATGTTAAAATTATGTGATAAAATTAGGGGTGTCAATTATTTCTGAACTTCCAAATTTTTCGATTTTCGATCCGAATTTTTCCAATTTTGGCACTATTTTAATTTTTTCGATCTGAATTTTTTCGATTTCCAACTTTTCCGATATAAATTGGAAGGGAATTGAAAATCAAATATAAATTTCCGACTTTTCGATTTTCCGTTCCGAAAATTTCGATATCACGCCGATCCGATTTTTTATTCATTTTAATAATATTTACTCATCATATTTCCTAATAATCTCACCCTTCATTTAAAACAATGCCACCCATTCATTTAAAATAATCTCAACCCTTAATTTTTACGTATATAAATGGTCTTTTGCGCTTCTTTTCTCATTTCTAAACTAATTAGAAAGACCACGCCGCTCTCATTCTTGAATCCTTTCATTTCTAATTCCTCTCACTCAATCAGGTATGGTCTCATTCCTCTCCGATCTATTAAACATAGTTTTGTAGCTCTATTTGTTGAACATATCTGAGCCTTCAATTAACTTAACTTGCCATCAAAGATTTCATCCATCTTTTCTCATTAAAACACAGTGTAGTCATCACATGTTGCCTACATCTTGCGGTATCCGTATAACTTTGTAAATAATTACAATTTATGATTGGAATGTTCGTGGAATCATAGGGAAAACAACTTAAGTGTTTTCTTGTATGCTTACTAGCATTGGTGTTATTCTTTGCTTATTTTTTCTCATAGTAATGTGCACTTCTCATTGGTCTTACTAGGTTCAACTTTTAAGCTTAGCATCAATACTTAATATTGCTTGAAATTGATATTTGTATGGAAATGAAGACTACCCCCACCCCCAAAAAAGTGGAATAAAAAAGATAAAATTGATAATTTTGTATTTTCGATATTATCCGAAAAAGATAAAACTAATAGTTTCGATTTTTCCTAATTTTTTCCGAATAAAAAAATATCCAAAATTCCGAATATTCCGAAGTCGCCGACATGGAAAAGAAATTGATTTTCCGAAATTTATTTTTCCGATTTTGGAAAGGATTTTAAAATTCCGAAAATTTTGAATTTTTTTCCGAACACCACTATTCTGATTCGATCCGGCCGAAACACACCCCTAGTTAAAATACAATAAGAAAGACACGCAATCGTATTTTTTTACTTAACATAAACTAATTAAAAAATTACACAATGTGATTATAAATATTTAATTTTTTAACTAATACGATCACGATCCAAATAAAACGCGACGTGGCATTAATGTCACTATGTACGGGTTAATGTTATTATTAGGGATTAAATATTATTTTTAAATATACGTTGATTAAAAATTAAAATAAAAAGTAAACTATATTTGTTGCATGGAGGAAAGAAGCACATGTAATCAAAGTTTAGTGTAAGAATATTCAAACGTGTATTAAGAAGAGGGTTTTGGAATTAGAGGATTTTGTTGTTTTCTGACTTTTTCTCAACAGCTGTACAACTATAAGCCAAGGAAGCTTTTTTTTTTCTTTTCTAAATCATATTCTCACATGAGTTTTGACCCAACTAAGGGATGCAGACATACTCTACTATCAAGTCCATGTACCTCTCATATAAAATCAGGGATTATCGATTCGAAATGTCTCCTCGAACCATAAATCAAACAACACACAATGGAGGCGAACATAATTCTAAGACTTTGGCATATGCACATACTTAACGTACCCAAATGACATGCCGGTCCCATTAATACACTGTACATAGTGAGCCGCCCTAAGTTCTATATTCTAGAGCACACATCCAGACCTCGTTGGAATCGCCAAGGTGGGATCCCCCTCTGCGCAAAACCTCATGTGATAGCAAGCATTATAGGTATGTTCACTCACATAACAAATCACCTAATAATATGTATTCATATAATATATATATATATAGGTACACACGCAACCCATAATATATCCCATACGTAGAATTTATCAATCTCGAATACTAAACATACTAATGATTCTCACGTAATGTTTTATTCTTATTTTTCGAGCATCACTCACTACTAGAAGGGTCCCAACTGTTTCTTAAGTTATTTCAATAGTTAACACATCACTATACTACTGGTATTAGCCTTAGGTTATCATTTACTCTTCCTGTAATCCAAATCATAAATTCCCGATATGCTTCTCAATCGGTTAACTTTCGTCCGTCTTAAACCCAATTTTACCCTCATTAAGATTAATCGAGCCGTAACTAAATGTCTACCCACCTTTTTTAAGTCCTTATATAATTACTAAACTATCATCAAAGTTTCCTGTAATTAATTCCATGCGGAAGTATAACATAAATAATCAAACTTAGTAAAACTGGGGAGCCGAACCGGTTCGGTATAGCAGGCGAACCGGTTCGCCCCACCTGTCAATCCCCCCTTCGTTGCTGTTACAAGTTTTCTCAATTTATACTATCTCAAAATTCCATGGATATTTACCAAACTCTTATCCAACATACCCAATGATTAAACATATGTCTATGGACAATTTCTAATGTAAATAACACATCAATACAATAAGAAATCTACCCAAGAACAGATCAAAACCCATAATTCATCTAAACCCTGGTTTATGATGTTCTTCATGCATGTTCATTAATATATCCAAATTTCTTTCAATTTATTCATCAATATTCTCTGATTTCGTATTATCATTATAGAGGGATTAATTTGTAACACCCCGTATTTTTGATGATTTAAATAATTATGTGATTATTTATTATTGTGAGAATGATTATGTAATTAATTATTATTTTTGGATTAATTAAATTAAAATACGAGAATTTAATTGTTTATTAATCCGGATTGAAATAATTATTAACTAGTGTGACAAGGGTTAATACTTACTGTTGAGAATCATTGAATATTACTGCGTGAATATGTAATGTGGAATGATGCAAATTTGATAAATTGTCGAGAGTGAAATACACGGCAGTTTGGTATATTAAGTCGGGACACGCGTGTGAGTTGTGTCGGGGCTAATTGAATGGAATATAAAGGTAAATTATTTTTAAGTAACTCGTATGGTAATTTCAAGTGCGCCGTTGAGTCCGGAAGGGTCGAGATAGTAAAAAAACTCTACGCGGGTATTTTATTACGGTTAGGGGCGGTAATGGGTCTTAGCCCGAGGGTGCAGAAATAGTATATATATGTATAGGGATGTTATATATATATATATATATATATATATGAACTTATGAATATTTTTAGTGTGTGAAAGTGGTAGATATGGTGATAATAATAAAATACTTTGCGCCAAGTGGTGTTAACCTAAGGGTGCAGGATCAGTATATATATAGAGAGATGATGTGACTATATATATATGAATATACTTGGGAACATTGTGAAATTAGTAGAGATAGTATAAATGAGAAATAAAATAATCTTAGTGGGTAAAAGATTAACCATTCGAACGATGAATAATGGAACTTTTAGTTATGTGAGATAAAATATTTCTGTAACGTATTGTATGGACGATACGGGTATACTACTGGAGAACATAGATGGTGATATTATGATTTCGAACTAGTTAGGCCGGGAAGCATAGCTAGTATGGGTTAGATGTACGTTAGGCATGCACAATAGACGAGAGGTGAGAATCTCATGTGAGAGTGTGATATCTAACATGTGCATAATAGTTTCTTCATTGCACTTTTAAATACTTGCTAAATATTTTTAAAACATCGGGATTTGATCCGTTTCTTGCAATTATTATCTCTTTTGCTATATATATGTATTATATCAGGTGCTTAGCCACAGGGATACCAGAACTAGAGATTCAGATTGCTTTACGTGCTGCAGCTGTTGTGGAAGCTGTATGTCCTTGCATTATACACATCCATCATTTCCATTCAGTTTTATCTAGACATCTCAATTGGGGCATGTGTCGCCCATTCCTAGTTTTTATCAGAGTTATTATTCAGTTTACTTTACAGTTCTTTTAGTAGGATGGAATTTTACTATGAGTCTGTGAATTGGAGTTTTGAACTGGGAGGTTTTACCCAGTCTTATTTATTTCAGTACTTAGTTCATGCTTAATACCTTTCACATTTTTGTGTTTGGTGAATGGTTTATATTTTATATACTTGGGAATTTAAAATGAATTGTTTTTTTAAAACTAAAATTGGAAAATGTTTTGGCACCTAGCTTAATTTTATATTAGGTGATTAATATGTTAAAAGTTTTTCGACAGTGATGCTAAGGATGAACCAACTGAACATTCTATTTTAAATTGATACAGGACTGATCACCCTATATTATTTGGGCGGGGTGCCACAGGTGGTATCAAAGTATCAGGTTCTAGAGTCTTTTAGGATCTGTGCGTGTAAGAATATAATTCCTATCATGTACTTTTGTTTTAATTGGGTTAATTACGGACAAAATAAATTAAGTCTAGGCTAGTTTTAATTATGGAGTTTAATGAGTTTAGTTGAGCCTACGACAAAGTTCAAGTTCAAGAATGTGCAATCAAAGCTTTCAAGAAGATTACAAGTCAAGAGGTGTTGCATATGTTTAAGATCACTCAAGTATGAATACTATTGAGTAGTTAAGTAATTTGCATATTGATTAAATGCTGGGTGAGTTAAATGTTTGGGAATTATTTTTTTTTTGTTTTAAAAATATTTTTGAGTTGCAAAAAGTTTAAAGAAAATTCAAGGATTAATTTTAAAAAAATATTAATTTAAAATACTGTAGCTCACTCGAACGAGATCATAAGTCGTTCAAACGACATTCAATGTCGCGCGAACGAGGTCTCATCTCGCTCGAACGATTTGTAGCCTCGATTTTCGTGTTTTCATTTTCTTGGACTCTGTGCAGCTCAGTTATAAATAAAAACGTATTTGCAAACATTTTAAAAAGGCAGAACAACTTTGAAAACTTATTCCCATACAATTTTTCATCTTTCGGTGTTTATTCAAGATCGTATTACCTAATTCCAATGTTAAGTGATCTTGAACGCATTTATCGAAAGATAATTTGTTCGTTGACTACACCGTTCTAAACTTTGTGAGGAGAACTCTACAACCGAAGAGCTGCGCGCTATTGTAGAGGGAGACCTTATGAAGTAACTTGTGGAGAAGCCGTCTTCTTCTCTACTGCTGACTACCTGGAGTTCCTGCGGGATATTTCAGCCGAGACATCGAAACCGACACCTGCGGGTATTTCGTATGTCGCTCTTATTTTCATTGTAATCCTTGTAACCATTCTTTACAAAATTATAGTGAAAATAAAAAGGTTTTGCCCTTCGGGGATTTTTCCTGAAATTGTTTCTTTTACCGCATGCTTTATTCATCGAATGGATTTAATCACTTAGATGCATGTTTAGGGTTTAAGAAGTTAAAATTGGTTTTAACTAAAAATTGGAACAAAGTGTTTTTTACCTAAAGTACACACTAAAGGGCCGTTTCAAATTGGTATCAGAGCTTGTTGCACTATCTTATTGTGTTTGATCCCGAGTCTTTAGGTATGCCTTTCGGTGGTTTTGATGATTTTAAAATTCACTTGTTTGAATCATCTAATTGAAAATCTCACATGAAAATTGCTCTTAAAAAGTTGGTTAATAAGGGTGATTGTGAAAAGTGTCTTTGCTACGAAGGTTTTGGTCACAGGATAGATGAGTGTCCCACTAAACTTAGGGAGAATTTTAATATACCGATAAATTGTGTTCTACCCTTAGTGATAGTGACCCATAAGAAGGAAACTTTTATGCTAGTAAGCATGAAATTCCCACCTTTGTGGCTAGTCATGTATGTGATAATGTCTTACCTTTGCATGATTCTTCCACAACCACAGAAGTTAATACACTTGAGAGTGAGGGTGAGGTGAGTGAGGATGAGAGCGAAGTCGAGAGAGATTTGCAAACTGCTTTCAAAGAATTGTTCGGAGAAACTTTAAAAGCAAAGAAAGAAAATGTGAAATTAGGAGCTATGTTGAAAGAACGTGCCATAGAAATAAATAATTCCAATGCTTTAATTGAGGATCTTAGGGCACAAGAAAAGAAAATTTTAGAGAAGCTAGAATATGTCGAGGGTGAGAGATATAGTCTTCGGGGATTGATGGAGACTATGAA
This sequence comes from Sambucus nigra, assembly GCA_949130495.1. Lineage (NCBI taxonomy): Eukaryota > Viridiplantae > Streptophyta > Magnoliopsida > Dipsacales > Adoxaceae > Sambucus > Sambucus nigra. The sequence goes on from OX422218.1 coordinate 544,072,613, forward strand.
AAAGGAAATTCTAAAGTTTGAAAATTCCATGCGGTTACTTGAGTCAAGGATAGATTAGCTTGAAGAGAAATTGAGAGATTCGAGTAAGGTTAAGTTTGATTTGGAGGCTAGGTCTGAAAAGTTAGACAAAATCTTAGGCATTGTCGAAATCAAAGATAATCGGAGAGGTATTGGCTTTAATAATCATGTCTCACCTGCTCCCAAAGTCAAAACTGTGCAAACAAGAGATCCACCTAACAACTTTAGGAGAGATCCACCTAGGAACGTGAGGTATAATCGGCCTATAGGACACGCTCCTCACCGTACCTACACTTGCACTCATTGCGGTAGGAGAGGTCATCTTAGACGGTTTTGCTATGATCTTAAGAATGCTCCTAGAAAGTCTAAAGCCATTCCGGTTTCTAATGCCCCTTCTCGTCGGTTCACACCTACTTGTGTTAGGAAGTCGGATTTAGAAGCGTTAGGTATTAGGCTTGGTAATTCTCGCATCATTGCCCGTGGTTCTCCTCATCTTTCAACTTTTGATTGAGGTTGTTCGTTGGTTTGTCATACACTAGTATTTACTTCTTGAGTTATATTTAGCTAATGTTATGGCATGTTTCTAGTTTTTGGTATGTATTTGAGTTTTATCAAAAATACAAAAAGTTTTTGTTTTCTTTCTAAAAAACTTTTGAAAATACAAAAAGATTTTTTGTTTTTGAGTCGTGAGGTTACATGGTTGATATGGGATATTGGTGTGCTTGATTCCCCTTTCTTTCATTATTCATGTGGCTAGGACTTTTGGTCATTATTATTGATGCCTAGAATGATCTTAACCTTTGCTCTATGGTTTTTTTTTGAAGTTGATATGCATTTTTTATTCGACTTTTCTTATATGCCATCCTTGCACACATGCACGAGTTTATATGGATGTTTGAATTCTCTTGCATATTTGAGTTTGGTGAGACGTTCTTATCTCAATTTTGTCATCTAAGCATAAGTAAACTTAAGGAGGAGGTGTGCTTGTAAGAACCATTTTCCATGAGAATTGATATTGAAAAAATGATGAGTGTTCACGGGAAAGGTATGCGAGAGTATCAAATTGACTCGTCGTGAAAGCCACCGTTTAAAAGAGCCCAAAAGAAAAACATGGCAATAAAAATCATATGCCAATAATTGGGGCTAATAGGACTTTCTCTAAGTTGAGATTGATACATATTTCTAAAAATCTTGATAAATTCATATGAGGGAGTTTGGTTGGAAATTTATTAAAACGGGTTTGCACCACGTATCCTATGTTGAAACATCGTATCATGACGCTATTGTTTGTAGAATCGTCAACAATCTGAACTTGTATGCATGTGGATTAAGTTTAGTTCATCAAACTCACACTTATTTTGTCACACATGGCTTTGGTAAAGTTTGATGATTCCTTGCTATCAATTAGAATTCTTTGATCGATTCAACATATTGAAATGATGACTCATTTATTGTAGCTCACTCCCAATCAATCCACTTTCATAATTGAGCACATAAGCACCATGTTAACATGTAACTCCCTTTTTGTCACTTTTACACTATTTTCTGTTGTTGCAGTCTGTTTCTGTGTTCCAGGTACTGTTTGGGATAATTTTTCCTTGAGAAATTACTGAATGTTTTTGGGGTATATCTGGAATTTTCATATTCTCATTCGAATGACATCACATGTCGCGTGAACACGTCGTTCAAGTGACTTCCCAAATCCTTCGAGCGACATCTTCAAGTCATTCGAACGACTTAACACAAGATCAGGGTTTCTTTTAAGCAGTCGTTCTCTCTTCTCTCCTGTCGTTCTCACATACCTTTTTCTCCCAAGCGACAACAGCACCAATTTTTTTCAAAAAACCCACCGTTTTTGGCATTTGAAGCTTCGTGTTTTAAGTTATTCATCTCTGTCATCTCTTTAATCTGTCACTGTTCTTCGTCTCTCTCTCTTGAGCACGTGTATTAGCCATTGATACTCCTGCTCCTATGATTCTCTGGAGTGTTTATTTCTTAGAGATTGTTCTCTGGCATGTGTATCACCAGGAGGTTTGTTCGTCGACGACTGACCCATTCTCCAGCTTTATTTCTACGACGTTAACAAGACAATTCTCTAGAGATTGTTCTCCAGAGCTTGTTCCCCACATTTTTTACACACGCTAAGGGGATTTCGAGGTCCTGCTATTCTACGACGTATTTTTTTTTCAGTCAGTGGTTCTCCGACAAACAGTTCCCTTTTTTCGGTGATTTTAAGGTAATGCTATTCATAATTTTTTAAAACATCTGTTTAAAAAATTGGACTGTTGTCTTTTGGATTGTATTACTGATTTTGAATGCTGATTGTGGCTTGTGTTCGTGGTGGTTCGATTGGACGATTGTAAGGAGATAGGCTCTTAGGGGTGTGTGTGTTCCTTAGAGACAGTATCCTTTTACACATCTCACATTACACCTTTTTTAGTCATGCCACCTAGACGTCGTGGTGCTCCTTTCGGGTAACTCGGTGAGGCTCCTCCATCTTTTCGAGCTCAGAGAGCTCAGTCCAGTAGGCCCTCGTACTCACCTGTGAGGTGGGCCACTCATATTGAGTATGATCATTACTGCTTATTGGGTCTTCACATTCAGTCTATTGTTTCAAAGAGAGTGTTTCGTTATGCTGAGTTTCCTGAGCTGGGTATTCCTTGTTGGTTATCTGATAGAGGTTGGGATTATATTTTTGAGGTTCATGGAATTGTTTATCCGAACATTGTCCGAGCATTTTTCTTTCGCGCCCTCGCCCACGCTGAGGGGATATTTTCTACTGTACGTGGTGTTCCTCTTCTCGTCACTGCAGAACTCATAGTAGCTTTTTTGCACCTTCCTCATGTCCCAGATGCTATGTATCCTCTTTATACCGATGATGGACCTACTTATGATGATATTTTGCGGCATTATTTCTAGGAGATTCCCAGGCAGGTTCTATGATGTATCATCACTAGCTTTACCCTTCCTTTTGTGTAATTAATAGGTTTGTGTCAGCATCCATTTATCCTCGGATAAATCATACTCAGATTGGATCTGACTTCGTCTATTTCATATACCATGTTTCTCAAGGGTGGGATATCGATCTTTCGACCGTCATGCTTCGAGTCATATCTTCTGTCACTATCCATGGTTCCATCCCTGTCCGCCCTGCTCTTCCATTGGGATTCTCATTTCCACCCTTTGTATTACTACTAGTGTCCCTATTTTAGAGGGTGATCTGCGTATCCCTACACCTGGTATTATTGATCATAATACTTTCACTCGTTTCGAGAGTCATTTTCCACAGGCAGCGAGAGGGAGAGCTCCACCCCCAGAGGGATGCTGATCCTTGTCAGGCTGTTGATCACACCGGTTCGAGCACGTCTATTTTTTCTCAGCCACCACCCTCCACTCCTACATGCACACATCCTATTGAGGAGGAGGTTTCTACTTTACATGCCCAGGTAGCTGCTTAGAGCAGGATGTATGACTCAATTATGGACAAATTTGATGCTAAGGCCGAAGCACATGTTCGTGCTGTGTCCAGGATGATAATATTTTTTGATGAGATGCGGTAGAGAGAGAGCAGAGAGGCACAGGTTCATCTGAAATCGGACATATTTCCTCCACATACACTGATGATGATACTGATGATGATGCTCCTGCCGATGCTTAATTAATTTTTGTTTTACATTATATCTGAGACATTCATATTCCTAATGTATTTTTTATTCTCTCTGATATGATGTACTACTTATGATCAGTTGTATCACTCTTAGTTTTATGACATGGATGTACATACTATTTTGCAGTTTTAATGATTCTCGCATTATTATTCTGTTACTACTATCTTTTGCTACCCATTGTCATACTGGTATTATTTCTCTAGCCATGTTATTCATTCTCATATATTCATGCTAGATTCGGTGTGTTCGTCCTACCTTTTGTCTATTCCAGGCAAAAAGGGGGAGAGATATGTGATGTAGGGGGAGTATTTATTATTATATTATATTTGTTTTATTCCTCCATACTTCACTTGGGTATATGGTCGTGTCTCATGTGTGTAGGTATATTTTTCAGAGATTCAGATATTTATGGATAGATCACATTCAGAGACTGAATCAGATTCAGATGCTTGCCGTTCATTCAGTTTCATTATGTCCTATATTTTTTATATTGTGGAGTTTTGGGATAGGACATGTTTTTATTTTACGGCATATAGCATTTCTGTTTAGTTTTGTCTCGGAATAGCCAAAGGGGGAGATTTGTAAGAACATAATTCTTATCATGTACTTTTGTTTTAATTGGCTTAATTCCGGACAAAATAAATGAAGTTTAGGCTAGTTTTAATTACTGAGTTTAATGAGTTTAGTTGAGCCTACGACAAAGTTCAATTCCAAGAATGTGCAATCAAAGCTTTCAAGAAGATTACAAGTCAAGATGTGTTGAATATGTTTAAGATCACTAAGGTATGAATACTATTGAGTAGTTGGGTAATTTGTATATTGATTAAATGCTGGGTGAGTTAAATGTTTGGGAATTAAATTTTTTTTGTTTTAAAAATATTTATGAGTTGCAAAAAGTTTAAAGAAAATTCGAGGATTAATTTAAAAAAAAATATTAATTTAAAATACTGTAGCTCGCTCGAACGAGATCATAAGTCGTTCAAAAGACATTCAATGTCGCGCGCTTGCTCAAACGACCTGCCACGTCAATTTTCATGTTTTCATTTTCTTGGACTTTGTGCAGCTCAGGTATAAATAAAGACGTATCTGCAAACATTTTAAAAAGGCAGAACAATTTCAAAAACTTATTCCCATACAGTTTTTCATCTTTCGGTGTTTATTCAAGATCGTATTACTCAATTCCAAAGTTAAGTGATCTTGAATACATTTACCGGAAGATAATTTGTTCGTTGACTACACCGTTGGGAACTCTGTGAGGAGAACTCTACAACCGAAGAGCTGCACGCTATTGTAGAGGGAGACCTTATGAAGTAACTTGTGGAGAAGCCGTCTTCTTCTCTACTGCTGACCACCTGGATTTCCTGCGGGAGATTTCAGTCGAGACATCGAAACTGACACATGCGGGTATTTCGTATGTCGCATTTATTTTCATTGTAATCCTTATAACCGTTCTTTACAAAATTATAGTGAAAATAAAAAAGTTTTGCCCTTCGGGGATTTTTCCTAAAATTGTTTCTTTTATCGCATGCTTTGTTCATCGAATGGATTTAATCACTTAGATGCATGTTTAGGGTTTAAGAATTTAAAATTGGTTTTAACTAAAAATTAGAACAAAGTGGTTTTTACCTAAAGTACACACTAAAGGGCTGTTTCAGTGCAACTTTTTACGTTTCAACGTAGCGTTCTTTGATGTAGAGCCTTATGATAGGATTATTGTGTTCCCTTACGTATGCGACTTACGTTCTCCTGCTACTAATTATAATGGATTTGACTCATTATATGATATTTTGTGTGATTCGAACACCGAAAATTTTAGAACGACCAGCGAGGGGCGTTCGAAGGATTGCATGAGAAGAAACTCGATAGGAGATATAAAGTAATATGATAATGGTGGTCGTGACAAATGTCACCATGAGTACTACTTAAGCAAGTGATAATGAGATCGTCAATCGGGAACAGTAGATTCCCAGGGCACAGTCGTATATAACGGTGGAGTGATTTCAGGACCACCTAACATAGTCGATAAGTGGGAAATCAGAGGAACACTTTTGAAACCATCAGTGAAGATGCGGATAAGAAAGAGAGAAAGTGTAAAAGGCCAACGAAAGTAGAAAATCTGAAGGCAATTGTGTAGAGTGAAATGTAACTACATTCAGAATGAAAATTTGGAATTAAATTGGTAACTCTTAGGAGCTACGTAAAGTGATTATAATCAATCACCACGTGTAAATAGTGTGTTTGAAATTTAAAAAAGAATTTGGGTACGAGTTGACCGTGAGGTCTCCCATTCGATGATGTAATAGAGGTGCAAGTGAAATTTTAAAACTTAGCACAGTGGGTAAGCTAGGGACCAATCATGAGAAGAAGGTTGAATTGCATAAGAACTTCATACATGGAAAGGGGACATATAATTATAAAAGGGTTTAGAATTAAAGAAGGACCGTGTGTTAAATATGAGAATGGATGAGAAACCCATCTATAATAACTAATGTTGATGTCATCAAGGTTATACGGTGGCAAGTTATTGCATCACTTCCAGAAGAAGTGAGCCAGGAGTGTTAGAGAATCTAGCCAAAGGGCAAAATTGAACTTAAAAGTGTTAGTGAGACACCATAAGTGAGTATACCAAATAGGGTACTCAATTAGATAATTTTGAGTGATTAACTTCCTACAAGGTGACGATGAAGTCAATCAGGGTCATAGAGGCCAACCATAGTTCCGAAAATCCAGCGTAGCCAGTGAGTTAAGACTACTCCATCCGAGAGGACATTTCAAAATGGTCAGTGGGACTAGTGACGGGGAAGTGACTCGTGAAGTTTCCCTATGAGAAGTGAGTAGGACTACAAGTGTTGAATGTGTCCATAATTGAGAAGTGAGACTGATGAGATTGGAAGTGGTAAAACATACCAGTTAGGCATAATAACTGGAGGAGTGAGACTTCCAGTGAATGAATTTAGGTCAAGAGAATTAGGCCCAGGAAATTTACAAACCAAAAGTGATGGGTTCAAACTAGACCAGTGGAGTCCTCGTTAAGAGTAGCATATAGTATGTCAGGGTCGACGGAGCCCAGGACGTAGACGGGAGGTCTGTAAATCCATAATTGAGCCCTAGAGATTTTGGGCCAACGTTTCAATAATGGGCATGAAATCCACATGATGGAATAAATTGTTCACAATGAGAGGGGACAAATTATTGGATGAAATCCTAAATGTATAGCGATTACAGATGTTCATGGGTCATGTTAACAACCTCATGCTGGGACCCTATGATTAGGCGAGACTGGTGAGGTTTTGCTTCATCCTTGTGAGTAAATGATAAATTCTAGGGACATGGGTGTGTCAGAACTAATATGTAAATTGGAAAACCTAAAACTCGCGCGCGGGTTGAGTTGAGTGGGTACGTTAGTTATAAAAGTCTTGTTATAAATGTATTTCTCGTTGATAGCGGTAGGGGTGGACAAAAAAAAGACCGACCCGATTGGATTAGACCGGACCGGACCGAACCCACTTTTATAGGCTTTTTTATAAATCGGTTCTAATTCGGTCCTAATTAAGAGACCCAAAATATTCGGTTCGGTCTAAAATAACAATTGTAAATTCGGTCTTGGGACCGGACCAGACTGTTTAATTAAATATTATATAATATATATTAATTTTATTTTATATAAATATATCATACACTAAACCCTAAACTAAAGACACAAGACATACAAAAAAATCCATGGCCGCTTTCTCCTCTCCTCATTTTACTCTTCATCTTCTCTTCCTCTCTCTCTCTCCAACTCAGCCGCTCTCTTCTCTCCTCACTTTTCTCTTCATCTTTTCTTCCTCTCTCTCTCCAACTCTCCGGTCGGCGGTTGATCGATCACCACACCACCATGAACACACGATCTTGTGCTCTGAACACCAGATCCACATCGGCTGTTCCTCCGGTTGCGACGCATAACTCCACAGCAGCAGCAGCTGTTCCAGCGAGTAAAGAGATAGCCACAGTTGCGAGAGCGAGAAAAGAAATAGCCACGACTATTCCTCCGGTTGCGACGGACAACTCCAGCGGGCCTATTTCAGCGACGGCGAGAAAAAAGATAGCCACGGTATAGTCTTTTGCATTTTTAAACTTCAGGGAAAGTTGTATCTAATTTATGTTGCAATTTTAAAAGAGATATCCACGGCTCAATTTTTTTGTTCAAAAGAAAAAAAGTGTGTTAATCTGGAGGTTAGCTTTGTTGAATGTAAGGTTTGCTCTAATGGATATAAGATCTTTTGCTATTTTTAGTTGGCCCATCATGATTGGTGCACTGTGAAAGTTTGTGAATATTGTGGATCTATTTAGTTCACGTCAAGCATCTGTGAATGTAGATTCAAAAGACTCAATTAAATCGTGGTAACCAATGTATATGCCCTATTTTTTATGATCAATTATTTTGGTCAGCTTGGTTATAGGAGTACTATCATATGTATCTGTAGCAATTAAAAAGTTCAAAAGAGACTTTAAATAATACAATCAACAAAAAATTAATAGGTTTTTATTGAAAAAAAAGTAAATAAATGTAAAAAATAGACCGAATATTAATCCAACCGGACGAAAAATAGCCTAGACCGATTAAATAGGCTAAACCGATTAAATCAGTCCGAATTCGGTCTTCTCACATATAGGATCGAATAATTCGGTTCGACACCTAAAATGATCGAAAATCGGACCGGACCGCGCCCACTTCTAGATAGCGGGGCATTTTGATGTCGCCCATGAGTGAAACGGGTGGGCCCTAAGAGTATATTTTGTTGTTATAACTTACTACTGCATTGATTTAGCATTAATAGAGTATATTATGGTAATGTGTAGTGATTAATTACTGTATATTTGAACGATAGTAAATTTAGTGATATGACAATCATGTCGGGTACTCCGAGGGGGAGTAATTTTTGTTTTGTGCAGCGCCACTTGAAATAGGGTTGGGCCTAGATATAGGTATTCAGGAAACTTTCATGGTATTATAGGCCTCAGCGAGTATGTTGTCTAATTATATGTGATTCCGGTGTGTAGGAATTTATTTGACTGATAAGACTTAGAATACATCGTGTTCTTTATCGAGCAGCGATATATAACTCGTTATATTTATATAGAGCCAAGTACTTGGGATAGTAAAAGCGCCATGCTTCATGTTACATTTTTAGGGTCATAAGAGTGGACGGGTAGACTTTATGTAAAAATCCGGAGATCGTGGGAAAGTACATAGTATGGACTGAAGGCCTTACGGACCTCGACAACTGACTAGGTTAGATATTAGTGTATCGGGGGAGGTTCCTTGTTTAGATTTCGCTTTGTGAGACATCCCACGCATGAAACTAGTGAACGTCGAGAGTTGGAGAGAAGTTTGGTCGATAGTACATAAGTTTTGTACGTTGGTTATTGTACCTATAAAAGAATATAATTGAGTGTTGATAATTCCATTATGACTTAAGGCCAGTAGATTCGCCTAGTCTTAGTATCGTTCTCAATAGAGAAATGATGTCACAGAAGGAGTGATTTAGTTTGGACTAGTGGGGTGATTGAGTGCACCCCTACTATATCAGGACGCTGAGTGAGAGAGGGTTGATTTAAGAGGAATACATGCCATTCGGGCAATAATGCACAAGACATAGGGTGTATGGGCGCCCTAGGAGATTGAATCAAGCAGTGGATTATGATTATCATGTGAATTCGATAACATGTAGTTAGGTAAGATGAAGCTTATTCCGTAAGATTTTTCAGAGACTTACGTTTCAAGGTAAACTAAAATTTTTGAGCGAAAAAAAGGGTGGGCAATCTGAAACCAGGAGGGTTTTCTTCCACTAGTGAATGGGAGAATATTCACAAGGATCTTCTCATGTCGCTAAGATGGTGAGACCATAGGCACCGAGATGCGATTGAGTACGACCTACCATTCGCAGAAGGATGGGCAGGACAAGCGGTTTAATAGGATGCTGGAAAGCAAGTTTTATGTGCACCCTTAAATCTTCGGGGAGGACGAGAGCAGTGCCTTCCACTAATGGAGTGGTGCTTAATAACTCCAATGAGTTCACGTTTGGGCAGAGTGCCTGTAGAGGTATGGCACGATAAACTTGGTTGTTGTCCTACTTGATAGTTAGAGGTGGGGGACCAGCTATAATTGCAAATATCGGAGAAGAGTTGTTATTATCATGTATATTGTGTGGAAAATATATATGGCACAACCAATTTACTCGTACGAACGACACGAGATGGGGTCGTATGTATTAGAAAGGAGGATAAATCTACTAAGGTGCAAATAGTAGAAGACTACATAGTGAATATCTAAAATAAAGTTTAAGTAGTGGAACTTAAGCGGTAAGCCTTGGGCAAGAGCCTATATGACAGGGTAACCTAGAGTTTAAAACAAACACATGTGAAGTGTTTATTATTTAGGGTACTAGATAGAGTACTATATGGGTGGTATGGAGTAGCTTACTTGGGAGCGCAAGGACGCAATGCGCAATATTATACACCGCTATCTGTACCTACTACACTTTTTCGAATTTCGGTATGAAATTCCGTTGTAAGGGGGGGGGGGGGGGGGAGTATGTAACACCCCATATTTTTGATGATTTAAATAATTATGTGATTATCTATTATTGTGAGAATTATTATGTGATTAATTATTATTGTTGGATTAATTAAATTAAAATGCGAGAATTTAATTATTTATTAATCCGGATTGAAATAATTATTAACTAGCGTGACAAGGGTTAATACTTACTGTTGAGAATCATTGAATATTACTGCGTGAATATGCAATATGGAATGATGCAAATTTGATAAATTGTCGAGAGTGAAATATACGGCAGTTTGGTATATTAAGTCGGGACACGCGTATGAGTCGTGTTGGGACTAATTGAATGGAATATAGAGGTAAATTATTTTTAAGTAACTCATATGGTAATTTCGAGTGCACCGTTGAGTCCAGAGGGTCGAGATAGTCAGAAAACTCTACCTGGGTATTTTATTTAGACTCCGGGATATTTTAGGCCAAACCGGCACCCCATAGGGGTAATTTTGTAATTTTAATTTCTGGAGAAATTAAATGGACGAAAATGGGGAGTTTATTATATCAGTAATGTGGGAGAAATTAGGGCATTCATTCACATAACTCAAGAGCGATTCACAGAGAGTGAGGGAGAGAAAATCCCAAAGAGGCAAATTTTTTAGGCATCATTTTCCACTACTGTGACCACTATCGTGTAGATCGGAAGATGAGGATTGAATCTATACCAACATCACCAATGGATCAGACCATAATATTTAAGGCAAGTGTTTATTTCTTGCGTGATTTAGTAATAATTATGTTCATGATTAGAGTAGGTGATATCCCATCAATTTATGAGAATTAATTTTGATGGAAACTTAATGATTTGATTTATTTTGGGTCTGAGATTAAATTCCCTCATGTAGATAGGATGTCATCCACGAATTTATGATAATTTCCATGAATGAATCTGGGTTATAGTAGTTCTTGAATTGAAATTGGAAGAACTAGGGTTTTAATGGTTTAATTTGGGGATTTAGTTTTTAATTGATGTATTTGTAACACCCCGTGTTTTTATTTATTATTTTAATTAATTAATTGGAATTTTTGAGAAAAATAAATTTTTGAATTTAATAATTTTTATTGGCTAAATATGTTGGTTATGATTTTAGAAGAATAAAACTTCAAGCGGAATTAAAATCGGAGTTAAAACGGATTTTATATTGATTTTATAATATTTTCCCTTATAGGCATTTTTTAGGTAAACTGTCAGTTTTTCGGGGTGATCGATCGATCGATCCTCCCAGAAAACGTGTGATGTGAGCTGTTTTTAGAGTTTGTGTAGGATTAGGACTCCTAATCACTATATAACCTTGTTAATCCGTAGGGGGACTTCTCATAATCACTTTTTCTCCAGTTTTTTATCAGAGAACACTTCCAAATATTTTTCCTCTCACTCATAATCGTCAACCTTCAAGAAAATCAAGTTTTTGTCACAATTTTTGGCACAAGTTTTTGAAGGCTTAATTGGGGTTTAATCAAGATCGTTCAAGAACACTCTTTTGCTAATTTTTCGAGAGGAATCCAGATTTCTAATCAGATTTTCAACACGATCTTTTCAGGCATGAATACTCTATTCTTTTCCTTTATTATTATGCGTTTTAAGTGTCGCCTAAACACTTAATTAGATGTTTTCTTAAAAATAAAGTAGTGACTTAATTAGAAAAAGTGGACATTAATTATGGGGCTATTTTTATTAAATATTTTAATCTGAATAATATTCATAACCCTTGGGTACGTAGGATTGATGAGTGAATTTTGGGTTTTATTGGTGTAGGTGGCATGTAGAAAAACCCTAGCTTTAAAATAAATAATTTTTAGGTGCGTATAACTCATGTAATACATGTAGAGATAATAAAATTTGGTTTTGATGAATATATGATGGAAACTTGGTATATTTAATTTAAAATAATTAAATGAGATTAATTGGGTATTATTGACGAGGTGATAATTAAATTAAAGAATTAGTTGAATTGAAATATCATGCGTAGTTTTATATATTGATTAATTATGCTTATTTGTGTGACTTGTTGGTATTATGATGTTGCCTTTGTGACGACGGGTTGTTGGGTGTTATTGCTCTCCCTATATTTTAGAATGCATTCTATGTGTGGGACTAGTGGGTATGCCTTTTGATGATTTACGCCTTCTAGGTATGAGACTAGTGAGGGTAGATTATCGCGTTTTTTTATCATCTTGGGGGTGGGCTGATTTTTGGTACTTTATCGTCGTTACGCTAGCCTAAGCATGAGATTAGGCTGAAATTTAAGTTAGAAATTCATCCTATACATAGGTTAGGACGTATTGATAACTTGGGGACCCTTAGGTATGGGACTAAGGGGTATTTTGGGGATCTCACATCGATTAAAAGGGTGGGGTGATTATAAATTGAGAAATTGAGAATTAATGCCTAAGATAAAAACGGGTATTAAAATTTGTGGCGACATAATGTGTCGGGGCCGACAGTTTAAACGGGCCAGAGGGCGATTTATGTCGTGTAGTGTGTGGAACCTTGTCATGTGTCGGGGCCGACAGTTTAAACGGGTCAGAGGGCGATTGACAAGGGGAAGTGTGACACTTTAATAAAAAGTGAGAACAATAATAAAGGTTGGTTAATTTAATTAAATTAAGATCGTGGGACTTGGGAATTTAAAATCATATTGGTGTGCCTTTTTAAATGGGGATCCCTACGGGTAGTTAGTAATTTATATTTATCGCGTTTAATTATTCCGTTTAATTTAAAATATTCTATTGTGATATTTATTGCGTATAATGCTACTGTCTGGATTCAAGGATCCTATTTGAGGGGAGTAGTGTGTATTCTTGCTCGGGTCTTTGGCTCTGACCCATGCGTTGACTAATCTTTTTCAGGATTTAATTTGGAGAAGCTACATAAGTTTATCGGAGTTATCATTGGAGGTGCAGTTGGAGTTATTTACTTTATGACATAGTTTAGTTAGACTTTCTTTTCCAGTCGTATTATGAGACTTCATTGGAGTTTTATTGGGCCATTCGGTTCCAAAGTTGTTTAGAGGATTTCTGTTGGGATTATTCAGATTTTATTTAATCATTATTGGAGATTGGATTTTTTTCGAGTTAGCATGTGATGGATCTTTTATCGCTTAGTTATTTGTGATCATTTGAGATTGACTCAATTGTTTATCTTATGGACTGATTTATTTATGTCTCATATCTGTCTCATGCTAAGAATGGTATTTATTTAGTTCACGCCCGACTTAGTTTTGGTGGCGGTCGACGCCAGAATTAGGCGGGGTGTGACAGTATTGTGAAGATTTAATGATTCTAGATTGTTAGAAACCATCTAAATATGTTAGAGCATCAATTGGGTTTGCTGTTTGGGTGTTTGGGAATGAACAATAGAGGTTTTAGAGGTGTTAATGGTGGAAAAACGCTAAAAATCTGGGCAAGAAGACAAAACAGTGCATCTCGCGCGATGTCGCGCGTAGTCTTTCGAGCGAGATAGGGATCTCACGCGAAGTCGCTCAAGCGACACGTGGCAGTCGTTCAAACGATGTTTCCATCTGGTTCGAGCGACGAGATACATTCCGAAAATTTTCTTAGAGTCCAACTTTAGAATTTTCAGTTATTGGAGTGAGAGAAACTGCCAGATAGTAAATTTATATAGGACATAATTTTGGGAAAGTATGTGAGAATTAATACTTTAATGAATTCGGTATAGAGAATGTACCTTGGAGATTACGAGAGAGATAGTAATCTAAATATTTATACTATACGTAGTGATGAGAATAAAATACGTATGAGATGTATATAATTTAGGTTGGGTGAATACCTATGAATTGTAATAGGATGTGTGTATGCCTATTATATGATATGATTGTTAAGTGGACTAATGGGTGATAACCCGGAGGTACAAGAATATTATCGTTAAGTGTACTAATGGGTGATAACCTGGGGGTATAAGAATATTATCGTTAAGTGTACTAATGGGTGATAACCCGGGGGTACAAGATTATTATTGTTAAGTGTACTAATGGGTGATAACCCGGGGGTACAAGAATATTGTTGTTAAGTGCACTAATGGGTGTTAACCTAAGGGTGCGGATTATTATGGTTAGGGGTGCTAATGTGTCTTATCTCGGGGGTGCAGAAATAGTATATATATGTATAGGGATGTTGTGACTATATGTATATATATATATATATATATATGAACTTATGAATATTTCTACTGTGTGAAACTGGAAGATATGGTGAATATAATAAAATGCTTTGCGCCAAGTGGTGTTAACCTAAGGGTACATGATCAGCATATATATAGAGAGATGATGTGACTATATATATGAATATAATTGGGAATATTCTACTTTGTGAAATTAGTAGAGATAGTATAAATGAGAAATAAAACAATCTTAGTGGGTAAAAGATTAACCATTCGAACGGTGAATAATGGAACTTTTAGTTATGTGAGATAAACTATTTCTGTAACATATTGTATGGACGATACGGGTATACTACTGGAAAACATAGATGGTGATATTATGATTTCGAACTAGTTAGGCCAGGTAACATAGCTAGTGTGGGTTAGATTTACGTGAAGTGTGCACAATAGATGAGATGTGAGAATATCATGTGAGAGCGCGATATCTAACATGAGCATATTACTTGCTTCCTTGCAGTTTTAAATACTTGCTAAATATTTTTAAAACATCGGGCTCTGACCCATTTCTTGCAATTACTCTATCTCTCTCTCTCTCTCTCTCTCTCTCTCTCTCTCTCTCTATATATATATATATATATATATATATATATATATATTATATCAGGTGCTCAGCCATAAGGATACCAGAACTAGAGATTCAGATTGCTTTACGTGCTGCAGCTGTTGTGGAAGCTGTAGGTCCTTGCATTAGACGCATCCATCATTTCCATTCAGTTTTATCTAGACATCTCAATTGGGGCATGTGTTGACCATTCCTAGTTTTTATCAGAGTTATTATTTAGTTTACTTTACAGTTCTTTTAGTTGGATGGAATTTTACTATGAGTCTGTGAAATGGAGTTTTGAACTGGGAGGTTTTACCCAGTCTTATTTATTTCAGTACTTAGTTCATGCTCAGTACCTTTCACATTTCTATGTTTGGTGAATGCCTTTTTATTTTATATACTTGGGAATTTAAAATGAACTGTTTTGTTAAAACTGAAATTGGAAAATGTTTTGGCACCTAGCTTAATTTTATATTAGGTGATTAATATGTTAAAAGTTTTTCGACAATGGATGAACCAACTGAACATTCTGTTTTAAATTGGTACAGTACTGATCACCCTATAGTTGTTTGGGGCGGGGTGACACATAATTCTAACATGAATCCTACCTCAAATAATGGATTATCCCCAAATAAATCCTAAGAATGAACTCAAATCATTTAATTTAAACCCTACACTACATGGTATTATAACCAACTTAAAATAATTGCAAGTCAAACACTTGAATTGATAAAGGAGGTCTGATTTTTGTTCTAAGATGATGAGGTTGATCTTTCCTTGCTCCGATCACAAATTCGACAACGTTGGTGATGCAAAAAGGTGGAATGACCAAGGTTTTCTTCTCCTGTTCCCCTCCTATGGCCTCCTCTCTCTCTCTAAAGTATTGTAACCCTAGACTCCCTCTCAAATGGGATGATATAACACTCTAATTTTCGTAGTTCCCTCTAACTTAGATTCCTAAATGACCAAAATGCCCTTATATGATGTTAGGTTGGTCTAAAATTGCCCTGGGATCCAATCAGCACACCCGGGTACACCATTCTTACTATTTCGACCTATTCGGAATCAAAAGTGACCTTGAGATCTCCATCCGAGTTATTCTACATAAATTTCTTATCTTGTCCTCCATAAAGTCAACATGCAATTTTTGGTTGAGATATAATATAGGCACATCGATATCACTCACTATAACATATAATAATTATCACAAGTTATATACTATTCATTTAGTAACTTTATTCCATAAATATTAATCATTATCTCTCCCGATTAATATTTTAAATAAACACTTAATATTTAATTCAATTAAATTGTGACACACATGTAATTTAAAATAATCGAATAAATTAAATTCTAAATACTCAGAAATACGGGGTGTTACATACTTTCCTATTACAAAGGAATTTCGTCCTCAAAATTCGGATATGCTCGGTACTAAAAACTTTGGATCCTTACACTCAATGCATCCGAATGTATTCAAAGTTAACTCGCAATAATATTTTGGATTTTTCACTATACACACGCCAATAGCACCATTGACTGAAGGTCTACTCCATCCCAAGGTTAGCGACAATTCCATTCAAACTCTTTCATACCGACATACGATGATATGCAAAACTATCGTAAATATGCTAACAATGCTTTAAAAGAGGATCCTATACTCCATTGGATCTATTATCTCTATGTTTGAAAAGGCCCCACATTTGTCGATGCCAATTTCCCTTGTTGCCAAACCACGTAACTCCGTTCATAGTAGACACCCACAATAATTCCTGACCACTCATGTCGGACTTCACAATTTTGATTATAACTCACACAATCTTAGCAATTACTTTACCAACTCAATCAACCCATTTTAACAAATAAAAAGGGAACCTTGATTTTTCGCGATGTTGGTCTCCCAAAAATAAACTGTATCAGTTTGAGGATCCATCACTGGAACCACCAAAAATTATAAAATTCTGGTTAATCATCTCGGACTAACATTTTATTTCTAACAAGTAGTGCACCTAGAGACAACCTCTCTTTGTCCTACCCCACATCGGTCTACACATTCTACATCCCCCATCATGTGGTATCTGCTACTCCTTATTACTGGGGTACGACAAAACTTGTGACCTATGCATATACCCTAAAACTGTGCACTTTAAGGGTCCTTTTTATGGTTGAATCAACATCCTATTTAGGCGCAAGCAACCCTCAAAATTTGACTCAGTACAAATTTTCTCTTATTACTAAAATTTTTGGACCCTCTCTTGTCAATAAATCCTTACTTGGGTCTCCACAAACTTTTAACCCATCTTGGGTGTGATAGCACTCATTATTGTATATGTATTTGGACTATCTCCTTCCTCAAGCAAAGTTCACTCCATCCTACTTCTCCAATTTTATTTCTAACTTCCCTATAGGCATATCTCTCAACACTTTTATTACCACGTCTTCTCATCCCGAACAATATAAAAATCAGATTAACCAAGGTGCCCATACACCCTATATCCGTGCATATATGCACAAATATCATCGATGTCACATATTTGTCTCAAACTCGAATCCGCATGCTCAGCGCAACCATCTAGTAAGGGTACACTCTATTACCCTACTAATGGCGACTTAATTTTCCTCGATATTTCCCCATCTGTCAACTAGTGGTGCTGACATTTCCCAATTCTTTCTTCATAGCACTACCTAACTCCACTGGCCTTATATCATATAATAGCTCTCATCTTGAAGTGTTTTATCCCCATGTATATTAATTAACTTTCAAAACTGATACCCTATCATCTAACAATATTCCCAACTCTTAACGCTCACTCACTACGTTCCTGAACTGTACGAAAATGGCGTGGACTAACTTAATACCAACCGACGGACCATGAATCACCTCCGGTCCGAGAAGCTTGTCATTCCCCACCTCTAACCAACCAAAGGGTGGATGACAAGATCTTAGTACGAAGCCTCAGAAAGCATCACACAGATAATAAATTGCTATAAGTTATCACACCTAGCTCTACTAGTGGTAATTAATACTCCCACTTACCCAAAAATATCAAATACCCATTTCTCGAATTTTCCAACATCCTCGTCACCCATTATCTACCCATCGAACTACGAGTGACACGTCTAGATCCAAACCCAACTCCATCCCCATCACCTCCCGACACTTCCTATCAAAGGTGGGACTCAAATTGTCTCATCCTGCTTCCCAATTATATTGGACGGCGCCTTATGAAGGTTCATTTCTTTTTTCTAATGAAATGTAAGGCATACTTCCCGATAGTATAACTCACCCCCAAAGAATAAAAATTATTCCATTTTTGACAATTCATTCCACAAACTCGAAGGAAATCCTGACCTCTTTGTAATTTTGATAAGCCAATAATGACCTTTATCAGTCTGCATATCCATTCCATCACTAGAATTATCAATCTTTTACAAAATTTTGGTTGATAATCTTGGAACAACCTCTTTCATCTACAAGTGGTGCACCTAGAGACAATTTCACTATGTCTTACGCAACAACGATCCACATGTTGGACACTTCATCAAATGGAACATCTTATTCCCCTTTCTTGGAATATACCAAAATCATGGCTCGTGCGTTTGCTCCAAAACTGCGCACTTTTTGGGCTCCTTTTCATCTGGTAGAAATCAACATCTTATCTACCCGTAAGCCACTCTAGGCATTTGACTAAGTAAGAATCTTCTCTACTTTACAACATTTGCGGGGTCCTCACCTGTCAAGGGATATCTTTTACATGTGCCTCCATCGTCTTTCAACTCACCTCGATTATGATAGTTTCCCTTTACATACACATAGTCGAACTATCTCCTTTTCTTAAACGAAGTTCAATCCATCATTCCCTTCCACTAATGTTTCTGACCACCCCACAAGCATACATTCAACACATTTATAACCACATCCCCTTATCTCAGACGATATTGGAAGTCAAACTAACTAGGGCGCCCATACACCCTATCTCTCGTGCACATCTCCACAATCATCACCACTGTCACATACGTAACATACTTATCTCAAGCTCGGCCCTGCACTCTCGGCATGACTATACAGTGGGGTTGTACTCAATTTTCTTAGTAATTGTGACTAATTTCTCCTCGATAATGGCCCACTTATGAACTAGTGGTGAAAAAGTTCCACAATGCTTCCTACATAACACTACCCGACTCCACTGACCTTAAGTCATAAATTAACTCTCAACTCACAGTTTTATCCGCATACACATGCAATAACTAATGTACTAAGTCCATTCCCTAATGACCACACATCTCCCAATTCTCGACGCTCACTAAGGTTCATGCGTGGGACAGCTCGCAAGCTAAATCCAAACAAGGAATCCCCCCGATACACTACTACCTAGCATTGTCAGTCATCGATATTTGTAGGCCCAAAGCACATAACCAGGACACCAAAAATCCGTTCCCCTGACATATAAGTCTCATAGTTGACTCCCATGTCACTCAAGGAGTAGTACAATACCAATCTCTCACTATCACTAACTATAACTAAGTCGTTAGTACTAAATCAATAAAGAGCTAAGTCTCACTGTTCGACGATAAACCCTATATACCCTGAATCACATTAGTAAAAGTCCCCACGCAACGAGATCAAATATAACAAGGAAAATATACTCTCCATAGTCTTTTTTACAATATAATATATGTGTGGGCTCAACCCTCTTTCAGGTAAAACCTTGCAAAAACAACACATCCTGCCCCAGAACAACAAACAAGATAGCCTTACTATAACCGTCCACGATCTCTCAATCGTCGCTAACAAGACATACCCAGGATAATATTATAATCGCATATCATAGTTATAAAATTAGTAAATCCACTAAAAGATATCCTCTTAGTGACTGCACCCTCTCCCCTGCAGATGGAACCAAAGAAAGCCCCGCTACCCAACGGTAAATATGTACACACAATAGTAACTCTAACGATATACCCACTAAACCCGTCTATTGTGACTCACCCATGTAACATAAATACTATCCTATTTACCCATGGATAAAAATAATATCTTCAATCGCCAATAGTACTTTCGGTTCAAATAGTTTCTGAACATAACATCCTTGTCCAAACCGAACTAAAAACTTCTATAACAGTTGCCCCTGTTGAGCATCCCACTCCTTTCCCGTAACTCATTGCGAATGAGTTTGTTACACATGGACCTAATCTCCATACATATTACACCTCTCTGTGTCATCCCCTTCTTTCTATCCCCACTGCCCATATCGGGGTTGTCCTTCTTTCGGGCCTGGTAGCCTTGGCTCTGGTTTCTACCCTCGATGTTCCTTTGGCTCTGCTGGCTTTTTGGAGCACATTACTGGTCCTGAATTAATCCACCATCACTTGGCGGGAACTCTATTGATCTGAATCATTTAAATGGGTCTTTTGCTGGATCCTCCTGTGGTGACTCACTAGTACCAATTATATTCATTCTTGTCCTGCTAGACTCTCCAATCTCTTAGTTCCCTTCACATGGAAGCATTTATATTGCCCTTGTAGGAATACAACATTGACGACATCACCCGTCCCAATCAGATTTTTCCCTTAATGTTGGCATATTCTACCCATGAGTCCATCATCAACTCAAGTACCCCCTCATCGGGTATGAAGTTCGCTAAACACATAAATTCTTCCTTACGTTCGGCCACTGTATGACCCTCCTGCAATAATTACTGGAATTTCCTTTGCCTCTCTATCAAAATAGTTGATGAAAGGATTTGCGGTCAGACCGCACCTAAAATTTCTCGATATTCATAGTATCTCTTTTCGAGTGTGGTGACTGTCTCCCATCACTACAATACTGCTCCTATGAGCTAAAAATTTTTGTCCAAAATTTTAATTATAAGTGTCATTTCACTCCATCGTACATAATTTCCTTTGGATGATCTCTTTCCATTGGCCAATCACACTTCTGCACTTTCCCCAAACTCTTGCGGATAGATCTTCAAAAAAAGATTTTTGACTCTCTCCCTTACCGACGATACTGGGTGAGTCTTAATTTGCACCACCATTAGCTATGGTGGTACTTGGGAGACTACTGTTCCCTAGCGGTTATCACGACGTCCACTGCCCGAACAATAATAGTGGCGACTTTTATTGCGGTCACCGTCTCCATAATATTTTGTGGTTCCGACTGAGCCTTTCCTTCTACAGTTATCTTAATGGCCCTCTCTAGCCGTGATATGCGAAGTTCAACCAAACTCGTATATGATTCCATAAATTATACTTAATAGCAGGAGAACGTAAGTCACATTATGAATAGACAATCCTAAGCATATGAGTCTATATAAAAGAAAAACAAAGATGCAAACGTAGTAAACTGCACAAATCCCATGGACTCTAGAACTGATGCTATGATACCATATGTGACACCCCACCTATTTTAATCACGGGTGATCGGTCCTTTATCAAAATAAATAGGAATGTCATTTGGTTGATTCTTAGCATCACTGTCAAACCCTTTTTAAATTACTAGCCACCTATGTTAAATTAAGCCGATGCCAAATTTTATCTTTCATTAACATAACAGCATGTGAAAACATAGAAATATAATAACTCATCCACTATAATTATAAGAGTCTGAAACATCACATGATAGATAGATAACAATAAATACCGAATAAACCAGTGGTTCCAACGTAATATCCAAACAAAAGTTTACAAAAATAAAACTGAATCCAAGTACATTATCTGATAAATAAGACTAAAATGAATGTATCAACTGAAGAGGCAACATGCCCAAATAAAAGACAAAATCATGAATCATAATATAAAAATGAACCATCTACCCAAATCCTATAAACCTCCATAAATGCTGAAGCTACGCATCCTTGGAATGAGTCATCAATCTTGGCATCCCTGTGGATGGACACCTAAAATGTTTTAAAAATAGATTTGATGAGGGTCAGAGACCAAAATGTTTGAAAAATACTTATCAAGTATTAAAATTGCTATTATAAAAGCAGTAAACACATTAGTTCAGCATACACTCCCTTGAGTTCCTCACCTCTCATCTATTGTGCACACTTACGATCTCCTATTAAACCCATCTAGCTATGCTACCCAGCCTAACTATCCATAGGTATCTAACTACAAAAGGTTGAGCTCCCCCGTACCGCCCATACGATACACTACTGTGAAGTCAATAATTCATCTTAATCGAATATTATTATTGCACCATTGATTGAGTTTCTCATACTTAAATTGCTTTTTAGATATACACTCTCTATCTTTTCTACCATCACACTCAAGTAGAATAATCACATCTCTCTCGATATATATATATATATATACACACACACACACACACACACCAAGCGCTCGCTAATGAGTACTGCACATTCAAAATTGTAACCTTCCCATGGAATATAAGCTACTAATACGTTTTTCCCCAAAGCGAGTTCGCCACCAACTGTAGCGGTGCCATAGGCTAAAATTTATCCCTTTTTAATGCATTTTCCCCGCTGAACCTAGGGTTTTTGATTCATACAAGTATTTTTGTTGGAACGCTGATACATAACTAATGGAATGCTTAGAGAAAACACAAGTTTTCTCGAAGATTCTTATTCATATCTCTCATCAAAAGGCACTATTCGATAATGTCTGTCTAGCAGACCCCCCTCCAACCCGAGTGAACATTCAAATATCTGTCCTACATTCATTCGTGAAGGTACTCCTAATGGGTTGAAGAACATATCAATAAGTCTTCCATATTGTAAATAAGGCATATCTTGTCTAGGCAAAATTTTTGAGATGATAACCTTATTTCCATGCCTTCCTGCTAATTTATCGCCTACTTTTTGTAACAACCCGCGTAATTTTGGGCTATTTTAATTAATTTCTGGAAAATGGAGGAAAATAAAGTTTTTGATAAAATTATTTTTATTGCTCAAATATGTTGGTTATTATTTTTAAAGGAGAGAATTTCAAACGGTTTCGAAATCGGAGTTAAAACGGATTTTAAAATGATTTTTAAATATGTTTAACTCTTGAAGTTGTTTTGACTTCCAACTCTTCATTTATTTGCCTTATTTAAAGGAGTCTTTTGGATTCCAACTCTTCATTTCTTTGAATTATAAAAGGAAGTCGTGGGCAACCTTTTTAACATACTTTTGGCACAAATTTTGGCAGCAAATATATTTTATATTCCTTTTCTTTTTATATACACATTGGCCCTTGAGATTTGTGAGTTCCAACCTTAGATTAGAGGTGTTCTTGGGGCTATTTTGTTGGAGTTTCTTGGAGGAGCTTTTGTAGATCTTTTGTGTTGATCTTGAGGATGTTATCATTGGTTTCTCATCATGGTTTGAGGTATGGGGTTTTACACAATATGCTCCTTAAATCTCGCGAGTGTCATTCTTTTTGAATTCTTGTTTAATTGAACTCATATTTGAATTGATAAATTCATTGAAATCTGACAACGAACAACTCCGCCCTTAGACTTCGCCATGGCACGTTCCTTTATTACTTCCTTAAAGAGAAAGCCCGCATTAGCCTAATGCACATTTATCTTCAATAGATCACTGTCGTGGCTTTTGATAAGACCGGTAAAATGTCTCTTCCTTATGCTCGGTTCATTTGTTCACTTTGTGTCCTTCATACATGAGCCCAAGCCCATTAACTCCACCTGTATTGGGGGAGCACCATCCAAATAAGGAATATGTAACCTCCCCCACTTATTTTTGAAGATATTGATATGAAGGAGGGAGATGACAATGAAGAAAGTGTAGAGGAAGAAGATGTTGAGGAGGAGGAATACGGTGAGCAAGAGGAGGCCGACCCCGACTGTGAGGCAGAGTTTGATGTGCTAGCATATAATACGAATACCATTAATAGCCGTATTGATCATTTGGATACTTTCCTAGACGAGTTCATTACCGAGTATCGAGAGTATTGCGAGATGGATCGACGTGACTATCAACGTGACATGAGCATTATCATCCGCCATCAAGCGGACATGTACCGCTTGAACATGGGTCTGAACGCAAAATTTTCAGATTGTTTTATGATCCATACACTTGCGACCCTTATGCACCCGACCCCTCTAATAAATCTTTGGTGGACATGCTTATCTTGTTATATAGTTTCTTTACTTTTATCGATGTATTGTTTTAAAGGAACTATGTAATCATTATCTCTTGTTTAATGCTATGTAATTTGAGTTCTTAGTGCCATTTGCATTTTAATATTTTCTTGTTTCATTTTTCCATTATTCTTTCTTATTTAGATTTTATTCCTCTTGCTTGAGAACAATGTAAAAGTCTAAGTTAAGGGGATACACGTGCCTCTTTTAACTTCAAAAATTTTAAAATGCCCCCCAAAATTAGAAAATTAAATAAAATGAAAAATTCCAAAAAAGTCAAAAATATTTTTCTTCAAAATAAATAAAATTTGGAAATTAAAATCTTAAAAACTATCACTAAATTTTTGTTAAAAGTCTCAATTTGTAAAAATCTAATGCACTGAACTAAAATTGACCAAAAACGAAAATTGACGACTTAACGATTAAGTGTGGAGATTTCTTAACCCGATGAGATTTTTAAGCCAATCATTTTTTTTGAGTAATTAAGTCAATCAGAGTTAAAAGTGAACTCAAAGTTATTTTCAGTGTTGAAAAGCCATTGATGATCTCTAAATCATTGTTCGATCGGTTATGAAAAACATGTGAAATATTAATTTGAAAACACGTTAAAATGGTCTCAAAAATTAAAATTATTCTCGAATCACTTATGGTAATGAAATGAGTAATTCGAATAAATGACGTTAGTCCATCGTTTGTTTATTGAAAAAATATTAGCCATAAAAGGTCATGAAAAAATTATCCCTTTGCAAGCCAGTTTGAGCCCAAATTGATATACCCTTTTGTTAGTCAACCCGAAAACCCAATTGGCTAGGAGTTGTGAAAATAAAAAATTCTTTTTTTTTACATTTTTTTCAAGTTAATGCCCCTGGGGGCTGGGGACTTGAAGGTATGGCCTCTTGAACCCAAGAGTCGTAGATAACCATCGGGGCTAGCGCCTTTGATTGAAAATAAAAAATTCATTAATTAAGCCCAAATGGTAACTAAAAAGGGGCAAAACAATAATAAAAAAAATGCTCAAACAAAAATAGGAAGAAAAAAAAGAAATGAAAAAATAGAAAAATGTGAAAAATACAAAAGTCAAAGGAAAAAGAAAAGAAAAAGAAGAAAATGAGCAAATGCTTGAAAAGTGCCAACGAACATCGCAATAAATTTTCCACCTCCAAAATTTCCTAAATATTTCCATTTTTACCCATAACATCTTATCCCAAAAAAGTCCTAACTCAGTTCGAATGAAGAAATTAATTACTACATGGAGAGCTAAAACACGAAAAGATAATAAAGAAACAAAACGGTGCAAATAAAGAGTGATGATTTTCCATATTCTAATGATCGTATTCAGTTCCTGAGATCTTTTCCTCATAAAATTTTTTGTAATTCAATTTGTGCGCGTGAACTGGCATACAATTACATTTACTCCTAATATCACGCACACCGATAGAAAATAGCCAGAATTCGAGTGATTCCTTTGTGAGTGCTTTCCATGAGAAATTGAATCAAAGCGAATTTTCAAAAAGTAACGTAATGATCAATCGGTGAAAGTTTGCAATTTAATTTTGGCTTCGCACACACAAACTATAAATTGAGAATTATTGAATAAAAATTTGAAGTGATTATTTTTCTGGAATTTAAATTGTACGAATTTTAGTCATTTTGATATTTTCTTTGAGTTTAAAAATGAATTTTGTCAGTAAATTCACTGCAAATCCTCACGAGACTCCACTCATCCTACTAGGGTAACCTAGGAGTTTAACGGCTTATTGCATACACTAAATGCAATTGCTTACTCGTAAAAGAGGTATCCTATCCCATTAGTTGTTTAGAGGTTAATTCAAACTCATTCTCTTATTCTTTTGCATTTCTCGGGGTGAGAAACATTCTAAGTTAAGGGGATTTGATTAGGCATAAATATTTCATATTTAGGCCCTTAATTTCAATATTTTTAGAATTTTGTGCATTGTATTTAAAAGGACTTATTCCATATTAATGCTACTAATCCTTTTCGGTGATTATTTCGTGGTTTGTGTACTTCTATCTTAGATGCGAGAGAAAAACAAAATAGTGAAAGAATTGAAAAAAAGGAAAGACAAGGTCATATTCATAATTTTTCAATCGGAAGCCAAAGGAGGAGACAACTACAAAGTCAAAGAATTCAAAGTCACGAGCATGCAGGAAGAAACGACACCTAAATCTGAGCGACGGTGAAGAAGTTAAGATCATTCAAAATTAGGATGAAATTCCAGAGAGAGAAAAGGACCGAACGACTGCCTAAGAGAACCGGTTTTCCCTGCGAATGGGTTCAGCCTTGGGAGAATGAATGGGTTCGGCCTATTAGATATGTGATATTTAAGTTGAGCCTATCTTTTAGCCCAACGAGTTTGAGAGATTGGGGACTCTTCTAAAGGACTTCCATTATATATACTTAGTCATTAGTAGAGTTATATCATCATTATCATTCATTAGAAATCTAGAGAACAAGGAGGAACATCTAGAGTAAGATTCATTGATTTCTTGTATGAAAATTTCAATAATGAACTAGTAATTTTCGGCTTTCTTTCAAGGCTTGTTCTTGTGCATGTTCTAATTTCTCTACAACTTGGTAATATTATTTTGATGCGTTCTTCTTATTCTTAAATCATCATGCCTTCATCCAATTCCATCATCACATGCGTAGTTAATATAATCATGCCAGGCTAAATATTTTGATAGTTGGGGAACATGAAGCCAACCTAGGTATATAAGTTTGCTATAAAATTGGATGTAATCTTATAAATATTTAGGGCCTGACATTTTTTTGAGACTAATAGTATAGGTCTCTTAACTCCATTTGTCATAGGCAACTGGAGTGTTTGATGATATAATATACGTGTCGATAATCTTGTCTTTTATATTAATTTAATTATTGACTAAATATTGTACAGATAAATATTCTCACATATTTAGTGTTTTGATGAAATTGATGTTTTCTTCTAATTAAATATATAATTATTGAAAATGTTATATCTAACGAAAATACCGAAGGTTTAGGGAATTGGATCCCAGCCCCATTTTTTCAAATAGTTTTTGAAAATTAAAATTTCAGTCTTAAATTTTTTTTTAATTAATATTGAATTTGTTAGGCAGGTTGATTTAGTTACGTGGAAATTCTCACAAAAATCATCACCTTTTCTTTCTTTTTGTCAAGAGTCGATAACTAGGTTTTAGAAGCCGTCTTTGTAGTTTTCGTCACAATTTTTGTCTTATTCCCCGAGGATTCAACCCCAACTTATTGGGTATTAGTTGAGCGACCGAATTTCACTTGAGCCATAGGTACACATCACATGTAAACCCAGATAATTGCCATTTGTAACAAGAGCAAACATGCTCTAACAAATTTACAAACTCACTAGACTGAGTAACATTCCAGCCCCTACCAATTGTAAATAACTCATTCAACCTCTTGTTCCTATTAGGGCACAATATCTTGTCCAATTATTTGCCTTTTGACATCCTTTTGATCATTATAATTTAAATACTCTCAACCAACCGTGCTATTAGTAAATACCTACGTTGTTTGATATAAGAAGTGAACAACTTAGCTTCATTTGGATACATCTCACCGTAGCTATGCCCATTGAAAAATGCACAACACCATTGCTTATCCAGATAATTTTGCAAGAAATATTTCATCACCCCCTTATTTATCAATGCATTTTGATGTTTCGCAAAAGACTCCACAGTTTTAGAAAATGCACACTTGTTAAACATATTCATCATTTTCTCCTTAAAATTTGGACCAAAACCATGACTCATATTCCTTACCTGAGATAAGCATTGAGGAGGAAGAGGATGAAGAAGAAGAGGATGTGGTCTTTTGATCTTGGTATCGCGGCTTTCTCTTTTTGTTGGTAACTTTTTGTAATCCTTTAACTTTGTTTGTAATTAACATATTTCTACTATCAATGAAACTTCTTTACTTTTTATAACATGGATTTGCACTTTCAATTAATGACTTTGCTTAACTTGCACTTTATATTTGTCGTTGATGTAATTTCTTTATTGATAATGTATTTAATGACTTTTGTTTTTGTGACCTTACTTTAATTGTACATTTATTTCATGTTTACAAGTTGTTTAAATGTGGTGTTGTGGATTATATGAATTTCTACACTTGTTTTGTACATGTAATTTTTCTGATGTGCTTGACTTGGGCCATAACCTTAGTAATTTGTCATTCTTAAAGGCTTTGAATTAATACTCCATGGTCTGTAGGGTATTGGAAACTCCAAAGCCTTTAGGCATGGTATGTCAAATCTCACATCCGTGACTTTATGTTAGTAGTCTTTTTATCGTCTATCTTCCGTTAGTGACCACGACCTTCTGGTTGAAATCTGAGTGTCTTTCATCCGTGGACAAATACCTTTGTGTTATTATTTTCAATCCAAACCTTTCTTGGTGTTTGCTGTTCCCTCAGTAATAGTTCATCACCAATAATGGTTCGGTCTCACTTTTGTTAAGTGAGCGTGTGCTATATTTGGATCTTACTCGGGTCTCTTATTAAGGAAACTCCCTACTATTGGGGTGACCGCATTGCAGTTCCGACAAGAACCACTAGCACATAGTTCTTGTCTTTTGGATATCTGTGTGGACTAAGTCTGAGAATTCTAACAAAAGTCTTATTCTTATGACTTTGATTTTGATATTGCAAATTAATTGAGCTTCATCTCTTAGTTCTTTAGTTCTTAGGGGAATATGCCTTTGCAACCTTTAAATGGACATAGACATTTGATGGCTGTGGTATATTGGTATCTATACCTTCTTCTTTTGACATGATGGTTTCAACTTTCTTAGATATCTTGAGTTGTGTGACTGGCAACAAGTTTAAGGAAAACCTATTGAACAGAAGTGCAAAGGAGAAGAGTTAAACTTTAAATTTTCATTATTATGTGTAAGAGAGTGGTTCTCTTAGTGCTAGGATTCTTAAATATAAACTAGGCATAACTTTTATTAATGGTGATAATTTAATAATGAAAGTGTTTTTAATTAGTGAATGAATAAACTCAGTTAGAGTAGAACAAACTCTTTTGTATAAAGCCAAAATGTAATGAGCACCAATGATTATCAATAATCGAACCTCTAAACCAACCAACTAGAGGGAGATATTAGCAATCACTTTGAACACACCCTAGTTAGGCAACTCAAACACCAAGGTCATCAATGATGAAGATTGGTAGATTTAAATGCTTATGTTTTTAGTGAACGCTTGAACAAATGCATTCATAGCCAAAAGGTATGAAATGTTTTGTAATAAATATCTCTCAAAGTGTATATATCTTGCTCAAAACTCTTATCTTCATGTAGTAAATATCTTCCAAAAATCCCCCTTCTCTCTAAGGATAGTTGGTGGTATATATATCTGGAAAGTACACTCGAGTAGTCTCAGGAGAACTAACTGATAAGTCAGGCCACTGTGCCTCCACATCATCGGTATTGAATGCAAAGTTATGGAACAATGCTTCCACGTCACTGGCATTAAATGCTAGGAAAAGGCTTAAGTGACGAGCTGTGTGTCAGACGGCTGCCTATAGGTGATAGTGCCGCATATGGCCTGCCAATCCTCAAAACTCCATGGTTTATTCAAGTTAGGATTGGACATGGGGTAGTTCACGCATGACATCACCGAGAAATTTATAGAAATATATTTGTTACTCTTGACAAAGACCACCTTTATCATCCCAGTGGACAAGGAAACTCATGGTTGTCAGATGGTTCTCCCTCGAATTATATTCTCTCCGATGAGCTTGTGTTTTATCTAGTGTATCCAAAGAGGTTAAGTCATGCCTTAATGTTTACTTGCTTCTCAATCCTTCTATCCAGTTCCCTTATAAGTTATCTAAGTGAGGTTATTATATAGAGTATGAAAGCTCTCCCATGTCTTATTAGACATTGTCCATCATGGATACTTAGTAACCTCACTAACTATTACAATATACCTCATAAACACATAACATAAGTAAAATAAAATACAAAGGTTCCTTTTATACTTACCTTAAATAAAGCTCCTTTTTTGCTCCTTCTACCGTTTGGACTAGTTTACTTACTTCCTTTGTACTTGCTCCAACTTCCTCTGTGTTTGACCCATCTTCCTTTGTGCTTGCTCCAACTTCCTTTGTTCTTTCTCTATCTTCCTCTATGCTTGCTGTAGCTTCATCTGTCTTCATTCGAGATAGCTTATGAACAAGCTCGCTTGACTCCTCATACTCCTTTGTAATCTCACTAATCTTTGTTGAATCCTTCCCTAGTTTCTCTTCTAGTTTGTTAATGAGGAAAATTATCTCTAGTCACAGGTTTATATTTAATCCCCTTATATTTGTCCTTTCATAGACAAAGCTGTTATGCAGACAAGAGATATCTATGCGTAACACATTGCCTTTAAAAATGTCCACTTCGACAAACCTCACCTCATGGGAACTAAAAAAAACAACAACTATGACTTTCCATCATCCTAGTATAAAATTATGGATTTGAAAAAACTATTCATGAACAAGCTTGGTCCTTGGTATGTTTTTGACAATAAACTTGATTTGTGGTAACTCGTTGTGAACAAACTTGATCCGTGGAACTCATCGCGAATAACATTTGCGGATTAAAAATTTAAAAAACAGGAATTTGAAGAATCGCAAAACCCTTACTTTCTAAACACTTAATGCTGGGATTTGTCTGACATTTCTGTTGCCATTTATAGCGCGGTGAGTTGGGGTGAACTATGCACAACTCATTTACCCAAAAGCTATCATTTATTTTCCAACACTCACGCGTGGGAAAATAAAACGTCGACATCCAAACGACTAGTTACCAACCATTTAAAAGGCAAACACTTAAGATTTTTCCAAACATTTTTCCAAACCTTTAAATATTCATTAAAACTCAGAGCTAAAGCTTTTCTAGAGAGAAAGTTCCATTTGCCCCTGAAACTCACCGTAAATCACCACAAAATCCAATCTTCACCACTAATTTATTATTCTTTATATTTTTATGTTGTTTGTAAATCATTTTGTCCATTTAAAACTTCACTTAAGAACAATGGCCATTTTAGCCACCAACTAGAAATTTTTGACCAAGGCAAAAAAGGTGGTGCACCAAGCCCAACTTAAGTTATACCGTCGTTTCCCCTACTTTAGGTAAAATGATAAGTTTAGGGAACATTACTAAACCTTTTCCGTCTAGTTGAAAGCCAAAGCTGATACTCTGACGTTGTTGGAAGAACTATAGGAAATAGAAGAATGTATGTATTTTTATCCAAGAAGGATTCTTCATTTGAGGTTGGACCGTGGGGACTTCTTTTAGTCCAACATTTATTTCAAAGAACCTGTAGGCTACCCAGAAGGCCTTGATTCCTGGTCAACTTATATTCACGCCACATATGGTGGAATCCTAAAAAAGGTGGGTATTTTCTATGCTTGTTGGTTTGGGGACTTTATGATTAGGCACATATTCTTCACATTTATCCCCTTAATTTCGGTATTTTTATGATCCCGTGCAGTGTAAATATCTTGGATTTATCTCATATTTATGCTACTAACCTTTTTGGCAAGTATTTCTTGTTTTGTGTATTTCTCATGTGTTTTACAGGTATTTCATGTAAGTTAGTGCGAAGGAGAACTCAAAACAGTGAAAAAACCAAGAAATGGAGAGTTGAAGGGCATTTTCGTAATTTTTCAGCCTTAGTCCAGAGGTGGGGCCAACTAGAAAGTTGAAGAGCTCTAAATTACAAGAATACTGGAAAAACGGCACCTCAATCCGAGCTACGGTGAAGAAGTTATGATGTTTTGAAGTTGCACGATAATGAAGAGTCTAGATGTGCGGATTTCTGTCATTAATTATGCAGATTTTATGGTGATTGGTTGGCAAAAACTTGTTCCACAAGCGAAATTTGATGTTAAATTCGTGCAACTTGGTGCTATAAAAGGCCAAGCCCTAGAATTCTTTTGGGAGAGGCTTAAAAAAATCCTTTTAGGTGGTTTTTATCAAGTTGTAGGAGTAGGATTAGAGAGAGAAAGTTAGATTGTAGTTTTCTTTGGTAGAAGTTTTCATAAACCCTAGTTGTAAGTTTGAAGAAGAAGTTTTTCTGGATTCAAATTCATCTCTTTCTCCTCTTGCTAAATACAAGTATCAATTTCTATTCTCTATTTTATTTTTCCATTCAATTCTCAATTGTTTTGCAAATTGTTAACAATGTTTGTTAGAGTTTTCTTTTGTTTTCATCATGTTTAGCTAATTTTTAAGGGTTGGGATGCATGAAACCATCCCGATGTAATTTATCTACGTAGAAAATAGAATTTAAATTTAAATTTGAAAGAATCGTGTAAGATAAGTTCACAATCATCCTAGATCTTTTAATCTCTCTTGCCCTAGGTACTTGGGATATTTAAGAATATGATGTGCGTGTAATTATTTAGCACCGCTTTATATTTATCTTTGATTTCATATGATGCGGGCTTGAACCTCATATATGTAATGCTTAGGATCTATAAAGACTGGATTCATTCAAATTTATAATTTACAATTCTAGTATTCTAATGGGTAATTACTAGGGATTGGGGGATTGTATTCCAACCTATTTCCTCATTCATTTTAATTAGTTTTATAAATTTTCTCCAACTTATTTCCCCTTGTCAACCATCATCATCTTTTTCACTTTTATTTTAGAAGTAATAAATCAATTCAATTCTATAAAACATTTCCTGTGGATTCGATACCCAGACTTACTACTATACTCCATAAAAGTGTAGTTAAAAGTTTAGGTTTTTTTTTGTATTGAGGTTGGAAGCCGATAACAACGACTAGCGTATTACACGGACGCTCGGTTTTTCCACTCGATCACTTTACTTAGTAAAAAACAATGTAGCCCTCTACTTATTGATCTTTTGTTAGAACCACATGTACCGCACTTTCGTTACCAGTTGGGATGAATTCATAATCACCCTTAATGATGTTTATGAGTTGATGGGCCTTGAGCCTTTTGGTTACCTCTCTTTTAATAATGAAGTTCTTGATGCCAATAAATATATAGTGAGAACAAACTTAGATAAAATCTACCATGAAAGCATTGGGGATTCCATCAAAGATAGTTTCACCCAACTCATCAAATTCTATTACAAGGTTCCCCCCAAACCACCAAGGATGATAAGGCCAAAGGTATCATCCTCAATAAAGATTTTGGTGATGGGAAAGTCTCCTCACTGCAACCAACTATTTACATCTTGTGCCTGCTCTCTTTCTTCTTTACCACAGGGAAGCCGAACGATCAACCTCATAGAGACTTGATCATTATATCTATAAGGTTGGCTCATGGGGTCAATTTTCCTCTTACTACCATTAATCTTAGGTCCCTCTATACTTGGACGGATATGACCCATATGTACATGGAATGGTTTGTGGTGAGGTATGATGTCTCAAATTTTGTAAACACCATTCTCTTAACAAGGTTTCTTTACTCCAGGTTCCCTGGTGTTTACCCATTAAAACTGCCCATCAGTAATTTCTCCATGAAATATCCAAGGCTACTTCATTTGAATAAGAAATAAAGCATAAAGGACTTACTTCATTTGGATGATAAATAATCACTTCCTTTA
Source organism: Sambucus nigra (assembly GCA_949130495.1). NCBI lineage: Eukaryota > Viridiplantae > Streptophyta > Magnoliopsida > Dipsacales > Adoxaceae > Sambucus > Sambucus nigra. Next base: position 544,106,344 of record OX422218.1, read on the forward strand.
TTATTTTTCCTTACTTTAGGAAAACTCAAGCCCAAACGTGGTTGTTCTTTATTGAAACCAATCTTTTAGTTCAAGTTATAACGAAAGAGATGGTTACCGATAAACCATCTTTTTTTATGCTTGTGCTCACCCCTCATCATATTCCCTCATTTATTGAGAGGGGTATTGAAAGTGAGGCCCATCAACCCCATCGTTCTGTCAGACTGTTTGGATATGACCAAGGTGTGCCATCCATCACTTGCTTAAGCAACATGGATAATAATTCTTTCCACACAACTTACTCAAACTTTACAATATCAACCGTTATAGCTCTTTATGCCAAGTTTAAGGACGATCTCACCATCCCAAGCAACAAAAGGAAGGGTGACATGTCAATGAGCTGGCGAATGCATTTTTGGCCATCTCAACTTAAAAAATTATGAGATTGGCTCAAAACTCAACATGCTTACCCTTTGGTGTGACATTATGCCTCAAATGATCTTAGGTTACAAAAAACTCAATAATAAGAGTTTATTTTAAGATAAGAACCACCAAGAAGGGTTAACCCCGGTAATTACCTCCCTTGGAATTGTTCAATGACATGCCTCGAAAGGTGAAAAAAAGACTGTTGCTGCCAGGAAAAGGAAAGCTTCCTACGGAGCATGTTGATCTATGGAGGAGGATTCCCCCATAATTCCCAAGATATGTAAAAGCAAAAAAGATTCCCCAAAATTGGTAGGGGTACCTTTAGACGCCGTTCGAACGCATACACCAAAATTGGTGGAAAAGGTGCAATTAGTAGTTGCTGAAGTGCTACATAGCTTCAATACCACTCCCATTATTTCCCATATTGATTTAGTTTGGGTACCTAGACAACCCTACATATAATGTTGCTATATCTTAGGTTATTCGAAAGAAAAGTTCTACCTTTGGTCAGTCCAAACAGGGACCTTCCACTGATGCTCCATCGCAGCGCACAAAAACTTTAGGCACCAAGACCTTAAGGAAAAAAGGTAACTCAAGAGGGTGTTGTCATCCCACATATTTTAACTCCCACGGCGTCAGGTTCCTCTGAACTCATAATTTTAGAAAATTGTCCCATTGATGAGTATATGGTGGATGCTTATATGCAATATAATACAAAGTTATCCATTTCTCTTACTATAGAGGTAACTCTTTATTTTTATACAAATTTCTCGAGAAAAAAACTAAATATTGAGATTCTACCTCAGCTACTTTTTTTTCTCTTTACTCTTTAGGATTCTTCATAATCGGGTTATTGTCCGTCACCCTAAGAGGGCTTTCAAAACCCAGTCGTCGATAAACCAATCCTGCATCTAGATCCAGTTCCCCATTCATCGATGGTTGGGCTTACATAAACAAAAAAAGGATGTTAATGGAAAATGAAATAGTGGGGCGATCAGGTGGTGTTGGTGAAACTTTAACAACACCTGAATCACCATCATCATTGTAACCTGACTCAACATTTCCCACGTTTTACCACTGGCTGTGATTCCTCTAGCTAAATTATCATTGGTAACTTGTTTTTTTGACTTAAAAAGTATTACTCCTCAATGTTTTATGTTGATAATACTTGTAGGTGGGGATTATTTGTAGAACTTATTACTCATAGATAAGTTACTTTAATAAGGTAAAAAAAGGAGTTCATTTGATGTTACATATAGGAGGTTTATCAAAACACTTAAAAGATCAAGTCTCACAGAATTGAACACTTGAAAGATCAAGTCACACATAACACATTAAATTCCATGTGATTATCTAAAGGCCACACATGGCAATGGGTGATGAAAGTGTCAGAGCTAATGATCTTGGCATTTAATGCCAAGATATACCAACGATCAATGTTGAACGTGTGAAGTATAAGTAGGCGAAAATGGATGTGTACAAACAAGGTTGTTTAGTTTGAGGTCTTTCGATAGAAGGTTCTTCAGTCTGAGTTTCATCGCACAAAGGTTCCTCAGTTTACGATTCAAAATGGAGAGGTTATGAAAAATGAATAGTTAAGGTTACAGGTGATTCGTTTTCCTAGCCAAAATGTTTCAAAAAACTCAAGTTAGTTAAGACAACTGTTTTGTACTTATTGTTACACAACATTCTCTATGATGGGATCAAATGTAGGATATGTTTATTTGTAAAACTCTTTGCAAAGAGGCAAGTTACTTTGAGAAGGTTAAAGAAGGAGTTCATTTGATGTTACATAGAGGAGGTTTATTAGAACACTCAAAAGAACGAGTCTCACAGAATCAAAGAAGTGCATGGTAAAATCAAAGAAGATCAAGTCCAAAGCTATTGAAGAAATTTCTTCCAAGAATATAGAGACCAAAATAACTTAACATGATCGAGCATGCAACAAAATAGCTCACTCGAGGGAGCATGTTATGAGGAACCATAAGCTTGCACGATCAATTGTGCTCATGTCCTGTAAAATTCTACTGATGCAGAAAGCATTATCTAAAAAAAGAATATTCCTTTTGCACATGATCCCATGTCGTCATAATTTACATAATACATTGGACAGGGCGATCACCACAGTTTATTAGAACAATACTTTACTCCAAGTTTGAAGATAAACTTTATGCCATGCTTAACCATTTTGTCCCCCATTACATGGATTGGTGGATTTTACTAATGAAAGCAACCAAAAACATGAAAGAGGGGATCAAGGTCCCACAAAATGAGAACTACTACATATATGTTACTTCTTCTTGTTGAAGATGAGATAACTCAGTAAAATAGTGACACATGACACAAGGCAAAGAGAAATCATACACAGAGAGAAGGCATATTCCGGAATAGGATTTAAGAGACTCAAAGAGATTCTAATAAAGTTCTAAATATTGTAAACATTTAAAGAGAATGAGAGTTTTGATTGAGATTCAAGCCTCTATAAACATTAATTTTCAAATTAAGTGAAATACAACCCTATCTTTTGTGGACGTAGCCCAAGTTGGGTGAACCACATTATTTATTGTGTTCATGGTATTTGATGACTTCGCTGGGGAGGTATTCTTTTAAAAATAGTGAATAAAAATATAAATTATACTCTTGCATTTGATGATGCTCAACATGAGGAAGAACAGGCTGTTGTTATTCCTGCTACTGAGATTACTCAAGTCATTGCTGTTATGAGGAATGTGATTCGGGGACAAGATTCCACGAGCTATGTTTTGGGCCCCAAAAAATGACCAATCTCATGGCCAATTTTGTGAAGTTCCTTTAAAGACAAAAAGGAATGATGATGTTTGCCTCTACAATGGATCTCGGTTCCTTTGTTCCACCACCCACATAATCGGTCGCTCCTCTAATGGGAATTCCTATTACACCTCCTAGCCCAGCTATTATAGTTATGTTCAATCTTGCTTGTGCTATAGCACCAACCATTGAAGCTCCAATATTCATTATTCCTTTACTTATTGTCACTCCACCACTGGCCAAAATGGTAGAAATAGCTATCCCACTTTTTTTTAACTATTGAAGAAATCAAGAGGTGGATGATGAAGATTATAGCATCATACTCACAAACATTTGGCGAGGCAACATCTATTTATAAAGATTTTCATACTCCTTATCCATAGAATTACAATAATGAACCTTATCATGAGGGGTACATTCCTCCTATATTTGATAAATTTAATGTGAAAGGAGTCAATCTAGAGGACCACTTGAAAAAAATTATGGAGCATTTAGGTGCTAATTGCAATGATAAAAAGCTATGTTTTAAGGAGTTCTCAAAATTCCTCACTGTCAAAGCTTACACAGGGTATTCATACTTGGCCTTAAGGAGCATGGCTGCATGGTAGGATATGTATGCACAATTTCTTTAGAAGTTCTTCTTGTCAATCGATGAGTTTACTTTGGCCCATCTAGCTCATGAGAAGCAAAGGCTAAGTGAGGATTTTATTGGTCAGATCAAAAGATTTAGAGAAGTATCTCTAGATGTACGAGAAGCTGCAACAGAGGAGGAAATACTTCAAATTTTATACAAAAGGTTTGTTACCAAAGTTTATTTTCCATTTAATAAATGAAAATAGAGAGAGAATGTTCAAATCCTCATGAGAGGAGACCAAACTATCACATTAATCATTCGACCTCTTCTAGTCATGACCAATATGGCATGGAAGTAGACAGCCAACCAAACAGTAAGAGGAGCCTAGTCTCCATGAGTTAACTACGCTGATGGACATGGAAAAGAAGGTAAGAATGATAAGAAGAATAAAAATAAAAGGAAGTTTGATCACGAGGATCCACTTCCATTGCCTTGTATTGTTGAAGAAGCAATGAGTTATTATAACACAATATTGGGTGATGGATTAGTTTTTCCATGCAAGAATTATCCACCTTATGCTCTAGCATCAAATGTTCAAGCTGACCTAAAATATTTCAAGATCCATTCATGCGTTGGTCATCCTACGACTTTAATAAGCACCCAAAAGTGTTAAATTTATTAAATAGACAATTTTTAATTTATAGTTCTCGATAAAATTGGCTTTGTGCTTGTATTTGTTCATCTTATACGTAAAAATATATTTGCGAATTCAAAAATGCTATTTCAAGGCAAATTGGGCAAGAAATAGCTAAATAAGCACTTTTAGGGAAAAAAATGTAAATTCATATGACTAATTTTAGACTTGGACGAATCACGAATGTTATAGGTCTCAAATGAAGGGACGCCTAGGTTCAAATAATGTATCAATTTGAGCTTAATTGAAATAGTTATGATTGTGCAAAGTTCAAAATTGAATGGAAGTCAAGGTTAAAATCCCAGATCATACCCGAAGTCAAACCTCAATAATTGATCACAATTGAAACATTATTGGTACAAAATGAGGGTCAAGTCGGTTCTTGCGATTTGTTAATTGGAGTTTGTATGAGAAAGATGTAACAACCACCATTTTCACATTAAGATTGGTCAGACACAATACATTGAAGATGGGACTTGTCTAACAATTCATACCATTCTTAACATCAAACAGTAAAAAGGAAATTTTAATTTATAACATACATGTAATAAACTGACTCCCATAAGTCAAAAAACATTCACACATAACTCAAAAATATAAAACTGGAATAAATAAATCTCAGGCTTATGCCCATACAGTCTCTGAAATAATTAAAACCGAATAAATAGAGAGTATCAATCTATATTAGAATCAAAGAACCTAATCTGCTACTAAGCAAGTGCAACTGCTAGTTTGATCCTTTTTAGCCCTATTGTCCTTGTCTAGGATAACTTGGGGGAAAACATTTTTATAAGTTGGGTCAACACCCTAAAGTTATAAGAATTAACTTACAAAACCAAAATATGATAATCCAGTCAATTCACATTATGTACCGCCCATCGACACTCGCATGCAATAAGTATCCCACCCCTCAACTAAGTGTAATACTATACACATTTCCAACCTAGGTCTAGATATGAAATTCGGTTTCTACACTAGTGTGAGAATATCAAGGGAATATAACAAATATATCAATTGGGAGATAGATATCTATACACATGAAATTAGTCCCAAGACTAACCCCCCACAATACTACCGTACAAAAAATAACATTTCATCACATTACGTATTTTACGTAGCATTGTGTTCATGAAGAGTTGCCTACATCATTAGACTAAATTGATTTGTTCTTAATTAATTTATACACACACACACACACACACACACACACACACACACATGAAACGAAGGCATCTACATTCGGTGTTTAGATCGGTAAGTCGGGAGGAGTCCTTCACCAAATGGACGTAAACAAAACACATATAAGTGGGGCGATCACTACGCAGTACACCACCTCATGACCCATACCCCCGAATATGACAATGGATTCGTCCATCCCACATCTCTCATCATGGAGCGGTGTCCCTGAACATAGGATAAAAAATAATGACCTACACTACTCCTAGACCACCTGTGACGGTGCGTGCGATAGTTCAACGACATACATAACACCAACCGATAGGCCTTCCTGGAACACATGTATGTTCAGATAATTAATAATTACGTACATATAGAACATAATGCATATATGTAATTATCCCCATAACTACCGCAATTATATTTCATAAATCTCAAAATAACAATCCTTGTCTTAAGAATCAACACTCTTGTTAGTTATTAAATTCCCAAAATATTTGAAGACGAGACATATCTATTTTTAATTAAATATCCCTTCACTTGGATAACTTCCCACATACTCGCTTGAACTCATAAAAATCCCTTGTATGTTTCCACGGTCTAACCCCGACCCAAGGGCAAGAGCCAAATCGATTTGCCTCCTAGAACCAAATCGATTCTACGAGCCGAATTGATTTATTTTTTGGAAGTTGCCTAGATCTGCTATGTTTTTCTATACGGATTTCATCCCCAAAATTCCATATTCATTTTAAGGTTTTACACTCTTCAATTTCAAGAACCATAACCCTATTATAGTCAAGAAAATGTGTTAACATTATTCTATACCCAATCTATGTATGATAAACCCCATAAGTTCGAGTAATTGGATCTGATACATTCGATGTTATCCAACCCAATCAAGTTCATAATTCCTATATAAAATTCCCAGAATTACATTACTTGAATTCAGTTGTAAACGTTAGCCCTATCACTTGGATTCTAGTAGTAGTTCCTCCATTCAAACGTTACCAATTTCGGGTCTATCACCAAGGCGTTTAAGTCTCAAAACACAATTATTAATCAGTTAATTCTAAACAATACTAGATTCAAATCCATTTATATTTCAATCTCCACTTAAATTTTTAACCCAAAATCGGTATGAGAGACATGCATATGAATTCAAGAAAAATATTATTAAAGATTTAACAAGGAAATTCTTGCCTTTTAGAGATGATATGAGCCTCCTCCCTTGAGTCCTTATTCCTCTTTTCTTCTCCAATTTTTGTAGCTTCCTCCAGAGGGTGTAGGGCTTATAGGTTAACTAAAAAATGTATGGAATATGTGATTAGGTTGGATTATTAACCTACTTAAACCCTTAATCCCGTATCTCCCATTAATACCTAATTTTGGGCCCACAAACAAGCCCAGAATAACAATCGGATTTGTTCAAAATCTCCTCTAAGGGTATATCTATTCCCCGTGCCCAACTTAAGATTTTTAAAATGCCTAAATGAGTTCCTCAATCACTCCGAAACGTACTCAAACAATATTTATCACCAATTATAAAATTTTGTTATGCTAATTATATAATATTAATAATTCACATAACAATTAAATTAATTATCTACTAATACACATATTCGGCATAATTGAATCAGATAATAATGCATAATCATATTCACGAAGTTTATTCATGCATCTTATTTTTTTTTAAATTTACCCATTTAAATGTTCTAAAAACACGAGGTGTTACATTCTGCCTTTCTAATGACGAAATTCCTTCCTCGGAATTAAAAACATACCCATCTCGAAGAGTTCCAGGTACTTTTCTCTCATGTCATCCTTCCTCTTCCATATCGACTCATCCTTATTGTGGTGTCCCCATTGCGTACTAACGAAATAACCTTGGAACGAAGTGTATGATCCTTACGATCCAGAATGGCTACAGGTCTCTCCTCATAACTCACTTCGGGATGGATCTTTATCTCGCCAAGATCTATGTGCTGATAAGATGCCTCATCTCTAAGAAATACCCATAATTCCAAAACATTGAAAATGGAATGGATCATTTGCTAATGATTCGATAAATCTAACTGATACACTACTGGCCTAATTTTTTCAATAATAGGGACCCGTATGACATACCGGAGAGATAACTTCCCTTTCTTCCCAAATATCGTAACTTACTTCTTTGGAGACTCCTTTAATGTCACCTAATTACCAAATTTGAAATCTTAGTGTCTTATGTCTGCATCAGCATAACTCTTTTGCCAATCCTGGGGAATCTGAATTGTAGCTTTAATCATCTCCACCTTCTCCAAGTGTCCTGGATGAACTCCGGTTCGAGAATCTTGTTCTCTCCCATTTCTGACCAACAAAAGGGAAAATGATAAGGGATACTATATAATGCCTCAAAAGGTGCCATATCAATAGTATATTGGCAATTCTTGTTGTAAGCAAACTCCACCAATGGCAAGTACTGCTCCCATTTAACTTTGAAGTCCAAAATGCACATCCACAACATGTCTTGTAACATCAGATTTACCTTCTCGATCTGACCATCCGTCTGTGGGTGATATGAGGTACTTAACCTCAACTCCATCCCCAATTCTTGATATAAACTCCTCTAAGAGTGGGATACAAAGGTCTTATTTCTATCCGAATAAATATTGAGTGGTACACCATGCAACTTTAAAACCTCTGGAAGGAATAACCTGATATAATGCTTTGAAGTATATTCTGTCTGAACTAGAAAGAAGTGAGCCACTTTGGTCAATCGGTCAACAATCACCCAGATGACATCGTGTCCCCACTGTGATGTAGGTAACCTCGTAATAAAATGCATAGAAATACTTTCCCATTTCCACGTTGGAATGTTGAGAGGTTGTAGAATACCTGTCGGCCGCTGATTGTCCACCTTCACCAATTGGCATGTGGCACACTTGGACACAAAAATGGCAATATCCTTCTTCATGTTTGCCCACTAATACTGACACCTCATGTCCTGGTACATCTTATCCCTATCGGGATGTACCAAAAAATGTGATCCATGTGACTTAGTCATAACTACCCGTCGTAATTCCTCACCTTCTGGAACTACTAACCTGCTTTGGAATCTCAATCCCTTATATGAACTAATCGAATGATTTTCTTCCCTCTCTACTAGCAACTGCCTAACCTTATCTTGGAAAATAGGATCTCATGCCTATGCATTCATGATGCGAATGTTGATTTTAGATGTGATGGTAAGGACTGCCATAAAAGCACATGGCTGAGCATCGTCCATATGAGGCAAACCAAACTTCTCCTCCCACACCATTTCTAACACAACTGTAGACTTACGATTCAAGTCATTTTCCACTTCATTTGCCTTGTCTTGATGATACTTGATATCAAACTGGTAGTCTTTCACAAACTCAAGCAACCGATGCTGCCTCATGTCCAACTCCCTCTGTGTGAACAAATAAACATTTGTGGTTTGTGAGCAACTAAAATTTCTCCCCCAAGAGGTAATGCCTCCAAATGCATAGTGCAAAACACTACGACTGCTAACTCGAAATCATATGTGGAGTAATTCCACTCATATGGCGTAAGCTTTTGAGAAACGTAAGCTATCAGCCTCTCCTCTTGAATCAATACACCTCCAAGTCCTCCAAGTCCTTGCAAGGATGCATCAGTAAAAACTTTACAAGCTATCCCTCTACGAGGCAAAGCAAGTATCAGAGCCAAATTCGACCTAACCTTTATCTCCTCCAAAGCCTACTGACATGCATCGTCCCAAAATGGTACATCCTTTCACATCAAATTCATTAGAGTCTCGATAATCTTTGATAATCCCTGAATGAATTGATGGTAGTAGCCTACCAAACCTAGAAAACTTCACACCTTTGTAGATGTAATGGGTTATCCCCACTCCAGAATTACTGAAACCTTTCCCCGGATCCACTAATGTCCCCCTTTCAGATACAATGTGGCTCAAGAACTGAACCACCCTCAACCAAAATCTACATTTCTCAAATTTGGTGTAGAGATGATGGTCCCGTAACATTTGTACGACTATCTACAAGTATTGTGCATGCTTATCTGTTGTAAAAGAATAAATCAATGTGTCATTTATGAACACAATAACAAACCGATATAAGAAGTCCCTAAACACCATATTCATTATCTCCATAAACACTATTTGTGCATTAGTTTGGCCAAAAGGCATACCCATGAACTCATACGACCTATATCTCATAAAAAATGTTGTCTTCAGAACATCCTACTTTTGAATCCTCAGCTGGTAATACCCTAACCTCAAATTAATCTTATAAAAATACAATTCACCTCTCAACTGGTCGAACATATCCTTGATGCAGGTTAAAGGATACTTGTTTCGTCTAATTTACTTGTTCAACTATTTATAATCATTACATAACCTTAATGAGCCATACTCATTCTTCACGAATAGAATGGGAGAACTCCAAAGTGAAGTACTCATCCAAATAAATCCCTGACCCAGTAACTACTGAATCTGATCCCTCATCTCTCTCATCTCTAAAGGATCCATGTGATACGATGCATGGGAAATGAGTCTCATACTCAAAGTTAAGTTAATAAAGAAATCGATGGTAACCCTGCAATCTCTCCAAACACTTTTGAAAACTCCCTAACAATCGAAACAGAGTCTAGAGAAAAAATGAACTCATCAGATGTCTCCTACTCAATATAATACAAATGCATGCTGGACCCTCCCTCCGGGTGCAATATCCTACCAAGTACATCTCTTGCCTTGAAATAGAAAAAATGATGAACCTCCCATAACAATCACCATAATCCCTATAAGTATCTAGCCAATCCATCCCCAGGATAACATCATACACTGATATATCTAATACGAGTAGGTCTGCCACAAACCTAAGTCTCTCAATGTCAATCCCTATAACTCTGCACATGAAATGTATAGGTGCCCCTCTACTTACGATTGAATCAATGTAAAGTACTAGGTTAGACACTAAGTCTACCATCCTCGATGCCCGAGTAAAACTAGTGCTAATGACGCGATACAAAATGTGTGTGCTACATGTGTACATACAACTTAAATATAATCCTATCACTCAAATAATAATCGATAAGTCGGGGTGGAATCCTCAGGGAATAGGACATATAACGTTTTGACGACAGTTGGGTCGGCTTCTAAGATCTAAGCAAGAAGAGGTGAATTTGCTTTTTGGGAAAATTTCTATTTAACTACTTAAATTAAACAAGCCAATTGTAAAATAAACTCAGAAAAATAAGAACTTGAAATTTTTCATTTTGGAGACAATTTGGGAAAAATGGAGTCGGGATCCAATCCCTTAAACCGTAGGAATTTTCCCCCAAATATAAAATTCTCCAAAATTATATAATTAATTGGAATAAAAACATGAAGTAATTTAAAGCACTAAACATGTGAAGGTGTTAATCGACACAATATTTAGTCAACAAGTTAATTTATGAGAATGGTAGAATTGTCGACAAGTATATTGTATTCTCAAGCAATCCAGTTGCCTTCGACAAACGGAGTTAATATATCTACGATATTAGTCCGAATAAAGATTATCAAACTTTAATAATTAACCATACAATTGTTTCGAATTTTATATACAACTTCAAAAACCTAGGCTGGCTTCATGTTCCCCAACTCACTTTTAGTTTAGCCGGACATAGAATTAATATTTACACGAATCAATATTATAGTGCAAGCAAACATGATGAAATGATAAGAATTTTGAGGTGAATTAATGTTACCAATATTGAAGAAACAAATAACATGTAAGAGATCACTTCAATTGAAGAAAAATCGGGAAAAGACTTGATCTTGAATTGAATTAATGATAAAAGCTCCAATTTGTTCTCAATCATAAGTTGCGTAACAATAATGCTTTTTGGGATCAAAAGACACCTAATAGCTCAATACAAGCACAAAAAATCGTGTAAAGAGGTTTAGATATACTCAAATAACTCTAGCAAAAATCTAGGAAGAGATACAAAATCCCATTTGGAATAGAACCCACAGGACAAACCGAACCAACAAGTGAATTGGTTCACTTAACTGAATGGTTCGATCAGGTCCTTTGCCTAAGGTTACCTTCTTTTGCATTTTCCCTCTTATTTTTAGTTTTGCCCCTCGAACTTTCTTCTCAACTATGAATGATTGTAACCTTTTCACCGTAGCTCGTATCAAGGTGCCATTTCTTCTACTATTCTCCTGAATTCGAGCTATTTAACTTTTATGTTGGCTCCTCTTTCGGGTTCTGGTTGGAAGATTACCAAAATGCCCTTAACTTTCATTTTTCGCAATTCTTTCCACTTTTTGACTTTTCACTTAAACCCAATTGCACGATTTACCTGTAAAACATAAGAGAAATACTCAAAAAATGAAATACTTGCCAAAACAGTTAGTAGCAAAAATTTGAGATAAATTCAGGATAAATGCAATGTTTAGAAATGTAAAAAAATCAAAATTATGGGGATAAATATGAATTATTTATGCCTAATGATATCCCCCTAATTTAGAACGTTGCTAGGCCAGATTAACGTAAAAGAAGGATAATAAATATATAAGAAAACCTCTAAACAACTAAAGGATAGAATACCTTTTTTGTGGAAGTGATTGCAATTGGCGTATGTAACACCCTTAGGTTACCCTAGTTGGATGAGTGGTGTCTCGTGAGAGTTTGCAGTGAAGTTACCCACAAAATTCATTTTCTACCTCATGGTATGACTTATAGAAAGTATCAAAAGAATTAAAAATTGTACAATTTAAATTCCAGAAAAGTAATCACAATAAATTTCTATTCGATAAATTTCAATTCGTAGTATGTGTTTACAAAGTCCAAAATTAATTGCTAACTTCCACCAATTGATCATTATGTTACTTTCCAAAAATTCGCTTTAATTTAATTTCTAACGGGATTCTCTCATAAACGAATCACTCGGATTATGGCATTTTCTCTCTGTGTGCACAAAATTAATATTAAATGTAATGGACACGAGTTCACACACATAAATTGAAAGGTGAAACTTTTTATGGTGAATATGATCTCATGAATAGAATATAGTTGTTGAACAATGGGGAAACATCATTGTTTTTCTCACCGTTGTGTCTCTTTATTTTCCTTTTGTAATTTTTGCTTTCCACGCAAGAATTGACTTCGTTATTCGGACTCAGTTAGGACTTTTTCTGGGTTAAAGGTATTTTGGGTAATAGTGGGAATGCAGGGAAATTTTGGAGTTGAAATATTTTCTTATGAAATGTCCCTTCGCTCTTTTTCGGGATTTTTCTCATTTTTTTAACTTTTCTTTTCTTTTTCTTTCCCTTTTTCTCATTTTTCTCATTTTTTTTTCATTTTTCTTTCTATTTTTATTTGAGCATTTTTTCTATTTTGCTGCCCCGTTTTATGCACTATTTGCAATTAATTGATGAATATTTTGATTTTCACAACTCCGGGTTAATTTGGGTTTTTTGGTTCAATAAACGAAAAGGATATCATTTTTAGGCTGAAATTGGCTTTCAAAAGGATATTTTCAGGACTTTTTATGGCTAATATGTTTGGGTGAACAGAAGATGACCTAACTTCATGTGTCCGAATTACTAATCAAGTTACCATAAGCGTCTTAAGATTATATTATTATTTTGAGCCATTTTTAGCGCATTTTCAAAATAATATTTCTACTCGTTTTTCGTAACCGGTCAAACAAATATTTAGAGATCAACGACGAATTTTTATCACTAAAATAACTTTTGAGTTATTTTTAACTTGGATTGATTTAATTACTCGGTAATGAGGATAGACACAAAATCTCACTGTGTTAAAATCTCCACACTCATTCGTATAAGTCGTCAATTTTTGCTCAATTTTCACTTTTGATCAATTTTGGCTTTGTGCAATGGGATTTTTACCAATTTAGAGTTCAAACAAAAATTTAGGGACATTTGCGAGGATTTTAAATTCCAATCTTTATCTATTTTGAAGAATTGTTTTGACTTTTTTTTTAATTTTTAATTTTTTTTGGGCATTTTAAAATTTGTGAAGTCTAGAAGACGCACTTGTACCCCCGCCAACTTCGACTTTTGAATTGTCATCAATGCAAAGGAATAAAGTCTATATAAGTCAACAAAGAGTGCAAAATATAAAACAAGAAAAATTAAAAAGATTCAAACAGACATATATACTTAAAGTACAAACTTCATTAACAAGAGAGAGAATTGTTACATATTTCTGCCTGGAGATATAACAAAAAAAAACTAAAGAAACTACATAATGACAAAGAAAAAACACATCCACAATAGCTAGTGAGAAGGGCCGGGTGCATTGGTGGGTGGAGGGAAAGTGAAAAGGGTTGAGGGAAATGAGAAAATTGGGAAAAAATTACGAGTTGACAACTCTGGGTAATGAACCTGTTCGCCCCTATGAACAGACCAATTTGGTTGAGATTTCTATCAATACTATTTTTTCCCACTTTTCTTTCATTATTTCGGGCATGGGGGCTGGTTTCCTAAATCTCTCGCCAAGTTCAATTGAAAATCACCATTATTGATAAAAAATATTCAATCTCACCGTGCGCTCATTTTTTACTCTCAGGATGGGTCTCAAAAAATCAAAATCATTCCTCTCTTGCAAAAACTCTGAGCTCACTCCTAAAAACTCTACGCAATAAGTTATACCATACGCGACGGTGGTGCGATGACCTCTCTCCCAAAACTTGCTCATTCCCATACACGGGGTTCGATAATAGAATCGTCTCCCCCCCCCCCCCCCCCCCAATAATAAATCGAAAGTATAAACAATTGAAAGTTAACTAATTGTAGAAGTATACACATGGGGCACATAATGAATACGGGGAGTGAAATTATTGAGAGGCACAGCCTCATTAAAACATAAATGTTCATACTTGAAGCGACTATCAGACTGAAACTTTGAATGACACACTAAGCCTAGATTCTCCTCAAACTCGATAATGAAGAAATCGAGCTCCAAATCGGATGATACTCTAGCCATGTCCTCGATCTCATCCAAGAACTCAAATGTCACAGGTGAAAGTGGTGGAAAATGAAAATGTGGTATGACAAAACATGTGTCATCGGGTGGAAATGCTCGAATGATTTTCTCAATCTCATCACTAAAAGATGAAACCTCACGTTTCAGCATACTTTTGAAAGGCTCGGGTTCACGTTCACAAAGAAGGAATTTATCTATCCTATAATTCCATTTTCTCTCATCTAGGTGACAAAGTTCTCCCAATAACAATTGGACTTCAATAGTGAGATCCTCATTAATCAGGCCGAATTCTTTGTCAAAAGTTTTAAGAGTTATATCTAAAGAAAAATCAGGTGGCCAAACACGTAGATCAGGTATGTCACTATCCCATGGGGTTGTGATATCATTCACTTTTTGAATATACTTGACTTCATTCCCACCTAGCATCTCTCTCATCATACTCATTTTAGGATTACACTCTTAATTCCCTCTCTCATTCTAAACAGTCCTCAATAAACACGCCTCTAGTGGATTGTTAGCATCATTTTCCTTAAAATGTTCGTGTACTACCCCCTCAATAAGATCCGTTTCCCATAGATCATCCTCATCATCCATTTCCTTGATGATGTTGAAGATATTCATTTCAAGTGTCATATTATCAAACGTGAGTTGCATTTTCCTATTACACATGTCAATCAACACATTAGCTTTAGCTAGGAAAGGGCAACCAATGATAAGGGAGACATGATGTCTCGAGGGGGAGGAGGGATCTGTGTCCTAAATGAAAAAAAATCACCGGGAAGTAGAAAGTGTCAACATGGATGATCACGTCCTCAACTACCCCACAAGTTTCCTTCACAAAACTATCTGCAAGGTGGAGATTAATTTTGGTGGGCTTAAGATCTCCGAAATCGATCTTCTTATAGATGGAGTAGGGTATAATGTTGACATTCACCCCTAAATCTAATGAATCCCTATCTATTTTATTATCTCCAGTTATGTACGAAATGGTGTGGGCTCCTGGATCTTTGAACTTTGGTGGGATGTCGCTCAAAAGCGCCGAGTTAATATTTTGTGAAGGAAAAACCTTCTTCCCTTTAAATTTCACTTCATCGTGAGAAAGTCCTTTAAGAACTTAGCATATGCGGGAATTTTCTTTCTATCCTTTAGAAAAGGTAGGTTTAACGTTACTTGCTTAAACACCTCTAAATTTCATTTCATCGCGAGCAAGTCCTTTATGAGGAGGAACCAACTGTTAAAGGTATGGTGCAGCTATATGGGATTTCACTACCACTTCGGGCCTAAACATGTTTTCTTTTTCACTCTCTTCCAAGGGGGAACCTTTGGCCTCTTGGGTGTCGGGAAAAACCCCCTTGTCTTTTTTCTCATCGTGTGGAGGAGGTGACAAGTCAACAACTCTTCCACTACGTAGAGTGATTATCGCTTGACATTTCTCTTTATTTTCTTCTGGAGTAGTCACAAATATTTTACAATGGGGAGGTCACTGGCCTTGGGTGGGAAATTTTCCGTTATCATGGACACTTAAAGAGGATTGCAATTGAGAAAGCGATGCCTTTAAGTGGGAGAATTTTGAGCCTTTTGGGAATTTATTGCTAATTGAGTTTGCATAAATTGACCAGGAGTGTCCTCGAGACTCTTTCACTGTTGGATCACATAAGGCGTAAGAGGAGGAACTTGCATGGGTGGAACTTGCTGGTAAGGTGGGTGTGGTGGCGATTCGGTTGTGCATAACTAAAACCGGTATGCTTCTTCCAAGAGGGATAAAAACAAATTCTCGTGAGGGGCACCAAAATTCCCTTTGTAAGCTCCCACCGCCTCAACTTTCTCTAGGAGATTAATTTTATAGGCTGGTATCATAAAAAATTGATTCGTTAATTATCTCGCCTCACAAATTTCATAAATCTCCTCCTTTAATTCTCGAGATGGGCCGAATATATCTCTCCCCCTATCTACCACCACGTACTTTAGCCCTCTGACTAGAGGTACCACCTTAGGCTATAGCTTTCGCTCACTGCAATCTAGAATAGCCACGGGTCTCTCCTCGTACGAGACGTCTAACTAAAAATCAATCTCCTTGAGTGGAACATGCCAGAAAGATCTCACATTCCTCCTGTACCTCTTGAGTAATGCCATATGAAACACATCGTGTATCCACGGAAGATGCTCTAGTAAGCCTATTCTTTATGCTACTGGTCCAACTCTCTCGATAATAGGGAAAGGTCCCACATACCTCAGTGATAACTTCCCCTTATTTTTGAATCTCATAACTCTCTTCATGGGAGACACCCGTACCAACAGTTGGTCGCCAACCTCTAAATCAATGTGTCTCCGATCGACATCAGCATGACTCTTCTGTGTATCTTGAGCTATCCGAATGCTTCCCCAAATAAGCTCAATCTTGGCAGTCATCTCCTACATCATCACTGGCCCCAATAACTTATTATCCTCCACCTCTAACTAGCAAGCAAGAAAATGACAAGGCCTCCCATAAATCGCCTCAAATGGTTCCTTACCGATAGTAAATTGGTAAGAGTTGTTATACAAAAACTCTACCAATGGAAGGTATCTCTCCCAACCTCCCCCAAAAATCTAGGATGCACATCCTCAACATGTCTTCCAGCATCTGGGTAACCCTCTCAGTCTACCCGTCTGTCTATGAATGGAACCGATACTCAATCGCAAGTCTCTGCCCATGGCCTCCTGAAAACTCTGCCAAAAGAGAGAAATAAAGACCTTGTATCTATCAGATACAATGTTAATTGCCACTCCATGCAACTTCACTATCTCTATGATGAACAACTACACATATTGACTCATTGCATAATCGGTGTGAACTTGCAAGAAATGGGCCACCTTGGTCAGCCGATCCACTATCACCCAAATGGAATCCTGACCTCTTTGTGACGTCATCAATCCAGTAATAAAGTCCATAAAAATTCTCTCCCACTTCCACATGGGAATATCGAGTGCCTGCAGCGTCCCTGAAGGTCACTGACAGTCAACTTTCATAAGTTGACATGTTACACACTTCGAAACAAACTCTGCTATGTCTCGCTTTGTACCTGACCACCAGTATTGTCTCCTCATATCCTGGTACATCTTATCCCTGCTGGTATGTGCAATAAACCTCTAACCCTGAGGCCATGACATAACTGCATGTCTCAAATCTTCATCCTCTGTCACTATAAGTCTCCCATTAAACCATAGACCACCCTCTGAGCTGATCGAGTAAGACTCTTCACCCTCAACTAACAACTGTCGTACCCTGTTTTGATAGGATTGATCCTCTGGCTGTGCCTTCACTACCCGCATGACAATCCCAGGAGTGATAGATAAAACTGCCATGGATGCTTAGGAAACCTCATCATCATGCCGAAGCTCACTCCACTTCTCCTTTTAGACCTCTGTTATCTCTCTTGTAGGTTGTCGACTCAACGTGTCTGCCACCACGTTAGCCTTACTAGGATAATATTGTATGTCAAACTGGTAGTCCTTTACAAATTATAGCCACTGCCTCTGCCTCATGTTCAAATCCTTTTATGTGAAGAGATACTAAAGTGACTTATTAACTGTGAACAAAGTGGACTACTCCCCCAGAAGATAATGTCTCCATATCCTCAACGTAAAAATGACCGCTGCTAACTCAAGGTCATGGTGGGGTAATTTTTCTCATGGGGCTTAAGCTTTTGGATACATAAGGTATAGTCCTCTCCTTCTGCTAAAATACACCCCCAATTCCCGACGAGGATGCATCGGTATAAACTCGGTACTCTAATCCTCCCCTAGGCAAAGAAAGTACAGGTGTTGATGTCAACTTATCCTTTAGCTCATCAAACGTTAACTGATAATAATCGCTCTAAACAAATGGTACCCCTTTGAGAATCATCTTTGTCAATGGACCTGCAATCTTCGAGAACCCCTTGATTAAGCGACGATAATACATCGTCAACCCCAAGAAGTTACGAATCTCGATCGGTGTCATGGGCTATCCCCACTCCCCCACCGCCGATACCTTACTCAGTTCAATAGTAATGCCCCTTTTGGATACAATGTGGCCAAAAAACTGCACCTCTTGATGCTAAATTACAAACTTCCCAAATTTGGCATTCAACTGATGGTCGTGTAACGTCTGCATAATCATACGCAGATGCTCTGTGTGCTCATCCTCGGTGCACGAATATACCAAAATGTCATCTATAAACATAATCATGAACTGGTCTAGGAACTCCCTGAATACCTTATTCATAAGGTCCATAAACACCATCGGTGCATTAGTGAGCCCAAACGACATCACCCTAGACTCGTACGATCCATACCGTGTGATAAAAGCAATTTTAGAAACGTCCTCCTCCTGAATGTGCAACTGATGATACCCAGATCTCAAATCAATTTGGGAGAAGTACGCCGCTCCCCTCAATTGGTCAAAAAGGTCATCAATCCTCGGCAACAGATACTTATTTCGTATCAAGACCTTATTCATCTCCCTATAGTCGACACACAAGCGGAGTGAACCATCCCTCTTCTTCAGAAATAATATCGATGCACCCCCCGACGATATACTCTGTCGAATGAAACCTTGACCTAAGAGCTCCTGAATCTTCTCTCTCGACTCATGCCTTTCTGAAGGTTCCATATGGTAAGGTACTCGTGCAATCATTCTCGAACCAGATTTTATATCTATAAAAAACTCAATATCATGATTGGATGGTAGCCCTGGTATCTCCTAAAATACGTCCTCAAATTACCTCACAATTGGAATTGAGTCTAACGGTATAACTACCTCCTTTGAGGTATCCTCCTCAATATAATATAAGTGGGTACGCGATCCTCCCTCAGGAAGAGGCATCGCCACAAGGAACATCTCCTGCCCTAGAATGGAAAACATAATGGTCCTCTCATAGGAATCTACCATCACCCTATAGCCTGCCAACCAATCCATACCCAAAATCACATCAGAACCCTCTATATCTAACATGAGGAGGTTCATTTCTAAGCTCAGTCTCCCTATAACAATATCAACTCCTCTACAAATCTAATGCATTAATGAACCACTACCCATCGATGACTCTACACACGTAAGGATACTATCGGTTGCCTCTAATAGTCTGACAACTCTAGCAAATTTGTTTTTTATAAAAGAGGGTGATGCCCCAATATAAAATAGAATCCTACCCTCAAGCCCATGAATAAAAAATGTACCCTCTATTGCTGGTGGCGCTTGAGGTTTTGGTGGCATGGATACATCCCAGATGTTATACACATGATCGTAGTGTTTCTGCCCCTGCTATTGCTATAGGGTTGATGGTGTAACAACCCAAGGTTTTGGAGTCGACAATTTATTTATTTTGGGAGAAATAAATAATATTTTATTGGAGAAATAATTAAATTGGCAATTGAGGTAAAAAATTAGAGTCATTAGAGAGAGTGTCGAATGTCAATTCTGAGGGTACCATTGTTTTCGGAAGGGTCGAGAAAGTCGAAATGACTGTACTTGGGGTCTATTTAGGTTCCAAAATAAATTAGGACCATTTGACTCGAATTAAAGTTACCGAGTCATTTAAAGATGTGTATCTTGGGATTTAAGGCTTAAAAGCCACGTGAGAAGTCATTCTCACTTAAGAGAGAAAGAGAAAAATAAAGAAAGAAAGAGAAGAAGAAAAGGAAGGAGAAAAAGAGAGAGAAAGTGGAGGATTTCTGGCCAATACGAGATCTCAAGGCAGATTCAGACCCTACGAACCCGAGGCAAGTGATTAAACTTGCTAAATAATTGAAGTGTACATTTATTGCATGATTTGTGGATTGATATTTTGGGTTTTAGGTTAAATTTGTCAAAACCTAATTTTTGGGAAAAACCTTAGATTTGTAGTGCATAAATGGATTTAAGGTTAGAAATTAGTTTATATGTATTCTAGGATGAATATTGTTGATATATTTGTGATTCGGTTGAAGAAAAATGGAGAGAAAACCATTAATATGAATTTTGGGATTTTTGGCTTACTAAAAAAGTAGCCATTTTCGAGCCTCCAGGTAGGCCGAATCGATTCGGCCCCCTAGCCGAAGCGATTCGGAAATATGCAGGTGCCCAGGTCTGAGTGACCAAATCGATTCGAACTCCAGCCGAATCGATTCGGCCTGAGACAGAGTCCCAAGTCTGATGACCCGAATCGATTCGCCTTCCTGGCAGAATCGATTCGCTGGGTCGAATCGATTCGGAATAAGCCCGAATCGATTCGGAAACAGGGCTTTTGGAGGGATTGTTTTTCTAAAGAGAAATTCATCCCGTTTTGTTCGAGGTTATCGATTGGGATCTCTATAGGAGATATTTGGAGCAGGTTTTGGAGACTTTTAGCGAGTTTCCCCTAAAAGAAATTTTGGAGTCATATTGACTAAATTTGAGGAATACCGACTAGAGACTTTGGTATTTTTCTATGTGGGGAAGTCCACTTTTATTTGAGGTTTGTTTGGTGATGATAACTTTAATGGTTCATAAACTATATTGAACCTTATAATGGATGGAGAATTATAATACTATTTGATGTGCAAATGGATATAGAAATATCCTTATTGATGATTGATTTGGGAGATATCTCACACAATGAGAAATGCTAATTGAGGTGCAATAGGATATAGAATATCCTTAACTTAAATTGAATTGAAAGACAATTCATACTAGAAGCGACATGAGAGATTCAAGCGAGAATTAGTATAGTATATACTAAGTGGGGTAAATGTGTGAGTATTGACGGTTAGTGTATCAAGAGAGGGATATACTAAACAATGATGTTAATCAAATTTACGCCTAAGAGCGTATAATGAAAATGAATATGATGTTGCAGGTATGCCTTATATAAATGGTATATCTTTTTATGTGGGATGTATGTATACCTTATATGATGGTGTATATACATGTTAAGCATACCCCCTCCTTGCTATCATTGGGAAGTTTCGTGCGTAGAGGGTGAGCATTCTGACTAGAAAAGCAGGATGTGGATATTCCCCAGGTCATAGTCGTCCTTTGTGGTCAACAAATGACATTTATGATATATATATATATCTATTTATTTTGAGGGTGAGAGGTCGGGGGTATGTGACGCTCTCACTTGCCGGTTAGGAACTATGACCGCTTCCCGGGACGTTGTGTGCGTGAGTTGATCACGAGGTGGGTGTTGTTGAACCCCACCAGGTGGCCCCAGTTTGCTACGTATATGGGCTGCTGGAAGGTGATAGCATGTGAGCCTGTGTCCTTCGAGTTATAGCTCGGTTGGATGGTTATTATTGTTTGTTGTTGTATTTGGGTGTCAAGGGCATAATGGACCTCAATGACCCACATTGCCAGGATTAGTGTATCGGGGGGGGGGGGGGGGGGGTTCCTTGTTTGGATTTCGCTTCGGCGAGACGTCCCACGCACGAACCGCAGTGTAATGTTGGAACTTGGGGATAAGTTTAGTCCTTAATTCTCATCATTATATAAATATATCACCTATCCCGACAATCGACAGTGCCAGGAGTAGTGTAACGGGGGGGTTCCTTGTTTGGATTTCGCTTCGGCGAGACGTCCCACGCATGAAACGCCGTGTACTGTTGAGAATTGGGAATATTCCTTAATTAAAATTGGACAATAATCATTTGGGTTACATGCATCTTGCATTGAGGGCATAATGAGCCCCGAGAATCGATACGGTTAGGAGTAGTGTAACGGGAGGGTTCCTTGTTTGGATTTCACTTCGGCGAGATGTCCCACGCACGAAACGCAGTACCGTGTTGAGAATCGGGAGGAGTTTAGTCCTTAACTCTTAATGCTAATAACTCATATAATAAATATATATGGTTTCATGCCTTATATGGGCATCACTAGAATATAAATTCTAGTAAATGAGATTGTTGATGGTGTATGTGATGATGTGGACATGATTGGATCATGTAACTTTATATGTTCAACAAATGAACATTATAAAGATAATTATAACTATTACATTAAAGATAATGTATTTGACTTCTAAATTATTGGAACGAATGTAGAATTGGGAGATAGGTTAGATGGTTTCACTTAAATACTTTATTTGGGTTTAAGTTAGAATCCTCTTACCTAATTAGAATCGGACATCCTTTTGGAGACACGTGCATATGCTTAGTGCGCGCTTTAGATGAGAGGTGAGTTGAAATGTTATGGAGTGTTCGATTCCAACTAAATCATGTAATAATGTATTTATAATTATTATGCATTTTAATACACTTACTATAAACTGTTTTTCAAAACTCGGGCTCTGACCCGTTTATATTTTCCTCCTCCATGTATATATTGTATTACTACAGGTGTTCCTCCGTAAGGACGCCTTTGATATTCCTCCATCCAGGATTTGTGGAGCTGTGGCAGTAGCGGACTGTTGCGGCACTTTGCTTTAGTCAATTCCTATCTATTGTACATCTAGATTAGGATTCAGTTGTATTGAGTTAGTATTAAAGTGTTGTAGATTAACACTTTCATATTTTATTTATCAGATTATTGTATTGTCTGTTGCCCGACAGCATATTCGGGTATTTCATTGTCGAGATTTTTGTTGTACAATGTATTGTACTCTTTTATCATTGGAGCATGCACATTTCACACCATAGTTAGATGTATATTGTTGGTTGTGTGCATTATTGGTTTTGTTGTTATTGTTAAAAATAAAAGTTTTAAATTTTTGGCAATTCGCACTTTATGATTTCGGGTAGTTAGCCTTATGTTACAGTGTTTAGTGGTTGATGTTGAGACTGTACCATCTGAGATACCTGATTTATGTAGTATAGGGCTGGCCACCCGTTATTATTTGGAGCGGGTTGTCTTAGATGGTGATGGTGATAGTGCTGTAGGAGGTACTGGAGCCTATTGTCCTTGCTGAGTACCCTGCTGTTGTGCTCCACCCTGTTGTGGGCAATCCCTCCTCTTGTGACCCTACTGGCCACATATAAAGCACTGACCCAAGAATACCCTCTCTCCCTGGCCCTACTATCCCTGACACTACTGGTTTTGCTGGCCTCGGCCCCGTTGGCCTCCCCCTTGGTTCGCTTAGCCCTGATGGCCCTAAGGAACCTGTTGCTAATTTAGGGCCTGCTGACCCTATCGGTAACCGTGCCTGAATCTCTTAGCATTATTACCCTGTCAAGAATCCTGCCCCTGCTGATTAACCATCTTCTGTTACTGAGGTGCTCTACTAGCACCACCCCCATTAGCCTTGCCCAGCTGGGTAGGATCTACTCTTTTTTTACTTCCTTTTGCGTGGAACCAATGATCATCGTAGTGAACAAGTGAGACATTAATGACATCAGTATATGTCATTAACGCGGGGTTACCTATCAAATGTTGCCTGATCTTCTAGACCAGACAATCCATGAACTTAGTTTTCTTTCTATCTTTATTCCTCACCTCATGTGGCATAAAGTTAGCAAGACGGGTGAACTCCTCCACATAGTCAGCTACTTAGCGGTCACCCTAACTAACTTCCCCAAACCTCTTACACATCTCCAACTCAATGACATGTGGTAAGTACTTATGGTCGAACCGCACCCATAACACTATAATGATCATCAAATCTTTCTCCTTAGTGGTGGTAAAAAACTCCAACCAGTGTAAAGACCCTCTAGCCAGTCTGAAGGTAGCTAACATCTATTTTTGTCCCTCGGTACAATCCACCATGTGCAAATGGCACTGAATGTTATTTTTCCACTGACATGCTATAACGACATAAGTACTGCCCTAAAACTCAGGTGAATGGTCCTTCTGAAATGTCTCCCTGACTTACTACCAAGAAGATGGCCCTGGCTGGGCTTGAACTTTTAGTGCCACTGGCGGCTGGGCCTGGGGAAAATGGGCTAGCATAGATGTCATGACAGCATTGACCACCCGGGCCACTATCTCTACCACCTGGGCAGTCAAAATCATATTTGCTGGTGGTGGTACCTGTGGCTCCTGTCGAGCCTCGCTCAAATCCTCTCTAGCCTCGGTCCTATCCGCTTGTTCTCTCCTCGATGGCATATGAAAATAAATCGAATTTGTATGAGTTCATAGTCAATACAATTAAAATAGCAGAAGTATGTAAATCACACACACGTCAAGATAAAAGAAATAGTTCTAATAATAGGGCTCTAAATCCAACGAAAGCTACACTGAAATTGTAGTAAGCCATGCAGATCCTATGGACTCTAAAACTTGATGCTCTAATACCATCTGTGACACCCCGTATAATTAAATATCGGGTGATCAATCATTTATTAAATTAAATCAGGATTTACAAATTAGTTTATTCTTAGCATCACTGCCGAAAACCAAATTAATTACCAATCACATATTATTTAATTAGAGTAGTGACAAATTTTATCTGTCATTAAACAGATAACAACATGCGAAAAACCAAATTAAAAACATACACCAATAAAAGTCTAATCCATCACAAGATATAGATAAATAAAGTGTTTCCTAATAAACCATCGGCTAAAACCAAACTAACACTATACCAAAACCGGCGAATGGTCACGGCTAAAATCCCTAACGAAGACTCTGGATCGCGGACTTGGTCCGTGACCATTTTGGGGGGGGGGGGGGGGGCGCGACCAATTTTGTGGGTCGACCCAAGTCCGTGAACAAATGGGGGTCATGGCCCTGAGAGGGTCACGAAAGATGGTCGCGGACTTGGGTTGTGACCCACACCACGACGGAAAAAAATGGTCACGGCCAAAGTCCATGACCCACTTCACGACGAAAAAACATGAGAAAAAAATGGTCGAGACCAAAGTCCGTGAATTCTAACCGTGAGGAAAAATTGTCGCGGCTAAAGTCCGTGACCCACACCGCGACGATTTTTTTCCCATTTTTTTTCGTCGTGGTGTGGGCTAAAGTCTGTAACCCTAAGTCATGATATTTTCAAATTACATTCCTATTGTCAAATCAGGAGTCTCATGATTGCAAGGTCACGTTCGGGGGGTTATTTTGGGTTTTTTCCCTCTAATGCCATTTTTTAAGCCTAAGTATATATATTTCAAATTATCATCGTATTCTTAAATTGGGAGTTCTGTGATTGTACGGTTAGTCCCTACGAGTTACATTGGTCCCATGTGAGGTGTTGGTACCTCTCACGGGACCGTACGGGGGTTGTTTCGGGGTTTCTCCCTCTAATGCTATTTTTTAAGCCTAAGTGTAAATATTTTCAAATTATTATCATATTCTCAAATGGGGAGTCCCGTGATTGCGTGGTAAGTACCTACGAGTTACGTTGATCCGATGTGAGGTGTTGGTACCTCTCACGGGGCCGTTCAAGGAGTGTGTCACAATTTCTCCCTCTGACGCCATGTTTTTAAGCCCAAGTCCTGATATGTCAAATTATTGTTATATTCACAAATCGGGAGTCCCGTGATCTAGCGGTCAGTTCCCACGGGTTACATTGGTTTCGCATGAGATGTTGGTGCCGCTCATGGTACTTTTCAAAGGCTATTTTGGGGTTTCACCCTCTAACGTCATGTTTTTAAGCCTAAGTCTAGATATTTTCAAATTATCATCGTATTCTCAAATTGGCATTATCGTGATTGTGCGGTCAGTACCTACCTGTTACGTTGTTCCCGTGTGAGGTTTTTGTACCTCTCATGGGATGGTTCGAGGGTTGTTCTAGGGTTTTGCTCTCTAATGCCATTTTAAGCCTAAATCGTGGTCAGTTTCTACGACTTACATTAGTCCCGTGCGAGGTGTTGGTGCCTCTCATGGCACCGTTTGGGGGTTGTTTCGGGGTTTCACCCTCTAATGCAATTTTTAAAGCCTAAGTCTAGATATTTTCAAATTATCATTGTATTCTCAAATCGGGGGTCCCGTGATTGCGCGAACAGTCCCTACGAGTTACATTGGTCCCGTTCGAGATGTTGGTGACTCTCACAGGGCCATACGGGGGGTGTGTTGAAATTTTGCCCTCGGACGCCATGTTTTTAAGCCCAAATCCTGATGTCTACAAATTATTATCTTATTCTCAAACTGAGAGTCTCGTGATCGCGCAGTTAGTTCCGATGGGTTACATTGGTCCTGTGCAAGATGTTGGTTCCTCTCACGATGCTATTATGGGGTTTTGTCCTCTAACGTCATGTTTTTTTGCCTAAGTCTATATATTTTCAAATTATCATCATATTCTGAAATCGGGGGTCCCGTGATCTCGCGGTCAATTACTATGTGTTACATTGGTCCCGTACGAGGTGTTGGCGCCTCTAAAGGGACGTTCGGGGGTTATTTTGGGGTTTCGCCCTCTAATGCCATTTTTTAAGCCTAAGTCTAGATTTTTTCAAATTATCATTGTATTCTCTAACCGAGATTGCGCAGTCAGTGCCAATGAGTGAATTTGGTCCTATGCGAGGTGTTGGTGCCTCTCACGGGACTGTTCCGGGGTTAGTTTGGGGTGTCGCCCAGTAATTCTATTTTTTAAGACTAAGTCAAAATATTTTCAAATTATCATTGTATTCTCAAATCGGGAGTCCAGTGATTGCGCAGTCAGTCCCTACGAGTGACATTGGTCCTGTTCGAGGTGTTGGTGCCTCTCACGGGGCCATTTGGGTGTGTGTGTCAAAATTTTGCCCTCTGACGCCATGTATTTGAGCCTAAGTCATGATATTTTCAAATTATCATCGTATTCTCAAAATAGGGAGTCTCGTGTTCATACGATCAGTTCCCACAAGTTACATTGGTCTCGTGCGGGATGTTGGTGCCTCTCACAGTGATGTTCGGGGCCTTTTTTGGGGTTTCGCCCTTTAACGTCATTTTTTTTGCCTAAGTCTATATATTTTCAAACTACCATCGTATTCTCAAATTGAGGATCCCGTGATCATGCGGTCAGTTCCTACGAGTTACATTGGTCCCGTACGAGGTGTTAGTGCCTCTCACGGGACCGTTCGGGGGTTGGTTCGGGGTGTCGCACTCTAATTCCATTTTTTAAACCTAAGTCTAGATATTTTCAAATTATAGTCATATTCTTAAATTAAGAATCCCATGATTGCGCGGTCTGTCCCTACGAGTTACATAGGTCCCGTGCGAGGTGTTGGTGCCTCTCACAAGACCATTCGGGGGTTGTTTCGGAGTTCCCCCTCTAATGATATTTTTTAGGCCTAAGTCTAAATATTTTTAAATTATCGTCATATTCTCAAACCGGGAGTCCCTTGATTGTGTGGTCAGTCCCTACGAGTTACATTGGTCCCGTGCGAGGTGTTGGTGCCTCTCAGAGGCCGTTTGGGGTGTCTCAGAATTTTTCCCTCTGACGCCACGTTTTAAAGCCTAAGTCATAATATTTTCAAATTATCATTGTATTCTCAAATTAGGAGACTCCTGATTGCGCGTCCAGTCCCTACGAGTTACATTGGTCTCGTGCGTGGTGTTAGTGCCTCTCACGGGACCATTCGGGGGTTGTTTCAGTGTTTCACCCTCTAATGCCCATTTTTAAGCCTAAGTCTATATATTTTTAAATTATCATCATATTCTCAAACCGGGAGTCCCGCGATTGCAAGATCAGTTCCTACGAGTTACATTAGTCCCCTGCAAGGTGTTGGTGCCTCTCACGGGACCATACGGGGTTATTTGGGGGTTTCGCCCTCTAATGCCATTTTTTATGCCTAAGTATAAGTATTTTCAAATTATCATCATATTCTCAAACCGAGAGTCCCGTGATTCCGCGATCAGTCACTATGAATTACATTGGTTCGGTGCGAGGTGTTGGTGCCTCTCATAGGCCCGTTCCGGGGGTCTGTCGAAATTTCATCCTCTAACGCCATGTTTTTAAGCTCAAGTCTTGATATTTTCAAATTATCATTGTATTCACAAATCGGGAGTTCCGTGATCATGCAGTCATCTCCCACGAGTTACATTGGTCCAGTGCGAGATGCTAGTGCCTCTCACGGTGCTATTCGGAGGCTATTTTGGGGTTTCGCCCTCTAACGTCATATTTTAAGCCTAAGTCTAGATATTTTCAAATTATCATTATATTATCAAATCGTGAGTCCCGTGATTGCGTGATCAGTCCCTACAAGTTACGTTGGTCTCGTACGATTTTTTAGTGCCTCTTACGGAACCGTTCGGGGGTTGTTCTGGGGGTTCGTTCTCTAATGCCATTTTAAGCCTAAGTCTATATCTTATCAAAGTATCGTCATATTATCAAACTGGAGGCCTCGTGATCACGCAATCTGTTCCTACGAGTTGCATTGGTCCCGTGCGAGGTGTTGGTGCCTCTCACGAGGCCATTAGAGATTGTTTCGGGGTTTCACCCTCTAATGCCATTTTTAACCTAAATTGAGATATTTTCAAATTATCATCATATTCTCAAATTGGTAGTCCCATGATTGTGCGATCAGTTCCTACGAGTTATATTAGTCCCGTACGAGGTCTTGGTGCCTCTCAAGGGGATGTTTGGGGTGTGTGTTTAAATTTCGCCCTCTAACGCCATGTTTTTAATCCCAAGTCCTGATATTTTTAAATTATTGTCTTATTCTCAAATTGGGATCACAGTGATCACGCAGTCAGTTCTCACGAGTTACATTAGTCCCGAGCGAGATGTTGGTGCCCCTCACAGTGTTATTCGGGGGCTATTTTGGGGTTTCGCACTCAAACGTCATGTTTTTAAACCCAAGTCTAGATATTTTTAAATTATCGTCATATTCTCAAATCGAGAGTCATGTCATTGCACGGTAAGTCCTTACAAGTTACGTTGGTCTCGTGCGAGGTGTTGGTGCCTCTCACAGGACCGTTATATATATTTTAAAATTATCATCATATTCTCGTGATCGCGCGGTCAGTTCCTACGAGTTACATTGGTCCATGCGAGGTGTTACTGCCTCTCACAGGGCCGTACCAGGGTTATTTCGGGGTTTCACCCTCTAATTCTATTTTTAAGCCTAAGTCTAAATATTTTTAAATTATTTTTGAATTCTTAAATCGGGTGTCCCGTGATTGCGTGATCAGTCCCTACGAGTTACATTGGTACTGTGCGAGGTGTTGGGGTCTCTCACGGGGCCGTTCAGGGGGTGTGTCGGAATTTCGCCCTATGACGTCATGTTTTTAAGCACAAGCGGTGATATTTTCAAATTATCATCATATTCTCCAATCGGGAGTCCTGTGATCGCGCGATCAATCACCATGAGTTACATTGGTCCCGTGTGAGATGTTGGTGCCTCTCATGGTGCTGTTCAGGGGCTGTTTTGGGGTTTCACCCTCTAATGTCATGTTTTTAAGCATAAGTCTATATATTTTAGAATTATTATCCTATTCTCAAATAGGGGGTTCCGTTATCGCGCAGTCAGTTTTTACGAGTTACATTAGTCCCGTGCGAGGTGTTGTTACCTCTCACGGGACCGTTCGGGGGTTATTTCGGAGTTTGACCCTATTATTCCATTTTCTAAGCCTAAGTCTATATATTTTCAAATTATCATTGTATTCTCAAAGAGGGAGTCCCGTGATTGTGCGGTCTGTCCCTATGAGTTAAATTGGTCCCGTACGAGGAGTTGGTGCCTCTCACGGGACCATTCGGGAGTTATTTTGGGGTTTCACCCTCTAATGCCATTTTTTAAGCCTATGTATAGATATTTTAAAATTATCATCATATTCTCAAATAGGGAGTCCCATGATTGCACGATCTTTCCCTATGAGTTACATTGGTCCCTTGCGAGGTGTTAGTGCCTCTCACGAGACCATTCAGGGGTTATTTCGGGGTTTCGCCCTCTAATGCCATTTTTGGAGCCTAAGTATATATATTTTCAAATTATCGTTGTATTCTCAAATCGAGAGTCCCATGATTGCACAGTCAGTCCCTACGAGTTACATTGATCCCGTATGAGGATTTGGTGCCTCTAACGAGACATACAAGGGTTGTTTCGGGGTTTCTCCCTTTATTGTTTTTTTAATCCTAATCAAAATATTTTCAAATTATGGTTTTATTCTCAAATCGGGAGTCGTGTGATTGCACGGTTAGTCCTTATGAGTTACATTGGTTCCGTGCGAGGTGTTGGTACCTCTTACGGGGCCATTCGGGGTGTGTGTTATAATTTCACCCTTTGATACCATGTTTTTAAATCCAAGTCCTGATATTTTCATATTATCATCATATTCTAAAATCAGGAGTACCGTGATCGTGCGGTCATTTCCCCGGAGTTACATCGGTCCCTATTACGATCAACCTACCTACTAAACTACTGCTCGAATGTTGCCTTGTCACGTCTAATAGCCGTAACCCACACCAAGAAATGTTCATGGCCCCAAGTCATGACCCCATATGTGTGTGTTTTGTTTTTCATTGTGCGTAGGTCATGGCCCAAGTCCGTGACCCATCCGTGACCAAACTTGGAGGGAATGTTGGCGTGAATTTGGCGCGAAGATGCTCACGACCTAGTCATGGCCTAATTCCGTGACCTGAATTGGTCAGGGGTTTAGACCGTGACCACTTCCAGAGCATTCATGACACAATGTTGAAATAAATATGGTCACGCCAAAAAATAAGAGGGTTAGAGTCCAAGTCCGTAAGCATTGCGAACTTGGGCCGTGACTAACTCGGCGTGACCATTCGTAGGATTTAGTGTAGTGTAAATGAATCCAACATTATAATAATTGAATAAAATATGAAAGGGGCAACATGCCCATATGAAAAACTATAATACTGAAGTCCTTCCAATAGATCCTACACTACGAGATGAGGAAATGAAACGTTTAATTAAAACTCTTGCAAGCATCCACTTGTGTTGCAGCTGTGTGTCCCTGGAACAGAATATCAAGTACGCTGTCCCTATGGATGGACACCTAAAAGGTTTAAAAAATATTTTTATAGCAAGAGTTAGTACTCAAAACGTTTTGAAAATATTTTTTCAAGAGTTTATCACAGTTCAAAGTTTGGTTATTGTTTGCACATGTTAGGTTCATGTACACTCTCTTGAATTTTCGCACCCCTCAACTATTGTGCATGGCTAACGTTCTCTACTTAGCTTACCTAGCTGTACTACCCAAGCTAACTCTACATACATAACAATTTGGACTATTCACATCTCTAAGTCCCCGTACCGCCCATACAATACGCTAACCAAATTAACATTTCTACCCATACAGTACATTTAATCATCGTCTTAATTCTCTCAATGCGACTAAACTCCCATAAGCCTATCATGGCCTACTATAATATAATAGATCCCTCATTATATTCTAACAATCTCCCAAAAGTTTTACTAAAAAAATTAGGAGTTCAAATTAGGAGTTCTAGGCACAAAGGGAGATTTTACATTTTTCTGGGAATAAAATCGGTTCGCCCCTCTGAACTGAACTAGTTTGCAATTTTGAACCTTGTCTTCTTCGTTTTACGAATGCGTTTTTCACCATTAATGCACCTATAACTTCCATGTTTCTCCACTAAACTACAAACCAATTGTCCCAAATCCTTCTCACATGTATTAGGACAATTTCTAACATACTTTTTGCATCAAAACATTACGAATAACATTCGAGAATGGATTTAAACATCTAATCCTCTAGGACCCTAGATTTTCATGTTCTTCCTCTATTATTCATCAAAACCTAGATTTAATTCGTCGATAATCATACGAAGTCTTTACTTTAGTATCCTATATAGATATCAAATATTTCTACATGCAATTCATACCCAAACATGCATTCAAATCAATCTTTTCTTCCAAGAATCATCAAAATAATCAATATAATTGAAACCCTAATTACATGGGTATTATAACTCCATATTGATTATAATAAACACTTGCCTTAGTACTGTAGATTCTGATTTCATGGATTAGAAGTTAAGTTAATTATTTTTCTCCTCAAATCTTCTTTCCCAAGTGTTTGTGGTGCAAGACTCATTTGAATTTCTCAACAACACTTCGTTAAGCTCCAAGATTGGTCTCTAATGGCTTCTCTATGTTTTCTAACCTCTAAACCCTTGCCCCCAATCCTTATAAGCTGATTAAGAGTTCTAAAATTCACGTGCATCTAAACTTCAAAATATAAAATGACCAAAATACCCTCATATGGTCCCGATTTAGATTAAAATCGACCCGTGACTCAATTGACATCCTCAGGTATACTATTTTAACTAACTCGACCTTCCTGACTCATCGCGACCTTACAATCATCATCCGAGTCACTCTAAATAAATATCCTGTCTTGACCCTAAGTTAGTCGACACGTGACTCTCGGTTGAGATAAATTCTAATTACGCCCATATCACTCACTGTGACATAATTTCCAATAATTAACCATTTACTATTCACTGAGTAAATCATATTCACAATATTAATCTTTATCTCACTCTCGATTAATATTTAATAGTCATATTACTATTCAATTTAGTTAAATTCCTTCCCTTGCGTAATTTAAAATAAAATAATTTAATTACCGAATTAATTAAATCTCAAATATGCATAAATATGGGGTACTACATACTTTCCTCCTTACAAAGGAATTTCATCCTCAAACTTAGGTCATATATGCGGTAAAAAACTTTGGATAATGCTCTCTCATGGCATCCTCCCGCTCCCAAGTAGACTCATCAATGCTGTGGTGTCCCCACTACACTCTGACTTCAGGTACTGCCTTAAGTTGTAGATTTTGCTCACTGTGATCTAGAATAGCTACGGATCTGTCCTCATACGATACGTATGGATACAAATCAATCTCCTCGAAATGGAATGTGCTAAAAATATCTCTCACTCCTCCTGTACTTCTTCAGCGATGCCACGTGGAACACGTCGTGTGTCCACTGAAGATGCTCCGGTAAGCCCATTCTATATGCTACTGGTCCCACTCTCTCGATAATAGGGAAAGGTCCCACGTACCTCGATGCTAACTTCCTCTTATTTTCAAACCTCATAACTCCCTTTATGGGAGACACCCGTACCAATACTTGGTTGTCAACCTCTAAATCAACGTGTCTCCGATCAGCATCAACACAACTCTTCTTCCTGTTTTGAACTATCCAAATGCGTCCCCTGATAAACTCAATCTAAGAAGTCATATCTTGTATCATCTCTGGCCCCAATAACTTGTTGTCCCCCACCTTTAACCATCAAGCGGGTGAATGACAAGGCCTCTCATAAAGCGCCTCAAATGGTGCCATATCGATGGTAAATTGGTAAGAGTTGTTATGCATAAACTTTATCGCTCCTAAAATCCCCCAAAATTTAGGATGAACATCCTCAACATGTCTTCCAGCATCTGGTTAACCCTCTCAGTCTGCCTGTGGATGGTAAGCAATACTAAATCGTAAGTTTGTGCCCATGGCCTCCTGAAAACTCTGCCCAAAGTGAGAAACAAAGACATTGTCTCTATCAGATACAATGTTAATTGGCACTCCATTCATCTTCACTATCTTTGTGATGAACAATTGTACATGCTGACTCGTGTCATAATCGGGGCGAAATTGCAAGAAATGAGCCACCTTGGTCATCCGATCCACTATCTCCCAAATGGAATCGTGACCCCTCTGCGACGTCGACAACACAATGACAAAGTCCATCGAAATGATTTTCCACTTCGACACGAGAATCTTGAGTGGCTGTAGTATCCATGAAGATAACAGACAACCAACTTTCACAAGTTGACAAGTAACAAATTTTGAAATAAACTCTTCTATGTCTCGATTCATACCGGACCAATAGTATTGTATCCTCATATCCTGGTACATCTTATCTCCGCAAATCTCGAACCATGAGAGTGTGACATAACAACATTTCTTAAATACTCATCCTCTAGCACTACAAGTCTCCCAATAAATCGTAGACCTCCCTCTGAGCTGATTGAGTAAGAATATGCACCCTCGACTAACAACTATCATACCCTATCCTAACATGATTGATCTTTTGCCTGTGGCTTCACTAACTTCATCATAATCTCATGAGTGGTAGATAAAACAACCATGCATGCACATGAAACTTCATTATCATGTCGAATTTCACTCCACTTCACCTTCCAGACCTATGCTATCTCTCCAGTAGGTCATCGGGTCAACGCGTCTTCCACCAAGATGATATTGTATGTCAAAATGGTAGTCCATTACAAACTCTATCCACTTCCTCTGCCTCATGTTCAGATCATTCTATGTGAAGAGATACTGAAGTGACTTGTTGATCGAGTGGAAGAACCGAGCGTCCGTGTAATACGCTAGTCTTCGTTATCGGCTTCCAACCTCAATACAAAAAAACCCTAAACTTATAACTACACTTCTTAAGGAGTATAGTGGTGAGTCTGGGTATCGAATCCATAGGGAATTAGGACGTGTGAGCATGACGATAAAGGTAAGGTAGTTTAATCCTAAAGTTGATGTTAAAATAAAATAAAAGAAAAAGATGATTGATTTTTATGGATTTTATCTATGAATTAACTAGATTCAATTAAATTAACCTATGCATGCGAAATTAACTAACTAAGAAGGAATTAATATGAATGAGAAATGGGTTAAGAATACACTCCCCCAAACCCTAGTGTGTATGCTAGTACAAAATTAGTCATAAATTAGATAATTGATCAGACCCAGTCTTTAGTACTCGAAAGCATTAAATATATGAGGTTCAAGCCCGCATCATACATAATCAAAGAATGAGTAAAGCAGTGTTGCAATAGTTCATGCATGTTGCATCCTTAAGCACCCCAGTTACCTAAGGCAAACGAGGTCAAAAGGTCTACAATGGTTGTGAAACTATACAACACGATCTAATCACTTATTTAATTTAGAGGACAAATTTTATATCTATGCATACCACATCGGGTTGGGTTCATGCATCCCAACCCTAGAAAACTTAGCTTAACATGATTAAAATAAAAGAAAACTTAAAAGTGAAAGTGCAGGAATTTATAACTAAATCTAGAAAATTGAGAACATGACTTGAATTGGGATTGGAAAATTAGAGAGCAACAATTAATTAAACTAACTAGGAAAGAAGTAAAGATAATAAATTAAAATTACTTGCAATGGATGAATGATAAATATTGAATAGAATTTTAAATCTTGAATAGTAGCCAAACTTCAAAACTAGGGTTCTTGGATACAAGAATCCTTTAAAAACTAACTACTAGCCTCCTACAACTTGATAAAAACAACTCCTTCCACTTCCTAATAGGGTTTGCCCTTTTATAATACCTAAATTTGACTCTTCCCTTGCCTACCCACGTTTTACAACTAATAAAAATGAATTAAACAAGAAATTTCAAGAGTTTTGACTCTTCAGTTCTGAAAACGACTCTTCTTTTCTGAAAATGACTCTTCATTATCTCGCAACTTCAAAACCTCGTAACTTCTTCACCGTAGCTCGGATTGAGGTGCCGTTTTTTCTAGTGTTCTTGTAATTAAAATATCTTCAACTTTGAAATTGGACCCACCTACGGACAAAGGCTGAAAAATTATGAAAATGCCCTTGAACTTCACATTTCTTGCTTTCTTTCACTGTTTTGAGTTCTCCTTCGCACTGACTTGTATGAAATACCTATAAAGCACACGAGAAATACAAAAAACATGAAATACTTGCCAAAAGGGGTTATTAGCATAAATACGAGACAAATCTAAGATATTTATACTGCACGGGATCATAAAAATACCGAAATTAAGGGGATAAATATGAAGAATATGTGCCTAATCACACCCCCTAACTTAGAACTTTTCGCGTCCCGAGCAATGTATGAGAAATTAGTTTAAAGCTCAAATCTTCAAAATTCTTTTATTGGGATAGAATACCTTTTTCGCTGGCAAGCGATTGTATTTAGCTTATGCAACAAGCCTTTAAACCCCTAGGTTACCCTAGTAGGACGAGTGGTGTCTCATGAGGGTTTGCAGTAAATACACCCACAAAATTATTTATTGACTCAAATAAATATCAAAATACTTAAAAATTATACAATTTAAACTTTTCGAAAAATAATCACCATAAATTCATATTCAAATGTCTCAAACCTTAGTGTGTGTGTGCAAAGCCAGAAATTAAACCTCAAATTTCCACCGATTGAGCATTACGTTACTTTTCGAAAATTCGTTTTGATTCAAATTTTTACGGATGCACTCACAAACGAATCACTCGGATTGTAACTATTTTCTCTCGGTATGCATGATATAAAGAGTAAATATAATGGACACAAATTCACGCATTCAAAATTGAAAAGAAGGAAATATATGGTGCAAAGATCTCATCATTGGAATATAGTTATTAGGAAGCGGGAAACATCACCTCTTAATCACACCATTTTAATCTCTTTTATTATCTTTTCATGTCTTAGCTCTCCATGCGGTAATTAATTTCATCATTCGGACTCCGTTAGGACTTTATCGGGTTAAAACGTGTAAAGGGTAAAAATGGGAATGGAATGTTCGAAATTGGAAAATGTCCTTATGAGGTCCATTAGTGCTTTTTCGGGTATTTGCTCATTTTTCTCTTTCTTTTTTTATTTTCATTTCTTCTTCTTTTTAATTTTGTTGAGCATTTCTATTCTTTTCTTGCCCCTTCTTATGCACTTTTCGGACTTTATTTGATGAATATTCAATTTTAACAATTCCGGGCTAATTGGGTTTTTCGGGTTATCAAACGAAAAGGAAAAAAATTATTAGGCTCAAATTGGGTTGCAAAGGGATAATTTTTACACAACTTTATTATGGCTAATATTTTTGGGTACAAACGAGGGCCTACTTCATTGTCCAACTTGCTAATCACATTACCATATGCATCTCGAGATTAATTACATTTAGAGATATATTTAGCATGAATTTTGAGACAACATTTCACACATATTAAAACGCTGAAAAAACTTTGAGTTAATAATAAATTCGGATTGATTTAAAAACTCATAAAAAATTGAAAGGCTCGAAATCTCACCGGGTTTGATCAATCTCCACACTTATTCGTTAAGTCATCAATTTTCTTTCAATATCCATCTTCGGTCAATTTTCGGCTTAGTGCAATTGATTGTTAACAATTTGAGACTTTAAATAGAATAAAGGTGATATTTTCGAAAAATTTAAATTTAAATTTTTATTTATTTTGAAGAAAAATATTTTTGGTTTTTTTCAACTTTTTTGAAAATTTTGAAGTTTTCTAAAAAAATAACGTTTGGAAAGAACATGTGATCGAATCAATGAATCTAAACAATAAATGGGAAGAATATCCCACACCCCCTAACTTAAATGTTGCATTGCCTTCAATGCGAATTAAGAACACAACATAAAGAGAGGAAAAGAAAGATATTACCCAAATGGAGCGATCCCCGATGAGTGCGAGTCCATTGTATCTACAAAACACGTTAGAACCAAGCATAGAAAAAAAAATAACTAAAACTCTAACTATCGAAACTAGACTAAAAAAATAGAAAGAGTAATAATAAAAAACTAAATATTTACAACCTAAAATTTGAACGGCTAATAAATCATACACTAGAAGTCGAAAAATTTGAGGGTCCACCCAAAATACAATTTGACTTTGAGGGATTAATGGTTTGCCCTCACTAGAAAGCATGCCGCCCGAAAAATAAGTATTTCGTTGGAAAAACGGAAGGCATGTGCAAAGCGGAAGAAATGAACCATCACATATTAAAAAATTTAGGGGGATAATGAGGGATTTGAGTGCATAGTGGGATAAGTACCATTGGTATCCAAGAAAAATAGAATCACCTCCCATAGATTTTTCAAGTAGTATGGGAAGCGGGGCACACAAACTGAAAGATTCCATCTCGGAAAACAATTCAAGCATAGAGTCCTTGTCCTCAAAATCTTCTCCCCCAAACTTTTCAACTAGATCTGGTGGAGTGACACGTCTAAGTGTATGGACCGTAAGATGAAGCATCTCAAAAAAACATTCCCATACAAGAATCGGATCAACATCCTCAAGACATTCATCGAGTTCTTGTGATGGATTTAATGGTTCGATAATAGTGAATGAGAATGGTGAGGACATAAATTCAAGATCAAGTGATTCTTCATTGGATTCCTCATTTGGTTGAAAACATTCTTTAGTTTCAAAAATATCGGAAGAGAAATCGTCATTGGATTCGAATAATGCATCCAACTCTTGCTCCCCAAAATGATTTTTTTCCCTATATTCTTTTTCACGCCTTTTTTCTTCAAGCCTTTCATTTTCATAAATTTGGATGGCCTCATCACTGGGCTTGTATTTATGAGACTAATCTTTAGTGATATTGATCCAATGTTCATAAATCACGAGTTTATTCTCCTCCTCACTATTAGCATAACAATGAAAGCCACCAATAGAATTAAAATAAGACATTTCAAATTGGGTAATATAAAAACGTGGCACACATTTTTCTGATTGCTTTTTCTTTATTGAACTTTTTTTTAAGGTCGAATTTGGGATTAACCAACCTAACCTAAAGTCTACCTAATTCCCCGTCAACGACAACATTTTGATCGAGTGGAAAAACCGAGCGTCCGTGTAATACGCTAGTCGTTGTTATCGACTTTCAACCTCAATACAAAAAAACCTAAACTTGTAACTACACTTCTGAATGAGTATATTGGCGAGTCTGGGTATCGAATCCACAGGGAATTAGGACGTGTGAACGTGACGACAAAGGTAAGGTAGTTTAATCCTAAAGTTGGTGTTAAAATAAAAGAAAAGAAAAAGATGATTGATTTTTATGGATTTTATCTATGAATTAACTAGATTCAATTAAATTAACCTATGCATGCGAAATTAACTAACTAAGAAGGAATTAATATGAATGAAGAAATGGGTTATGAATACACTCCCCCAAACCTTAGTGTGTATGCCAGTACAAAATTAGTCATAAATTAGATAATTGATCAGACCCAGTCTTTAGTACTACAAAGCATTACATATATGAGGTTCAAGCTCTCATCATACATAATCAAAGAATGAGTAAAGCAGTGTTGCAATAGTTCACGCACGTTGCATCCTTAAGCACCCCGGTTACCTAAGGCAAACGAGGTTAAACGGTCTACAATGGTTGTGAAACTATACAACACGGTCTAATCACTTATTTAATTTAGAGGACAAATTTTATATCTATGCATACCACATCGGGTTGGGTTCATGAATCCCAACCACAGAAAACTTAGCTTAACATGATTAAAAATAAAAGAAAACTTAAAAGTGAAAGTGCAGGAATTCATAACTAAATCTAGAAAATTGAGAACATGACTTGAATTGGGATTGGAAAATTAGAGAGCAACAATTAATTAAACTAACTAGGAAAGCAGTAAAGACAATAATTAAAATTACTTGCAATGGATGAATGATGAATCTTTAATAGAACTTTAAATCTTGAATAGTAGCCAAACTTCAAAACTAGGGTTCTTGGATTCAAGAATCCTTTAAAAACTAACTACTAGCCTCCTACAACTTGATAAAAACAACTCCTCCCACTTCGTAATAGGGTTTACCCTTTTATAATACCTAAATTTGACTCTTACCTTGCATCCCCACGTTTTACAACTAATAAAAATGAATTAAACAAGAAATGTCAAGAGTTTTGACTCTTCAGTTCTGAAAATGACTCTTCAGTTCTGAAAATGACTCTTCATTATCTCGCAACTTCAAAACCTCGTAACTTCTTCACCGTAGCTCGGATTGAGGTGCCATTTTTCCAGTGTTCTTGTAATTAGAATATCTTCAACTTTTCAATTTGACCCACCTATGGACTAGGGCTGGAAAATTACAAAAAGGCCTTTGAGCTTCACATTTCTTGCTTTCTTTCACTGTTTTGAGTTCTCCTTCGTACTAACTTGCATGAAATACCTACAAAGCACATTAGAAATATACAAAACACGAAATACTTGCCAAAAGGGGTTAGTAGCATAAATACGAGACAAATCCAAGCTATTTACACTGCACGGGATCATAAAAATACCGAAATTAAGGGGATAAATATGAAGAATATGTGCCTAATCACTTGTGATCCGTGAACAAAGTGAATTGCTCCCTCAGAAGATAATGTCTCCATATCCTCCATGCAAAAACGACCACTGATAACTCAAGGTCCTGGGTGGGGTAATTCTTCTCATGGGGCTTAAGCTTTCGGAACGCATAGGCTATAGCTCTCTCCTCCTGCTACAATATACCCCCAAGTCCCTCTCAGGATGCATTGGTATAAACCCAATAATTTAATCCTTCAGTACGTAAAGAAAGTATGGGTGCTAATGTCAACTTGTCCTTTAGCTCATCAAACGATAACTGACAATCATCGCTCCACACAAACGTTACCCCTTTGCGATTCAGGTTTATCAACGAATGCGCAACTTCGAGAACCCCTTAATAAAGAGATTATAATTCCCGACCAACCCCAAGAAGCTGTGATTGTCCACACTCCATCACTGTCGATACCTTACTTGGATCCATAGCAGTGCCCCTATTGAACAGGATGTGGTGTAGAAACTGCACATCTCGAAGCCAAAATCCAAACTTCCTGAATTTTGCGTACAATTGATGGTCCCGTAGCATATGTATAACCATATGTAGATGCTCCGTGTGCTCTTCCTCGATGCGATAGTAGACTAGAATGTCATCTATAAACACTATCATGAACTGGTCTAGGAACACCCTGAATACCATGTTCATGAGGTTCATGAACACCGTCGACGCATTGGTGTGCAATATTACTTATGACATTATGGATATCATTAGAGAACCCTCCATTTCTAATGTTACATATGTGGTTTCTCGGTCAACATCCATGGTTATGGGGGTAACTTCCCCACCATCTTTGACCGTTAAGGAGAAAAATAAGTAAATATTAAAAATAATGGCATCTTCCTCACAAACTAAAAGCGAGACTGTCACTATTTATAATGACTTTTGCACTTCTTATCTAGAGAAGTTTAATCATAAGCCATATCCCAAGTATTACATTTCCCCCATTTTTGAGAAGTACACCAGGAATGGGAGGAATTAGTAGGAACACATTAAGTGGTTTGTGGAGCATTCGTGTGATCACTGTAATAATAATAAAAAGCTATGCCTAAGGGAGTTTTCTAAATCCTTTAAGGATAAAAATTACACGTGGTACTCTTACCTAACCCCAGGGAGTGTCGCGGCAGGGAAGACATGCAAATTTTGTTTCTCCAAAAGTTCTTTTTGGATGAGGATAAGTTCACTCTAACCCAACTTGAATGGTAGATGCAACGATCGAGGGAAGACGTGGTTGCATATGTACGAATATTTAGAGAAAGTTATCTTGACATGCAAAAGTAGACGAAGGAGTTAAAACTACTTTAACTTTGTGCGAAAGGATTTCTCCATGAGTATATTTGTCACTTGATAAATGCAACGTGTGAGGGGACATTTACAGCTTTCTTAAAGTCTTTATGAAACATTTCTTTTATTTTTTTCCCAAACCCAATATTGACAAATATAATGTTCAAACCACAAACTGGGGCTGGAAGAGTATAGGCTGCACGGGTGGGTTATGCGAATGGAGCCGACGAAGCTAGAACAGGGTAGAAGAAGGATAATAAGAGGAAGATTGAGAGAAACATATAATTCCCTCCACCATTACCTTGCACTATTGAGGAAGCCATCAATTTTTATAACACAATGCTTCACGATGGGATAGTCCCCTACACCCAAGAATCTTCCACATTATGCCCCAAGAGTAGATGTTTAAGTTGATCCAAAATGCAGTCATATACATTAACAAGTTTTCCACCCAACCAACTCATGAGTTACGTTGAGAAGGATTATAAACAAGCATAGGGATGCTAGAACGTTGCAGATACCTTAGGCAAACGTCAATAACAATCCATTGACAGCGGATGGGGTGAACATGGTTTGCCAATGGTGAGGAAGATGAGATTTATATGAGGAACCTTAGAAGATAAAATAAGAAGATTGAGTTAACGTTGAAAAGTTTCACGATAGGAATGGAAAATATAGTTACTGATTATGATGAATTGGGCACGAGAGACATGAAACAAGTATATAACATGTAAGATTATGTGGTTAACCCCTGCTTGGAGTATTAAGTTGTGTTAAAATACCCCAAATTTGTGTGGTTATTTAAACACGTTAGGATGCCTCAATTGAGCATGATCAATATTACTCAAGAGATTTTGGACATCGTAAAGAAAAATATTGTGCCTTCGCTGAGATGGAAGGGCCCAATGGTAAGAGTGGTGAAATTTTTTATATCAGAGGTAAATTTATTTGACGTCGATAAAGTAGTAAGATTCTTACACAACCGGCTACTGTATGTTACAATAAATGTGAATGGTTGACACTTTTCTAGAGCTTTGATGGACCGAGGCGACCCTATTAATATCATACTTAATAACTACTTTTACAAGGCTAACATTTCAAAAGCAAGGTTGATAGCAATGCCTCTTGATGTTTTTAGTTATGATAATCAAACATCAAAATCCATTGGGTATGTTAATATTGGTATAATGGGGAATATCACATTACATATTAAGTTTCATGTCATT
This sequence comes from Sambucus nigra, assembly GCA_949130495.1. Lineage (NCBI taxonomy): Eukaryota > Viridiplantae > Streptophyta > Magnoliopsida > Dipsacales > Adoxaceae > Sambucus > Sambucus nigra. The sequence continues at coordinate 544,149,400 of OX422218.1, forward strand.
GAGAGTGCCACTTCGTATCATATTTTGATAGGAAGTGTGAATTCCCAACCACGGTTTAGTGCCTTTGACGTACCATCAGTGCACCAAAGCTAATATGAACGGGACTGAGATAGTAATTCAGGCAACTAAGAAATCTTTTGCCAAAGAAGATGCAGACTTGGTGGATGTTACATTTTACACTGATCTATCATAGGACCTACAGATTTATATAAGGATTTACCGTTCGAAGCATTAGAGAAACGTTGGGACCTCT